>CM017564.1:36662195-36935896 GCA_007844125.1 Sinonovacula constricta | reverse complement strand
TTGGCTAAGGTCTGGAGCAAAGTGGATTTCACCTAAAATCGGCCCAAATTTCGACGTTTTGATCAGCGATTTTTGCATTTTTCGACGAAAAGTTTTTTGTTAGACAGATGGCTCAATTTTTGGTCCTAGGCTAAACCAGGCATGCTGAACACGAATCCGGTGTTAGTTTTCAGCTATCTTTTAACGTGTCGGCGTACAGGCCCTTTACTGAACAGGTGCGCACGTGCGCTTTTTTCCCCACCCCTATATCTCCAAAACGGTTAGAGATTTCCCAAAACGGACGCCGGATTCTTGCTCTGCACCCCAAATAACCCCTTTGTACATAGTTTTGGCTAAGGTCTGGAGCAAAGTGGATTTCACCTAAAATCGGCCCAAATTTCGACGTTTTGATCAGCGATTTTTGCATTTTTCGACGAAAAGTTTTTTGTTAGACAGATGGCTCAATTTTTGGTCCTAGGCTAAACCAGGCATGCTGAACACGAATCCGGTGTTAGTTTTCAGCTATCTTTTAACGTGTCGGCGTACAGGCCCTTTACTGAACAGGTGCGCACGTGCGCTTTTTTCCCCACCCCTATATCTCCAAAACGGTTAGAGATTTCCCAAAACAGGCCCTTTACTGTACAGGTGCGCACCTGCGCTTTTTTCCCCACCCCTATAATATTATACATCGCAAAAACAACCACACAAAAAACCATCAGCTCAGTTGTTCATGCTTCGAAAATTGTTATTCGTTCAAGTTTATTTTCTATTTATTGTCTGTTTATCACATCCTTATCTGTTGATCAAATGTCCAATGTGTGAATAAGTTCCTTTGATTAATTGACCCCGTAAAACACACTATCCTTATCGCCAGGAACAGTGTAGTAGTCTGGTCTAGCCGTCACACTTTTTCCGTCGCTGTAAGAGCAAAAACTACAAGTTGCCCAAAGATAGTCTGTATGTATATAGTTTCAACATATAATTTCTAATATTCATTTCGTTAATGTTTCAACATTTTGCTAAGTAGATGTATAAGTTATCATGTCCTTGAATTGAAAATATCCGATTTCATTTAATTACATGACATACTACAAATATATAATGGCTGACAATGTCGACATAAACACATTTTATGCAACAATAACAATAGCTTAAATACATATACAATGTGTATTGTATGAGGATTTGAGGAATGAAATTAACTACATACCAGAGAACGACGACGTCATAATTGAAACTACGTTAAAGTCCAGTCAACAGTGAATTTACTATCTACAACCTTTAACTGGTTTCTAAGTGAAATAACTGCCACTGTAAGCTGTGCCCGATTAGTAACTTATTGAACAGTTGCACATCGTAGCATGTTCACAGAGGATGAACAAATGCACCTAAATTGGCTTTTGTCCTTCAATTATGCGATGTTAACCGAATGAACCCGACTGTCTGTTACATGAAACATTTCGAATTATCAATGTGTAATCAGCCTGCTATTTTCAATATTGTCAGTTAAGATGTTCACGTAATATAGAATCTCTTGCTTGTGGAATGGTTAATTTTATGGTTAAATGTTACGTTTCTGCGTTTTATCATGGTATAGAACGCAGTTGCCTTACACCTAGCTTAAATAAGTACCGAAATTCCTAAACGCCAGCAATACTCCAATTTACGTCTTTGAAGTTATAGCCCATATTGCAACACCCATCCTCCTTCTTTATATTGCGACCTTCTGTCAATCGTTTGTGTCACTTATAAGGTGATGTTTGCGTTTGTGTTTGTGTTGTTTGTGGTACTGGTAGTGCAGTTGTTCCTGGTATTTGTAAGTATTATAATTGTATGAGGCCGACTAAGAATCAGACAACACACAAATAGTGTTTCACGACCAGAGCATTTGCATTTTCGGTAATAAAATGTGAAGAAATTAATGATAGTAAGAGGTTTTATGACTCTGAAAAGCGGCATGCTCTGGGGTATGAACACGTGCTTACTGGCTATGGTTTACTGGTAGTAAAGTTCTAAACTTGCAGTTTGAAATTTTACCTTGTTAACCGTGGCAGCATGCTGCCCTTGAGAGAGTTGCCATCACTATAGGAACTAGGTGCCGAACCTTGGGATCCCATCGAGTATACACCTGCACCACCTCGAGAGCTGTTTTCAATCCAGTTGGGTACCTACAATGATTACAGTGATAATCTTGTGTAGGCGGTTGTCTCGAGCTAGGGTAATAAGCTATTAGGCAGAACATGATTGGCATTTTTAAGATGGTCAATGGGCAGATCTGAGTAACAGTTTTTTTTAATATTTAATCACTGAAATGTCAGTGCTTGTTATCTGTGTTATATTGTAATATACCCTATAATATCTGGTATGTATTTCCCTTTGATTACACTGGACCTGGCTTCTTCAATTCAATTAAATTAAAAGCATGATAACAGAACCCATTACACCCCTCCTCTTTGCTTCATCTTTAAGTTTTGTTGTATTCTGTTGTATTTAGTAGTTTGTTTTTCTAACAACAATTAAACTATTTTACTTATACGAATACAAGGGAAACAATATTGGTTAAAAGTACGGCAGTATTTTATTTTTTGCCGTCATAACTTAATTTTAAGTATACCTCCTCAGTTATATTGTTCCTTTTCAAATTGCATGTAATTTATATTATTTTGTCACATTTTTGTATAAACATAGTGTGCCAAAGAACTATAATGCTTTCTTTTAACTAAAACTTAGGAAAACCCGATAACCAACCATTCTATTATGAAGACATTTTCCTATACATGTAGGATAATATCTTTGTTGTGAACAGTATATTTTACACAAAGATATTCGCAGACCGTCTCGGGTGATATATCGGTCCAGACTGGCACCATACCGCTGGTTTTTGTATAATTAATAAAATGTGTTTACTTAAATATATTACATTACTTCATTAAATAATAATTCATTATAAGTTCGGGTAAGTCGACAATCAATTATTTTACAGTTCTTGTAGTACTAAACGCACAGATGTACCAAATGTAATAATTACCAGATAGTCATATCCGGATTGACTTTGAGTGGTCTGTGCTTTCTGTTTACTCCTGATAAGTCTGCGCTTACAGATGACGACAACGAGAATGACGAGACTGATCAAGACAAGGCCGCTTGTCACTGGTACCCAGATGGTCAGGACTGTCATCGAGAAGTAATGAAAAACGAGCATAAACAGACCAGATCAAGCATTTTTTAAATATGCACCTGATCATCATTTTGTCACAAAAGAAACAGCAAACAAAGTGAATAGGTTACAACAGTGCAAGAAAGAACGAATCAATTATTTGGGTAAATTCCCTTTAAAACAGCATCAACATATTGCTCAAATAAAAGGATTACTAGAAAATCAGTTTCTACCATACTTAGGTGCTCAAATTTTATTTTTTGTTATCAACGGCTCCTAATTATGATAGCACACTACCTGGACAGATCTACTCATGGTCTTAAGCTTCACAAAACACCATACAAAACACGATTCAGAGCTAATGCCAGCTCTAGCCCCACCACTCACATATCTAAACTACTTACATCTTGCTTTACAGCCGTTCGCAATAACGTTGTTAAATATTGTGAAAAAGTGTATGAAACTTGGTAGATAAAATTTAAATATCTGTGAAAATGTTGATAGGACCTTTTCTTATTTACCTATTCAGGAATTAACATTTTTAGTCTATAAAAATTCTTCAGAAGTCTTAGACAAGTTTCGTAATTTAAACTTTCATTGCTCTGCAGTAAATACTAACGATTTTTCTACGCTGTACACTTCTTTACCTCATGATTTAATTAAGACCAAATTGATTGCGTCTATTGAGAAAACATTTGCTCGAGAGCAACGTCTGTATATTGCATGCCATGAAAATAATGCAATTTTACCAACACTTTCTTAGAAAAGTTTCTTATGTGGACTTGCACGGATGTTTGTGAAGCTCTACGTTTTCTATTAGGCAATATTTACATAAAATGCGATGACACTTTATTTAGACAAGTAATTGGTATCTCTATGGGAACCAACTGTACACCATTAATTGCAGATTTGTTTTTATACTGCTTTGAACGTAATTTAATGTTAACTGTATCCCCTTCAAACCAAAGCCACATTATATAGGCTTTCAATTTTAAGTCACGCTATCTTGACGATATTCTTACTATAGATAATCCTTTCTTTTCTCAAATGATCTGATTTACTCTCCAGAACTTACCATTAATAAAGATATTTAAATGCAGCTTTTCTAGACATTGAGATCAATATTTTTTTAATGACAACGTCTTTACTAAAATCTATGACAAGAGAGATGATTTCAACTTTAGTATTGTGAATTATCTATAACTTGATGGTGATTCACCTCGTGCTACCTGGTATTTACATATCACAACTTACAAGGTTTGCACGAGTGTGTACTAAAGTAGGAAATTTCAATGCTAGAAACCGCTTTATTTCTTCTAAACTGATACAGCAAGGCTTTCGTTTTCATAAATTAAGAAAGGAGTTTTCATAAATTAAGAAAGGCGTTTTCAAAATTCTTTCACCGCAATGGTTTTATTGCTTCTAAGTATAATAGCAGTATGAAAACACTTATGCAGAAAGGCATAAGCCATCCTGCATTTTATGGAAATGTTTTACACAAGTTAAAGAAGATCGATGGTCTCAATAACTTTTCTGACCACTTTACAAAACTTATCAGAAAATGTATTGCAGTCAGTTACAACACGGGAATCCTTCGATGTACTGCATTGCTTGCAATTTACCCTTTTTGACAGTCAAGAACTTGCCTTGCTTTTAAATTACACGATGACCGGACATGTTGTTGAGACTATATGAAAACAGTGACTTAAAGCCATAATTGGACATTCACTGTTGGATTTCTCGTCTCTTCACCTCTTCTGTCGTGCAGTATATAGGTGGGACAACTTGAGCAGCTTCCATATCCTTTACGTGATATTGCACAGTAGTTATAACATCAGGATTTTTGGTACCTTTATTACATATAATGTGTCAACTGCGGATAAATCCTCGGCTTTTATGATATGTTTTTTTAAACGTATTAACTCTAAACAATACTACGTTTCATTTTGTTGATTCGGGTTTCTAAAATTCTATGATTCTTTCGTATTATTTTCATTTCACTTTTGACACTTTTGGCATATGACGTCATGGAATTATATGACGTCATTATATTGTTCTTATAATATATCAGCGCTTGCACTGCTTTATTGTATTTGAAACTACTCTCTCATTTGTAATTTTTAGGGTGACCGAGGCTTTTATCTTCTGTACATACTGTACGAATGTTGTTAGTTAATTTTATTACTAGTTATTATGTATCTACATAAGTTCATTATATCTGTTTTAACTCCCGATGAAAAAAAAAACCTTCAGGAAGTGCGAGTATGGAGCACTCCACAAACCAGGTTTAAGCACCCCAGATGACCCTTTTGACGGCTGACCGTTCCAAGGCGGTAACTGATGGTTTTTCTTTTTGTGTGTTATGTCTCTGTGTTTTTGTCACATTTATATTTACCTTATTTGCTTTTGTCTACAGGTAGATAAAATTAAAATATCTGTGGAAATTTTGATAGGACCTTTTTTATTTACCTTTTCAGTATGAATGCTGGTTAACAATAACCGTAATATTTTGTAATGTAGAAGTACATGTTGAAGAATCATTTACAAATTATTGATCATTGTAAGTAGCCAAACTATAGACGGACGCTAAAGGGTTGTTTGATCATATAGATGATTGCAATATGGATTTATTTATATAACTATAAGTTATTTACATAATAACAACGTAGAGATCGGTCTTTATATTATGCAAGAAAAATACTACAGAGATTTCATTTATGTATGCAACAAGTCTATAAATATCAGGATTACATTTATAAATATGTATTACATGTGTATTACATGTGTATTAAGGTAAAGTGTCTATAATGTCACTTCTTATTAAACCTTCACCCAATGGTTGTCTAGCTAATTAGATCAGCCACAATAAAGTAATAGTTTATCACACGGTCCTCATGTTTTCAGAGGTAATAGCCATTAAATCACATAGAATATTTATAGGAAACACTTTATTTGTATTTAAACATCTTAACTTTACATAAACACTCAATAAATTTCCACTTTTAAAATACATCTTTAAAGTCACAATGCTGTGTTGTTATATACGTGAAATTTCATCTCTAAGTGAAATAACATGACTTATTAGCGAAATTATCATTTTTACCAATATCTTACCTGAATTGTCTGTTTCAGCCTTTTCTATCCTACAAGAAAAATGAAATGAGGTATTAGCAAAGCTGATATAAAACGTAATTAGCAATAATCAGCTATTCTATTTTATGCTAATTGACCATTTAATGTAATTAATGTACATGGATTGTCACGTGTTGTTAGTTTGGAAATTCAATTACTGGTGTAGTAAAACAGCATGTCATGAATTCGTGCTGTTTTTAAATGCTAGTCAAATCAACACAAGTGCGGTCACTATTAAACATTTATTTAATGTCTTAGGGTTTTGTAGTAAAATTACCCAAACAATTGTGTAAGTAAAGCTGCATCTTGCCACAGGTAGCTTGAATACTATATTTCAGAACTGTTGTGTCCAGCATTCTCCTGGTTAGTTGTTATCCGCAAGACATTTCTTCTTTATCAGCAGTGTATGTTTAAAATCATAATTAAAAACAACAACGAAAAACTAAAACTATCAAGCATTTACGACACTCTTATCAACGTGTACATGTGGTATTTGCCTATCCAACAACCATGCAAGATGGAGAATACCTGCAATTAAATCACACAGAGATATACAATGCAATATAACATACACCTTAGTTAACTGCAGTGTTATCTGGTATAAATGTTGGATAACAGAAAATAAACTTAACTACTTTATTAATTTCTTATTTACTTACTTGCAGCGTGGACTGCCCTGTTCGATCTCACACGGACAGTTATGTATTTCGGCATAGATATCACAGACCTGACCTAAAAGTAAGCGGATACACCGATGGCAACTTTAATTCTTGTGCAGCTCAAAAAAATTGTTTGTGGAGTCAACTATTTTAAACAAAAGTGCTCATATTCAAGACAAAATTTACCTTTAAATCTAAAATTTTTAATAATAACTAAATACTTTTTTAACATTTTGTAGCAATTATAAGCTTAAAATAACGCTATTGTAGTACGCTATTAACTGGGTTACTTTCTTTAAAGGCTCAAGTCGAGCTTGCTTAAAATAAGAAAAATATGTAATTGTTGAATATTTTATGAAAGTTCCACTGAACTATAGAAAAGCTTGGACTGCCGTATAAAGATAATTCAGGCAATGGTTCATAATAATGTTACCTTGTTACATTTTATTTGAAGAAAGACTTTATAACCATTACACCGAAACAGTGGTTAATGGGTGACACATCATGTCTGCATTTTAATGCTTAATATAAAAGTTCAATATGTTATGTACACTATAATACTATGATGATACGAAAATATAGATCTTGTGAAAGAAAGAAAACACCAAAGAAATGTCATGTGTCTCATATCATATCGGCGGTTTCCATGGTAAGAGGACTCAGACGTCGCGAAAATTTTATTTTTAATTATATTAATATAATTATTGAAAATAGTTATTTAAATGTAAATGATGCATTTAATGTTTGACCTGATTGTTATAGAATTCCATTTAAGTCACACGTGTTTTAAACTTTACTATTTGCATTTTTATATTTTGTAGTCCAAATTGTCCTTGTCCGAACATTTTCCCATTTTTGAGATTTTTTTGGCATACTTATAGATATCTGTTTTTCAATGGTTCAATGGTTATTTTAATAGGGCCATTTATGTCAATTTTTTATCTTTAAATAAACATGACTTTCAAGCCTGATTGAGTTTTGATTTTGGTAAGCAATGTTTAGTTTCTGCTTAAACAAATTAAAATATATTTGAATTGAAAAATTAAATATAATAAAACCATGAATAATTATCTTTTTTAATTGACAGATATCAACAAATCACGACTGTTGGTACTTAGGGTATTAGTTGTCCATATTATTTAATGCTAACAACTTAAGAAATCTGGCCTCTGTGCTTCTTTCACTTTTACGTGTACGCTTTATTCCATTGTCTAGTAGCGAAATATTTGGGTAATCCGCATAGGAAACTTTAATGTTAGTGTATTGCTCCCTCTTTTAGAATACTATGCCATAATAAATTTTAATCACCGTTATGGTAAAAATACAGGAATCTCAGGTTCTTAGTTTGTGTATATTGAACTGGTAGCCAGATGACACATGTTAAACAATTTCTTGGAAAGTCATTTTAGGCAATGGTTCCATTCGTCAATAGTTATATCTACTTTTACAACAATATATTATTATCTTTCTATAAGTATATTATAGTTTTTCCTTTTAAATGTAGAGATTTAAATGATTCTTTTTTGTGGGGATTCTTTCATGGTAACAATGCACTGTTTTGTTTCAGTGCTGGCTGTAGTAAATTATAATGTATGTGGTATATTTAAATCGAAGCAAAGGTCACGAATAAATCATAGGACTTATCAGGGAACTGTCAACAGTTTTGACACTTTTTAAAAGTTGGGTCGGATACTGTGGTAGGCTTTTTACAAGGATAGCAATATATTTCAGTTTATTTGTCAAGCAACACATATCGTTATATGAAAATGGTTTACTACAATTACATAAAATAGGTAAACACACACACACACACACGCTCAGAAGCCTCTTGAAGCACAACAATGGTAAATGTATATGTTTTGTATATCAGGCATAATTATAATAATACTAAAAATGACAGACGCAAACATAAGGTTTTACAAAATATATATAATCGTTAGTTTCACTAAGGCCATTTTATCACTATTTCACATTTTTGACGGTTTAGGAAAAATATGTAACATAAACTTACACGCCTCGTTATACAGAAAAGGCGTTCATAACTTTTTTTAAAGACCAACTTTTTAACAGGCAAATAGAGTGGGTAAAATATGTGAAATATAAAATATGATATATTTTATTGAAAATATATAAACATAATCATGGTAAATATTTTTTTTATCTTGTATACAACTTGATTGGTAACAAAAACTCTGTTTACATATCTATAGCCAACAAATGAATATATCCACATAATACGTCAATAGATAAGTCAGCCTTTAATGTCCTATAATGAGATACCACCAAAACACTGGAGGACCTCCCTAGCACTTCCCACAAAAGAAAACATCTTCATCTTCAGGCGATGAGTAGACACTGGTCGTCCCGCTAGCGCCTTTGTCGCTTCTGTAGTAATTAAAACAGCCTTTGTTAACGCAATCCGTTAATTCAGAGATAACTGAAGGTGCTAACACAAGGGGAATACCATTATTGCTTACTTAATGATTTACGAACGATTCAACGTCACGTTAAATGTAGTTTAATAATGACATTTTGAAGTTGTCAAAGTGAAAAACAGCAACATTGAAAGCAATAATAACGATAAGTTTACCAAATAATTTACCATATTGTATTATATGGGTTCCAATAAAAATGAACAATTGTGTCACGTTACCAAACGGGGTAGCCTGCAACCACCAATGCTCATCTTATAATTGTAGGGAGCAGATTCCGGAGAACCGATAGAGTAGTGGCCTCTTTTTGGAATGGTGGTCCAGATCCAGTTAGGTGTCTATAATGATGTTTAAAAGGTAGAACATGTAGTTGAATAAAAGTTTATTGTGCTAACGAAGAAACAGAATAGCGTCTACATGTCAGGTAGTAGACCAATAAATGCAAGGCAATTTACCATCTGTTTTTAATGAAGAAGGGAAAACATATATGTTTCCAACTGTTGTACTGTAACATGGAAGATAAACATGTGACAAAACGTTGTTTCTTACAGTTCAATTATATGCATGATTTGATATATCTGCCTTTTAAATTTTACAAGTAATTCTGTCAGAGGTCCTGTATAATTTAACTTCGGTTACCCATGACAATTGGGCGCTGAAATCTGAGCAAGGCTGGTGAAAAATGGTACAAGTCTTGATATTATAATTTCTATTTGGTTATATAAATTTTTCATGAACCGTGATGCAGTAGTTAAATATTCAACCTGGAGTATTTACGAATGGTTTCAGTATTGTTGAAGCTTTTGACTAGTATAATAACTTGATAATGATAACCTGCATGTTACCGAAAAAGGTAAGATATAATCATAACATCGTTAGTTAAGGTCCATGAATGCAAACCCTGTCAAACTTAAACGTACTATCTAGCATGTTTACTTTGCTTTAAAGAGACATGACATTATACAGTTTTAATTATTAAAGAGTACTACATTAATCCATTTTACTATTTAAACCCTTTAGCTACTAAAGGATTAACCACCTGCCAGTGGATTCTATATGGTTTAGCTGGTATAAAACTGTATACATCATGACTAGTACATGTGTAATGTTAACTAATTCCGGTACATGTACTAAGTGTTTGTTGTTCTAATTAAAGAAACAAATATATATTACTCAAATGCTCTGTGTATAAATGTTTGTATGAAAAGACTCTGCTTCAGTGTAAACATGTCTATAAACATAGCATCTTATGGAATTTACAGCGGGCCCGACTCTAGGGATAAGATACCTTTAAAATAATGTTTTTCATTGCATATCAGAATGAAGCAAAAACGAAAATATCATTAAGAATCTCTTGAAGGAAAAAAGTTTACCCATGTATTGTCTGCCATGTTCGTTGACATTGTCTCTGACCTCCGTTTCAGCTTTAAATACTTGTGTCTACAGACGACAACCACGGCGATGAGGATTGTCAGGATAACAACCACACCGCTCACCGCAGAAACCCAGGTGACCACAACTGTGATTTGTCATAAAGAACATTAGCAGATTGTTCCGTATAGCAGTGATCCATTTATTAATATCTTTACGCACATAAAAGTAATATTCGACAAAGTAGCAAATGAAGTTTTTTTCTAATTTAAGAGAAATCAGACAATCTTAATCTTTAAAAGGGAAGTCAGTGGTACATGCCTAATGAATAACAGATGATTAAAACATAAGTAAAGTCAATTGTAACACACCCACTTAATAAGAAGTCTAAAGTGAAGTTCCTTAAAAAGTATCAATATTATTTTTTGCCCGATGCTTTGTTTGGCCTAGGATTTATCAGTCATAACTTAACGAAACACCTATTAATGTATTTATATACAGTAATAAAGACTATAGAAGCCAGAACTGTACTTTGCAAGAAAACTCCTCGCGCCATGTTCGAACCTTTTTTATAAATTGTATACAGAAGATTAATAATATAACAGATTGCAAGACAATCATTGTACGTGACTGTAATTGTTTCGAAAATGGCAGTATAATTTGTATTTTTATTCTCCTACCTGGGATGCTCGTCCTGTCATCTCCTATCCTGTTTGTCCAAAATAATACAACAGTTATGGTTTTGCAAAACGATTTAGCAAAAGACAATAATAATCTCAATAACTATTTACAATCTATAGTATTGACTTACTATTAAAAGTAGGATTAATACTATATTATAATATAAATATTATAAACACATGCAATTTGATAAGGTATACCAGCAGAGAAAAGAAAAGAACAAAAGGTTATTAGACAGTTCAATAACTTTTGTATAGGAAGCATCAAAAGCGCAAGCTTGAAAGTAAATGGAGAACATAAAAAGTGACTATTGACCACTAAATCTACCGTGAATATTATGGTCATGTAAACTTAATGTTGCACAAGGCAAGATCAGATTATTACTCAGATCGCACTGTTTCATGCAGCCGGACCATAAAAAGCTTGTTTAAGGTGACAAATCATCTGTAAGGGAGCAACAAACACAACAGTCATTTGAATACAGACCCTAAAGATAGACCTCAGAATTTTAGTGACTTCTTCTATGACAAGATTAGACAGATACGGTCTGATGTCAAAAGTGAAAATGAGCATAGTACGTCCAAGGGAACTGTCGAAGAAACCATGACGCCTGTTAAATACAGACTTGCTGACTTTTCACTTGTCACAGAAGCTGAAATCAAAACAATTATTTTAAGATCTTCAAATAAGTCTTGTGAGTTGGATCCTGTTCCAACATGGTTACTGCGTTTTTGCCACTAATTACCCGTATAATCAATGCTTCCTTACAATCAACCAACGTTCCGAAATCACTGAAAAATGCTAGGATAAGACCGCTACTGAAGAAGCCTAATCTTGATTCAATTGCACTTAACAACTATAGACCGGTGGCAAAACTCCCATTCATCTCTAAAATACTAGAAAAGGTAGTTGATGCCCGTTCGGAGGAACACATGCGGCTGAATTCACTTCACGAGCCCCGTTAGTCTCCATACAGGAGTTTGATTCAACCGAGACCGCTTTAATTAAAGTGCAAAACGACATACTGAAGAGTCTGGATCAAAACTGCGTGACAATGCTTGTAATGTTAGACCTATCAGAAGCATTCGGCACAATAGATTATGACATATTACTACACCGTTTAGAGAGTCAATTTGCAATATCTAGTAAATGCCTTTCCTGGATAAAGTCTTACTTTACTGACAGATTTCAAACTGTTACTGGGGACGGCGAATTATCACAGCCAGTACTCATGAAGTACAGTGTACCACAGGATGCCGTCCTAGGACCAAAGTTTTTTAATATCTACACAAAACCAGTCGGCGACATATGTAGATCACATGGTTTGACTCATCACTTTTATGCAGATGATTCTCAAATTTACGTCTTATTTAAACCCATGGACTCCATGTCGCATATTGAATCGATCCAACGTATGGAACTATGTATAACTGATACTATGACATGGATGAGCACCAACATTTTGAAACTAAACACCGAGAAAACTGAGGTCATGATATTTGCATCAAAAATAATGCGAAACAGAAAAGTCAAATCTCACTTCAGGTAGGTGAGTCTGTGATCCCGTCAATAGACTGTATAAGAAACCTTGGTGCTACCTTTACAACAAGAATGGACATGGAACAACACGTAAATCTGGTGTGCAGATCGTCATACTTCCAACTCCGTAACATTGGCCGTATACGGCCGTTTCTGACAATGCAAGTCACTAAATCCATCATCAACGCACTAACATCTTCTCGTCTCGACTACTGGAATTCTCTGTTGTATGGTGTTTCAAGCAACGTACTGAACAAGTTGCAACGTGTACAAAATTCGGCAGCACACATTGTCTCTAGGAAATCTCGGAACGACAGTATTACTCCAATACTCAAAGAACTCCACTGGCTTTCTATTAGATGCAGGATTGAACATAAGCTCTCGACAATGACATATAAAGCATTGAATGGCTTCCTACATTGCAGAAATGCTAGAGGTCTATAAACCGCACAGAGCTTTTCGATTAGAAAAAAAGCAATCGCTAGCAATCCCTAGATCCAGGACAAAACTGTATGGCGATATATCCTTCTCCTGTGCAGTCTCAATGTTATGGAACGCCCTGCCCACTAGTATACGTGATGCCTCCACATTATCCAGTTTTAAGGGGCTCTTAAAATACACCTCTGTTCATTCAGTACTTCTGTGACCAGTGTTAGGTTGTTAAGCCAAGCCAATACTACCATAAAATGTAGTTAATATTTTTTTATAAGTCTTATTGTGATTTTTACGCATGTGTGTGTATTTCTGAACTGTCTTATGCTTTAATGTTTTTTTACTATGACTTGCCCATACTTCTTTTGTTCACCCTCGTGTTTTAATGTCTTTTTACCGTTTTATTTCATTGATTTAAGCGTTTGTGATCATTTGTTTCACTTGACTGAATTTTTTTATGTAAAGAACTTCTTAGCAATTGATATTTGGAAAGAGTGCTAAATAAATTTGGTAAACAAAAATTAAAAAATAATAAAGGGTAATAATATCTGAAATGAACAAGCAATTAGGTTTTTACAACAACAAAAAAAAACTTACACGCATGTTGGATTTCCATTCACTAATTCACATTGACATGTGTTGATATTGGCATGTATCTCACACAGAAGATCTGAAAGTGAGTAAAAGTTCTAGCTTGGGAGGAAAACAACTATTATTGTAGCTAAGTCGCGATTTAAAAATCATGACCACATACAAATATATGGTTTAACATTGTCTTTATACATATCTTATTGTAAACTTAACAGAAGCAGGTTGTTTGATGAATATATATGTATATTATAACATATTAGCAATAAATGTCAGCGATTGTAAAAAATTAGCAAAGTGAAAAAACATGAAAATTATGTATGTTGTCTTCATACAACTTCATTTGCTCTAAAACAGCGACGATACAAACATATAATATATGTTTTAGGATTACTAAACACATCCTTTAGCAAAAGTTCCAAGACCGTTTCAACTTCTCCGAAGAAAGTGTTTTGTGTTTACTTACTGTTCGAGTCTTCATTTAGCCCAAGTTCAAGTTTTTCTACTTCAATATCTACTCCAGAGAAGTTGATAGTTGATATTCCCTCATTTATAAGCTTGATTAACAGACTGTCAGTCACTGAAGTCTTTTCGGTGAAAAGTGTGTGGTCTATTATCAGACTTCCTTTTCTGCAAGCAATGATATTCATATTTGACAATGACATCTTGGATTTACTTTTATATCTTAATAAAACACTTAAACTACTAGTAAAAGAGCAGCAAAAAACCTCTGTGTATCAAGTTAAAAATCTTTACAAAATTTTTTATTAATCAAAAATAATCATTTTATAAGTTTACATATTAAGAATCAATCATGAACCTAATGACCAAAGAAAGTTAATAACTTTGTTTGTAAGGCTAACATATTCCGACAAGACGACAACTGATTCAGAAATAATGTTAAAGTATAAATTGTCTTTGCATTTAAACACACCAAGTGAATAAACATTTATATACAAAATTTAGTACTTTAGAATTACCTGACTCCCGTGACAATGATATGTTTAAGGCTTCCTTCAGAAAACCAAGTTTCATACCGGGTTTTGATCTGTTATATATAAAAAATGTTTATCAATCTTCAACTAAATAGCAGCAATAAATTAAAGTTATTACTAAACATCATCATTAAATATACGTATTTAATATGTAAAATAAAGCAATATATTAGAACATTCAAAAAATATTCTGAATACACAACCAAGGTGAGCATTTCCTCCAACTCGCCACAAATTTCCATCCACAGTTTGAGGTGTAACGCTATGTACCTTTAATATTTTATTAATTTAAATAAATAAGTTTATAACTGTTTTGTACACAATAATGAAGTTCCGGCTAGTCAACATAAATGGAAGAATGTGTATGATAATGTATCATTTGATCGGAAATATATTTACAGTTTTATTATTTTTTTAAACAAAGGACACATACTCTAAATGGTTCCAGACTAAAATTGTTCACAGAATCCTTGGTACAAATTATTTGATGCCAAAAATGAGTATTATAAATAGTCCCATGTGCTACTTTGTAAAGCAGGAGAGAAACACTTACAAATCTGTTTTGGGAATGCCCAAAGGTTAAAGATGCTCTAATGTTCTTAATATTGTAAAATACTTAAAACTTATGTCCAGTATCATAACATAGGTCTGGTTTGTGATTTATTTTTTTTTTGTAATATTTAAAGTATATAATTATGTAACTTGCAACTCTTTTACAGTTTTAAAAAAAATCTTCTAAAAATAGTTAATAGAATAATAGCACAAGTTTACGTAGCAATTTTTGTTTTTTTCTTTGTCATGTAGTCATATGTTTATTTGCATTTTTTGTTTTGTAAAATTGTTAACCTGTCTCAACATTATAGTGTATATATTTATTTATGGTGTGGTGGCGTTGACGAGGTAAACAAAAAAACATAAAAAAACATATCAACTATCAGTTATATAACCGATATATTGTTTTCAATTAGCTTTTTATAATTTCCACATACAGCTTTATGCGCTTTGTTGCGATAGTCCTTTTGAACATGTTCGTCATTAAGATCATCTGTGACATTGTAGATCAGTATCAGAACAAGGTCAGACCTTCGTGTAACTGCTGAATCTGAAACAGAAAAAAATAACATATTTTAATATTTTCAATAATGGTGATTTATGATGAACAACATTATTTTGTCTTTAGTAACTGCAATAATCTGACAAACAATCTACTTACTCAATCGACTTTTAAATTGGTTATAAAAGTAGTTTGAATCAAAAATATGAAACAATGAATGAAATTGATTAAATATATTGTGATGTCTTAATTTTACATTAGTCTTAGAGTGGACTACTTAAACGCGTAACTATTTCATCTTGGCAACATTTTTTGCATGTCATTTTTTATAATTTTAATTTATATATAATTTGGCCGCTTACAGACTAAATAAGCGCATTTGGATTGGACGCACGTAGACAAGAGCTGAGCCGTTACTGTGACAACTGCAAACATATTTCTGGCCATCTATGAATCTGAACGTAATACAGTGTACTTTAGGCATGGTATCCGTATTCTTTTACAGATATTTCATCAAGAGAGGGAACTCAAATATTTGTGACATCAAGGCATTAGAAATTAACATTAACAGATCACCTATCAATAATGTTATTGAATGCTGAAAATGAATGCGTTTACAACTATGGAATAAGGTAAAATGTAAATATTTATTACCAAATGTTGGTACTGTTGAATATGTTTGTTGTGGTCTTGTTGTTGATGTCACCGATGTTAGTGTCGCCGCAGTTGTTTCAGCCATTTGTTTTATTGTATTCGTTGATATGGCTGGTTCAGTTGATTTACTTGTTGAGGTTGTCGTTTCAGTTGTTGTACTTGTTGAGCTGGTCGGATCAGTTGATGTACTTGTTGAGGTGGTCGGTCCAGTTGATGTACTCGTTTTGGGGGTCTGTTCCTTTGTAGTTGTTGTTACTGTGGTCGGTTCCGTTGATGATGTTGTTGCCGTCGGTACCGTGGATGTAGTTGTTAGTGTGGTCGTCTCCGTTGAGGCTATTGATGGTACAGAGCTGGTTGTTGAATGGTCATTGCGAAACGTCCATTTATGGTTTGACTGTTGTGGATCACATAGAAGATTGACATCGAGAGGATTTGTTTCCCCTGATATGTAACAACTCCTTTCAATCCGACAAGTCCCCGCCTAGAAGTGTACATATATATAAATAAAAATTAACTTCAACGCAATTTATACTGCAACAATGACATTTTTTCTTTTAAATAAATACATGTAAACCACATTGCTTCATTGAAGATTGCTTACAAAAAATAAAGGCATCAGGTTAATGATGAGAAAAATATTACGCTTTGAATTAAGGAGATTTTTTAAACAATGTTATTTGGATTAAATCACATTGGAAAGGAATACCGTTACCTTAATTGAAAATGTAAAATTGGTTGATGAGTCAATCATGTACGTTTGGCATTTAGAGTCGTACACATAGACACGCTGCTCGTCACTGTACTCGCCGGTGTTGCTGACAGATACGTCATAGAAGATCACAAATGAAGAGACAATAATGTTTGGTGTGGTCGTAGAAATTGGAGGGTCGTCCACATATTGAGTATCAATCGGTACGGGACACATAACTTCCACCAAGGTTTCAGCCTGACCCTCAGTAACAATTGTTGTAATCAGCTGTTCCTTTCCATCTATATCAATCTAAAAGATAATTTTCTAATTTCTTATTAAACAAGATAAATTGTGCTATATAGAGTTCAGCGTCTTTCCAACAATATTCAAGTCATTCCGAAAATTGATCAATGTAAGCAGATTCATTATGTCACCTATAGCATTGTCCTCAGAGACGGTAAGTTGGAGACTGGGCGGTGTTGACCAGCAGTCAGACCGTCACAAATCATTTTAACACTTCCATGATAGTGTTAATGACAAAGATTAGACTGTGTTCATTTGAGACTGACATCACAGATAAAGTCTTCAAATATAAAATACTCTATTCGTTTTAAAGAATAAATTAATTTTCTCTTAAATTAAAGCTGCTTAACAACGACATTAATGTTTTTTATTATGTTAAGGTCAGCATTTTTTAAACAAAGGTTTTATCCCTTTTAAGAAGTTGCAATGCTTTCCTGTGTATTGTTTTAAACTTCCAATATTTGTTCACAAACACATGTGCTTACCATGCCTTTACGAAGTCGACATGTCAGTCTTTGTGACAAGAAGATTCCCCCAAAGCCGTAAATGACGTCACAAGTACTGTTTGCCTCATCACAAAGACCATTATTCAGAACACCAACGAGACCCGGCGGCCGAGTTGTATTGAGCGAACAGTCAGTTCCACCAAATCCCTCGTAACACTCGCACGTTCCTACAAATGAAAAAAAAGAAAACAAAATTAAATGTATTAAAAAAAACAAATGCACTGCACACTAGCGTGGAAAGCTGCAACTCACACAATAAATCATCAATGTGGTAATTGTCTTTTCTTCAAGTAGAAACAAGAAAATTACAATATGTTAGGATCCTATGAAAATTGCCACAGATGTTAAGGTTTCATAAAAGAAACATACAATTTAATTAAGACGTAAGAAAACACTGAAATGATACTTTCAATACATAAATGTTGTTCTATTTTAACAACCTTCCTGGAACTCTTAAAGGTTCAATATCCAATGGAGGGGATGACTTCTCATTAGTCATCACTTATCTTCTTCAACACTTATTCTATGTAAAATGTTTTCGTCAACATAAATCAATAAGCAAACAATATAAGATAAGGTGTACAAATAGCGTTTTAAACCGCCTGCATAGTTAACAGATATACTAAGTTGGTGAGCTAAAACAGCTAAAATAAGTTGAAAAGCTGTTGATTCTCTCAACATAACGACAACACAATTGTGTGATACGTTTACTTATCTAAATCTAGTTCGGTTCGGCAGTTCTGAATTTCCATACCATTATTACAGATGCCGTTATCGTTGCAGTCAAATTTACAAGTAACAGCGAATTCCTCAATGATACTGTTAATAACCACTTGAATAGGATCTGCAACATCTGCGCCACCTCCGTCCGCCGTTACATTCTCCGCTAGTTCTTGTCTTACAGTTGTGTTCTTCATCACGGTCGAAATACAGCTGTCTTGCATGGACTGGAGAGTTAACTCCAACCATTCTGTGCTGTTTGTCAACTGTAAAAAAGGATTTATTTATCTGCATTAAATTTATGAGCAGCAAATAATATATATATGTAATCTCATAAATATTAATCACGTTGCAAAACCCCACACAATACGATTATGAGTCTTTACGTATCTCGAAACATTTGTGTCTTTGGTGTACAACGTGTTTTTCCGATTGTTTAAAAATGTATATGCTGCCATGTATGGTTTTTATTAAATGATTGGAGAAAATATTCTTGAAGTGGTATTACCTACCTATTTTATAATTTTAACTTTAAAATGTATATGCTGCTATGTATGGTTTGTAATAAATGATTGGGAAAAAATATTGTTAAAGTGGTATTTCTTACCTATTTCATTGTTTGTTATTTGTATCCAATGATAAAACATACCAGAATGTCTAGGACACAGTTGTCCAGGGACACGTTTGTGTGAGTGAAAGGCACTTTCTGGCACAGAGAGAATGTACTGCTTTCGGAAAAGACTTGGTTACAATATTCTCCTGCTAAATCGTAAGTCCATGGACCAGAAGGAACAACTGCTCTCTAAAACAGACAGAACGTTTAATGATTTAAACATGCTATGACTTATCGACAAGCAATAAAGTTAGGTTCGAAACAAATACAAACGTAATGCAGGTTAGTTGTGAATATAAATAATGTAACACGTTATTCTTTCGCATGTTAGTAAATTATTGTTGCATTGCATTAATTTGTTTGACAAAGTAGACATACATAAATAGGACAAAATAGGACAAATACTTACTTTACTGCGCTGTTTCGCAATAGAGTTTGTCGGAATTGGTACGACAGGAACCACTGGCCTTGAACTGATTGAGCGGACAGATCTCCTTGATGACACATCAAAACAACTATGGGTTCCAGTAGAGACACCGGGTGTGCAGGTTTGAATACTGCTTTTACATGGAAGAATGCTCTGGATTGACGACTTTTTATTGTTACAGACACACACAGGAAACAGCCAGGGCTTGAAAGCCATTGTTTCTATATATTGTGAAAACAGGCTTTCTGTTTCGTTTACTTTCCAGCTGTTGATAAAATCAACGTCCCCTTCAATACTAACTGTAGTGCCATTGGCGTCAGTATATTGAAAGTCGTTTTCTGGGTCTCCATCCAGCGTGCCACAGAGTCCGCGACTATTTCCCTCCTGGTCGTATACAGACGGGTTGACACTTATGTCCAGCGCCATGCCACCCTCAGGTCCCATCCAGGGCTGGATATCAATTCTGGCTCGCACCGCCGTCCCGTAAGGTAGATACACCTTTCAATAAAAACAGACGTTTCTTTTACTTAAGCTGCTGGAACGCATATCGTTATAACCAAACATACATACTTACAGTTCTGGAACCGTAACAGTTGTCACTACGATACGATGTACGTACGGTACGATTACGTTCGATGTACGATACCATGTGCGGTTTTTACACGATACCATACACGTTACGGTTCGATACCATACACGATATGCATTACGATAGAAAATCTACACGTTACGATGCGATACGGTGTACGCTTCGATACAACAAACTGTACTGTTTCCGTTTACGTCACGTTACACGAAATACCATGGCAAATGCGGCATGTTGTTAAAGTAAAGGTTCAATCAGCCTATTTATACTGTACCAACTTTGTTTAGTCCAAATCGTTCGGCCCCAATCGGCCCACTTCCAGTGCATATAGGCGGTAATGTTTTCACACCTTTCAAATGAGACAATATCACTATTTCCGTCTAAATGGTAAAATGTGTAGGCAAATGATAAGTAAGTGACGCCAATATGATAGCCTGCTTAAACATTGAATAAGTGTGCAAAAATGTACCATGTTAAGACAGATTAATTTAAATCTGTAACTTCCTAACATTCTTACACCACTCTTCTATACACGTATATTCCTAATTTTCTGCCCTATTCCCCGCATCCGTATCTGCGTTTTACTGAGTGAAATTTCACAGCCAGATTATGTGTGCTGGGATCTTAATACATGTATGACATGTCTTCAGACCGGATGCAGGTGTTGTTCACTACAGATAAATGACCACTGCCCGTCTAATTTGAAAAGAAACGTTGTGTCATAAAAGTGTCAATCTGTGTGGGGGCTTATAATCGCTCGCGTGATTTGTAGGTACATGTACCGAATAACCTACATAAATGGACTAGCTGTTAGAAAATAAATAACATCAGAAACATACCATTGTCTCATACTCAACCCTTTTTCAAGCACTATTTAAATAAAAAATTCGGCAAAGGAATAATAGAATATGGGTCAATCGGGAAAAAACTTAACAAACTAAAAAGATAGAAACAGATCTATTAAATAATAATTATATTATTATGAGACAGAATTGGACTAACAACCGACAAATTAACACCTCCACTTAATCCTTTCCATGTAGGGATCAAATCCATTAACATTAAAACAAATTAAGAAGACGTAATCGACGTATTTGATAAGCTTATTCCCTTAGTTAAACTCAACTCAAATACTGAGTACTGAGATATCGCAACCCGCATCCACATCTACACCGACGGTAGCAAGGATACAAACAAAAATGCTTTAGAAGCATGAGTTATTATGATTGAAAATCAACAGAATAAATAAACAAGGCCAAAATAAAAGCTAAGCACTAGACATTCTATATTTAGATGCGAACTCGTTAATTATAGCCCATAAAATGTGTTCAAATAGAAACTAATCAAAGAAATATATTGATTAAAATACTAAAATACAAATATTAAGCAAAATCTCTAATATGAATTTGGAGATTGGAACTCACCATCATAATATAGCCTATGATTAAATATAACTAGACTCAGACTCGGATCCAGCTACCTAGGTGAAGAAAGTAAATCCCCCCCCCCCGCCCCCGACAAAGCAGAACTTATAATACGCGCTCTTAATCTTTTTTAGAAGTAATGCATTTCATTAAATATTTAATTAATAATATAGGATAACACCTACATAAACTGAATTAATACAATGTCCAACCGATATCATATCCAAACCAAACAATAACTAAAGTTTCAAAACCCACAAGACACATGATGGGGTGAAATCTCTTTAAAATCTTAACATTCCTAATAAACTTATTCTCTGATTGGCTGGACCCCAATTTGGCGGAAGATTATGACTGCTCTTTATTTAAAGGCATTACACCTCTAAGAAACTGTTTCTTAAAATGTTCACCATTGAAATGTTTTCTACTCCTGATTAGAGCTGGCACTTTTTGAACTAAAAGTATACATGAAATCGGATGATTATGAACAAATAACACATTAAGTTACATACTAGTTACGGAGATGTTTTAAAATGAAAAAAAGTACGTGAAAAGTGTGTGAGTAGTTAAGCTTGGGTTGGTAATTTAGTTAGTTTAGTATATCGTATATAATATATATTTTAGTAGAGAATTAAATGTATTTAATGTATTTAATATCTTCTAGGTATTAACGTGTTGCATTTTTATTAAATCTGCCCTTTTCCGTTGGTACAAAAAGCAAAGACACGTGTGAATAATATAGATCTTTGTAGCTAATCTCTTGCAATTGTGTGCTGCCTTAACCAAAACAGCACGTGGTTAAAGTATTTCTCTATGTCACAGTAAGGACAGTTCCTATTAGTGAACTTGCATTCTTTACCAGGGTAGCTTGATCCTAGTTTTAATTAAAAAACTATTCTAAACTAACGATATTGTTGCAGTAAATATTGAACTTAGAGTCCTACCAACATATCCGAATATCTGAATTTGTGCGTTATTTATTATATTTATTATATTAATTATAGCTTTTTCTCCATGGCTTGGTACCCACCCTAGTTTTATAAGGGCATTGAGGTTTTTTGACAGGAGACTGTAAAGACTTATATGTCTGCTGACTTGCTTGATTTTGCAATGATTAGATATTATATCATTTTCTATTGTTACCCTAACGGTATTCTTTTCAGTATCCATACTGAAGTCAAGGTACATGCCGATGTGCGCTAGTTATTTTAGGAAGAGTATGTAATGGCTTCATCATCCTAAAAAGACTTACAAAGGACCATTTCGTCATAAGAGGAAATCGATTTAAGAACAGACCAATTAACACCCCCGGTCAACACGTTAAGGATCAAAACAATTAACATAACGAACGGCTAAAAATCCTACTTCCTTTAAGATTAGTGGTGTCATTAAAGTGTCACCATTTAATTGGAATTAACACTACGTGCACGTGATTGGCAGGGCGGGAAAATGTACGGAAATTAAGAAGGCATGATGACAGATGTTTACTGTTATTCATGATACTAGCACATTTTTTGACAAACATATTCACACCTTAAACGTTTGATCCCATCACTGGCAGAAGAATAGTTATATTAATTTGTTTGCTAAACTTGTGAACGTACTTTTATTGAATTTTCGTCGAGCACTGAATTGCTTTTATTTATTTATTTAAATTCGCATAAATGTGTATAAAATTTACGCGTTTAAAATAATTGGCGAAGAGACTATATCAGTGTTGATTGTACCAGGCGATGACATAGGTAAGCTAGCTTTACAATTAACTAACTTTTCGGAATATCAGAGATGATTCCACACGGTCCAATTATTTATCAACAATGTTGATTGGTTGTGAGCCGTATCATTTGAATCCCATATTTGAGACTAACCTCTTTTCCATAACCTGACATAGAGCTAGATTGTCTTTAAGCTAGTTTTTTTTCCAGCTGTATGTTTACTTCCAATTACGTCTTACTGCTCTTTAATTTCCATAAAAGCGTGGGCAAATAACCAGAATCCTAGTTTTCACGAATATTTTCCTAAACGTCCATTCATATTCAATCTACGCATATTGTCATTCAAGTAATAAGTTCGAAGGTGTGCAATATTAATTCGCTCATCGATAGTATGCATGTACCGGAAATGTAATATATAGTTCAGTTTCTGTTTAGAACCATAAACTTCTTTTTTGTATTTGTGAAGCATTTATTATGACATTTAAATTTCCTGTGAACATTTGTATGAGCATGATAATGTCATTAGAAAAATGTCACAATATATGTATATTTGTATCAAAGAATTATGAGAAGGCACAGTGCAATTCTCCTTGTGTTACGTTACTATACTATACGTTCCGTTACGATACCACGGTCTTGTCATAAGCGTTACGTTCCGATACGGTGCGATGTACCATTTACGATATGACTCGTTACGTTACATCACGATAGGCCTATTACGTTACACGATACGTTACGTTACCATACGATACGTTTACGATATAAATATGCACGATATACGATGTTTTGGACAACTGGTACGGTGCCAGGACTGTACCTATTCACGTTATAAATCAAGCATGCTCTTAACATTTCTAGCATTTCATAAAATCTTACATGTGTCATTGGATATAAGCTTATGTCCTTAGCTATTTTACATTTACATTTTTTACAAGTTTGAGCGAAAAAACATGCTTTCTTTTGAACAGAAATGTTATGCCAGTAAACATACCGTGTACGTTGTATCATCCTCCTTCTTCACAGTGAGTGAATTATCGCCGCAGTGTTTGTAACCGATATCTATGAGGTTGTCACAGACACTGATCACGTAGACATCCCGTCCTGCCCTCACTGCCACTCCACAGTTACACATGGCAGGGATTGTCAGGGGTGATGCATGGTGTTACGCGGTGCTGGATCTGATTAAGCATAGAACATCAGTCAATAGTAAAATACACAAATATGTTAAAAGGTGTATGTCTTTGCCGTATCAGAGATGTATTAACTGGACAATTAATACTACTTAAATTATTTAGAAGTAAATATTATATTAAAACACACAAAAAATCCGTTTACAAGTTAAGTCATGGATTACTATTCCTTACAACCTTTATATACTACAACGGTATACTTTATTTATTATCTTTGTTTAATAATGAATATTGAACATTAATTTAGCAAGATTCTGAGACAACGACCCCGAACCTGGTGGGAATAAATATCTTACCTCAACGTCATTGCCATACAAAATATTTTTGTACAATATAAATGTCCCTTTTGTATCTTGTAGTTGATCGCTTCCTTTTACATGGTGTTCGTATTGTCTGAAGAAGGAAAGTCAAGATACATATACAACTAAAACATTATACAATCGTTGGTTAAGGTCATACATTTCCGTTGTTCTTTGGTAATATAACAATGGTTCGCCGTATTTGTATAGAGATTCTTTAGCCAAAAATGAAGTCAAGTCACCGATATTACACAATTTGGATAAATTACTAGTTTCTTATGTCATATTTTACCATTATCCAATCACATTGGGAATAAGCAACACAAAACCGTTTACACAATGTGTAATATATATATATATATACCTTCCATCAAAGGTGTACATGTGAGGATCATTTCTTGCTGCACATAATTTTCCTCTCCACTTTCTATCGGCCTCTGGCAGAATTTCAACCTAAAATAGATAAAAAAATATCAACTTGCCTTTATGTTAAGTTAAGTTTTATTTTTAATTGAGGTTCAAATCTTGTCGACTTTTCTTTACACACTTTCAAACCCGGACTTCTTTCATATATTGTCATGAAAGGCATTGATAAAAAATATGAACCGGTATATTCTCATATATTTTCATGAAAGGCATTGATAAAAATTATGAACCGGTATATTCTTATCTAAAATAACTTCCTCAAATAACCTCTAAAATACCTCAATAGCAGGCAGTTTTATGTCTTTCCAGAGTGGACTGATGTTTGCGTTGGCAGCTGACTGAAGGAAGACCTGAAAGCTTCGCGATATTCCATATTGTCCGGTCTCTGAGCTAGTGATGTCCAAATGTTGGATAAAGCCCGCATCTTTCTGTCTTATACTCAAACCGCAACTGCCTGAGCTAAAACTAAGACTGTTTCCTGGAAATAGGAAAAATATATCGGTTTTGGTTTTATTTCAATACATTGTAATGGATTTTAAAAAGAATCAGATTGTATAATTGTGTCCATTGAATTTGGGCGATAATAAAAAAAAAAGTGACAATTTTAGTATATGTATTATTAAATTTCTGACAAATGCATACTTTGGCAATTTCCATAGTCAGGGGTGAAAGACATCAGATCTAGTGTACATCCAGGTCTATTACAGCTGAAGGGTACGGTGAGCTTGAACTCTATGGTCTTGGTCTCTCCTCGGCGCATGCTTATGGAAGGTGTGAGGATCTGGATGCCGGCGAAGAAGGTTGGAGACGGGTCAGACAGTCTGCCTGGCGGACCACCGGGTACCATGTAGGCTCGCACCGAACATACCAACTAACATTAGAAAAGATCATAGGTAAGAATGAATGGTTTATATATTACTTAAGAAATCACTAATGTAGTATTAGCTAATCAGTAATATTAAGTCACGTTGCTTAAAATCAATGTATCCTACCTTGAATCCAATTTTGATAGTTCGATTTAAGAGATCTTCCTCTGTTATGTCTAGCAGTGTCATGTTGCTTCTGTTACAGAAACCCTTAGTGAGGCGAATGTCCTGATCACTTTGGATCTGCCACACGACAGAGTAGAACAAGTCGGCCTCAATTGTCAAGAAGTCACAAACAAAACTGTTGGTATCTGGTCTTCTGGTCACTTCAACTTTAGTGGGAACAAAGTCTGGAGCTTGCCCTGTGAAAAACATGACACATATTGAATCACAACCTCAGGATCATTGTACTTTGTTATGTATAGCCACATCTGGAGGAAGCCAATTATCTTGTTGAATACAATTGTCCAATAATGGTAAAACTCACGTTAATGTATCCATATGAGTATGCACATACACATGTAAAAATATTTATACGGAAACATATTTACTGTTGATGCCAAAATAGATCATAATCGATGGCAAATACGATGGAGGAAGTTAGAAGTTGTGTGCTTGGAGAGAAATGGACTAATGATCAGTTGATAATAACCAATTGCAAATTCATATGCAAGAGCTTCGCGGACTAACTAAAGTTTACCACCTATTTACTTAATTGGAAACTTGTTATATACATATCGATCTATTGTGTTGTTCTTTGTTATATTGTGTAACAGGGCATAAGATCATATTGGAGTTTTCAGTTAGTCTGTGTATTGGTTTTCGGACATTTTCAAGAGTAAGTATTTTAAGCAAAAAGTGTCACTGCTGGCTTATCAAATAACTAGAGCGAATGCAACCGACAAATGTCATGTAGAAGTCGGAAATGTCATCAATACCACTCTAACTTCACACAGTTAGGGTTCACTGGAAACGAATTGACAAGCACCAAAAGACCAGTAGGGACCCTAGAAAATAAAGGCAACCTAAAAGGTGTACATGAATAACTAAACAATCTTGCATCGTTAGAATATGTTCAATGCCATGGCTACTACAGAGCTTATAAGCAATAAGTTAAAGAAACCAGAGAATAAAGTTTAAGTTTAAAAATAAAGACGGAATTATAGAATGTGCATACTATGGTTTACTTATTAAAACATCGGTTACAGCCCTGGAACATACAATAAAAGGTATCAAAAACAAGATTCTGACATGGAAATCTCAATGCAATCAATACAAACGTAAAATAAAAAAAATAAGATAAGAAAACGGTTGGCTGAAACAAACAGTCAAAGACAGTGATCAAAGTGATCTCAGATGAAACAAATAACTTATAATCATATACACGAAAAACAGCATCCGTATCTACGGCGAAGACGACATAGACTACAAAGAGTCATTTCTAGCGACAGCCCAGAGAGTGGACAGCTTGTGAACAAAAACTGCAGTCGGACATATTCACTGATGACATTCATGCATCACATAGGCTAGCTAGGACATTTCATTGAAAAAGCAAAAAATGCCAATGATCTATTTCACAAAAAAAGTGTTATTAGAGAAAGAAGGAAGTGGAAGAGAAGCCTCGTTGTTATCAGGGAAGACCTCACGCAAAAAATGTCAAGCTTTTAAAACGAACATCCAGACATGAAATAGTAGAGAAGGCCTGGTCGGACGAGGCTAAAATAATAGCTCTACTAACGAAAAAAAATACAATAGTTGTTGACAGAAAAACGGATCTAGAGATGATAATTGTTAAATTTTAGCATTTTCTATTATTAGGTTAAGCGATAAAGCACTGTGTTTTCACAAAAATCAACAACTCAAAAATCAAAATATAGATCATCAATATTTAACTGGAGCATTGTAATAAACGCCCGTTAGTATACATAAACAATCTAACCGCGATCACTCATTCTTCAGTAGAAAAAAAAACATTGCATCATTGGGTGTCGAGGGACTAAAATCAACGCCACGACCACGGGGATATCATGGAATCTTATTGGCAGATTTTAGCTCGCTGTTGACATTGACGTCAACTGGTAAAGTTTAATCGACCAAGATCAATATGGCTGCACACATGCAATGGATAGTGTTTCTCCAACATTCTTAATAAACAATTATTGTTTAAAAGACCATTTGAGAACGGAATGTGAAAATAAATTTATGAACTTCGGGCAAAGCATTTATACATCTGATGATGCTCTTAATGTGTACAATATTAATAAATATTAATGTTATTATACTTAATACCATGTCGAAAAAATGTTAGTATTTAACACTACTGTATAACAAAAAAGGAAAAAAAGGGTAAATAACAAACAAACAAACAAACAAACAAAAAAAACAACCACTGTATTTAGTACCTAATATTAGCATTAATTAACAATGGTATACAAGCAATTGTTTTAACAACGTTGTAAAACGTGTTTTTATTCACTACTACTGACTAGAAAAATCGCAGAAATTACATAAAACGGCCACTATAGTATACACAATAACAGAACAAAAAAAGACTGGATCTAGGTCAGTTTCAAATTGTGAACCAGTCTGCTACTAGTAATTTGATTACCATTACCATATGGCTAAGGGTTGAATCTTTTGTTTGCGTGGTATCATTTATTTTTGTTTTATCTTTGGTAAATACACCCTTTATTCAAAACATACATAAAATTAGAAATACTTATGTTATCAATTAAAGGGATTTGATACTAATGAGCATAGTTATGTTCCCTGTTAATATATATTCAGAGCTTGGACTTCCTAGAAAGTGTGCATTTTAATCAAGAGTGGATGTTGTAGGTAATGTGTGAGCATATTTCTGCTGCGTGTTGTTACTGTCCTCTATGGGCTTTTCTTACAATTGCTCTATTACATTTTAAAAACAAGTCTAAAAGCATTTATTTTTTCGTTTAAGAATTTAAGGTATAGACCAGTTCGTTGTAGTTCGTTGTTGTTGTTCCTAAATTATTCAGTTGTGTTTTTCATGCTGTTTACCTGATTGTCGATACAACACTTCAACTATGTACCTGTTTTATCCAGTGTGATTTATTTCTTTCAAACTAATAATTGGTTAAAAACAAGGTATCATTTATGTTTTCCTATGCTATCTCTTGTGTTTTGTTATTCTTTACATGCGGATGTTTTTGCTGTAAAAACAACGTGTGAATTATGTTATAACATCAGTTAAGCATTAAAGAATAAACACCTTACACTTTTTCTTATGGATAGATATATTTGTGTCTTTCTTTATTATATTTCCAAGGTAGACACAATTTAAGTCCATTCAATAAATAATTATAAAATAGATACATTAACCTTCAACACAACCACTTACCTAAACCTTCATTGTTATTTCCATATGGCAATTCAGAGAAGTGTTTTAGTTAATCTCTTAGAAGGTGGTATGGATGAATCGCAGGCACATTCAATTAAATAAAGAATCACTCTTTTGTACTGAAAAAGGTAATTATTATCTCGGGTATTAGCAAGCTGCTTGTGGTCAGCAGTATTCTATTTTAAACCTTTTATACTAGTTAAACATTCCATTACAAAATATGAGTGACAAAATCTTAATAAATAAATGGATTCACATGGTGACATTTTAAAAAGGGAAGGGTGTAATTGAGTTTTAAGAAAGCAGAAACTATTTTATATGCCTGCTACAAGACCAGCATTTTATAATGACGTATTTACTAAATTGAGAAAATATCCTAACAATCCTTTTTAGCCAAAGACCTTACCCTGACACAACAATGATTTGTTTAACAATTTACTCATCAATAATCCCAGTGCAAGAGATATATACTTGGTTTAACGGGAACCCCGTTAAAAGTCTAGACTAGATTACTTTCTTATTCCAGATAAGCTATGCACAGATAACCGAAACCAAAAGTACCAGGTTGCCGTACAGTCCAGTCTTTAATATGGAAAGGTAAAAAAGGGAAATTCATACTGGAAATTTACTAACTATTTGCTTAAATAACATGATTTCATTAATAAAATATAAAATAAAGCAACTTCTTTATGAAACTCAACATGAAATTTTATAGGGACAACAAATTAGAATAAGAACCTTTACAGTAAACAAAAAACGAACAATTTTACCATTTTCTTTGGAAGAAATACTTAAAGATACTAATCTAACAAAACTTTCTGAATGCGAAAAAAATAGAATGAAAGGAGACTTAAGATGTGTTGAAATGATAACGAGTAACAAGTCCTAGATATAATGGTTTTACTGTAGAGTTTATATCTTTTGGACTGATTTAGGACATTTTGTAGTTAGACATATTAACTATAAAAATTCTAAATGACGAAGAATCAAGGTGTTATTACATGCATACCCAAAGGTAATAAAATAGAGCTCTCATAAAAATGGAAACATAATTATTTCATTTTTAAATGTCTCATATAAAAATCGCATCATCCTCTATTGCTTCTAGAATTTAAAAAATGGGCTAACAATATTCATGAAGGTCATACTGGCTTTATTCAATGCATGCTTATGGCGACAAATATATGATTATTATATGATATTTTATTTATACAGAAAAACATTATATACCTGCACTGCGGCTTATGATTGATTTCGCAGCCGCATTCGATACTCTATCATAGAAGTTTATAGAAATAGTTTTAGAACTGTTTAATATTGGTCCCTCAAAAGTGGATATCCCTGTTTTACACTGATATTGAATCGTGTGTACTTGTAAACAGCCATATGTCTGACTGGTTCAACCCTCACAGAGGCTGTCATCAGTGGGGCTCATTTTACCCTGTTCGTTATGTGTGCAGAAACATCGTCCATCATGATTAGAACAGATAACAATTAAAGGAATTAATATAAATGGTATAGAACTAAACGAATTAATATAATTGATTAAGAATTTTTTAAAAAGTCTTACACACTAGACACTACACTCACACTAGATAGCTCTATTGCATTCGTCTCACAAGCAATGCAGATGAAAAAAAATCAATAGAAAGATCTCTGGCCTGCATATCAATATTGATAAAACTAAAGAAATAGAAATCATATCTTGCAGAAACACTAATAAAGTAAATTGCTCAAACTATAACTTGTCCTGGCGAAAAAATTTCTGTAAATATCTCAGACATGGTTTGCATCAGCTATGACTTGAACATTGAAGAAATAAAAAAACTGCTGACAAACTTATAAAAACGACTACTGTAAAATTTTGAAAAAAAAAATATAAAGTCACTTGCACTTGCAAATCTTAATCATTTAATATTGTGTATTCCATGTCCACATGAATAAAAAATAGCCAATATTTCCATATGTTCTACAAAGTTTTGGAGGGATTCAAATGGTAAGGTTAAATGAGAAACAATAATACAATGCTATAAATGATGCTTTTGTACATATAGTGAAGGTATAAACATTTATAATATAACAGCCTGTTATCATCTATTGTTTTGTTAATAATAAAAGCTGTTGCTATTGTAAGATCTATAAAAATGGTAAAGAAGCTTTACCAGAGTTCAGATTGAAAGATGTATTTTTGGAAACATGTTTCACCTTATTTGTGTAACACAAAATTATATAACAGAAAAATATAACGATATGTGCAAACTATGTATACATACTATGGTAATATATACTATAAATGCTCACCTTAAGTCTTTCTTTACATAGTACTTATTTAGACCAAAATGCCTAAGAGTAATGGCGCAGTACTCAAAGGGACAAAAATACTTTAGCATGTTCCACTGCTAGAGAATACTTAAGTATGTTCCACTGACTGAAAATACTTGAGTATATTTCACTGACTTAAAATACTTGAGCATGTTCCACTCACAGAGAATACTTGAGTATGTTCCAATGATAGAGAATACTGAAGTATGATCCACTGACAGAGAATACTAGAGTATGTTCAAATGAAAGAAAAAAATTAAGTATTCTCCACTGACAGAGAATACGTAAATATGTTCCACTGACAGAGAATACTAGAGTATGTTCCGTTGACTGAGAGTACTCAAGTAAGTTCCACTGACAAAGAATACTTGGCCATGTTCTACTAATTGAGAGTGCTTGTATTGATACTTAAGTGTAGAGTACTCATTTATGTTCCAGTTAATTCTCTAATGTTTTTGAGTACTATTTATACTCTAAATTTCTGAGAGGTCTTATTATCAAAAAAGGAATTATAATTCTTGTTTATACTATAATGGCTTAGCTTACTTTTAAACACCAATTTTACTATCTATACTTATAAGTAGAACAGAACTTTAGAACAGAACAGAACTTTATTTCATCCAGGTATACATGGTATACAGCATGGAGATATTTAACAAAGATGATACATGTATCAAATATATAGCAATATATGCAGTACATTTGCTCAGAAACAAGTAATAGATCAGAATACTAGTGATATATGAAATCAACTGAGTAAGGAGCAAGAGAAAGTGAAAGTGGGGGAGAGGGGGTGGGGGGGGGATTATGAGACATAAGCAAATGCGAAGCATGGATATGAAGAATAATAAAAAGTAGCCAAAGTAGTGCCGGTGTACCGTTTCGAAAAGATATGCTTGTATTGTATCGCAGAGAGTGTATGTTAACATAATATAGGTGGTAAGTATGATTTGTAATAGCAAATAACATTGCACAAAACAGCTTGGGTACACCGTACTTATCATCTTGGTAACAGGTTAGCGCCGTAACTCTTTTGTCCCATTATACTGTTGGTTATTAATTGTATTATTTTTTTTAGTTACACCAACGTAAACGTACATATTTTAGTAGTTGTCACAGATGCATTATGTTCTTACATGTAAAGAGGAGGCACAGACATGTCTGTAAATTTCACTCTGTGAGTGTTAATGACACATGTTAATAAGGCACATTGGTTTATCTGGGATAAAAGGTTAACAGCTAATTTATAAAGCGACACAGACAGTAAATGACAGTTATGTACGGTGGCAAAGTGGACAGCGCGTGCATTTCGAGAGAGTGGCCAGTATTTAGTCTAGATAGGCTCTCTGCGGAGAAGTCCGGAGGTATTGGTGTGCAGACTAGTCTACCCAGATGGTTGGAATCTATTGCAAAAAGTAAGTGTTCATTATTATTTGTAAAAAAATACTCAGTTGTCTTAATTGCAATGGGTCTGTGCATGATAGAATTGAGGATAGTAACGAAGTATTGTAAACTATGTTTTGACTTAGATAAGTGTTTCTTTCCTCTTGGAAATAACTACATTGAAATACATAGTGACTCTCGTCACCAACACTGTTTGTATTGCATAGTTTGCATTTTCTTTCCTGTATAGGTGTTCCATCGTACCGTCCCGTTTCAATAGGTAGGTTGTGATTAGCTCTGCGAAATTTGAATATGACTTTTGATTGTTGATTATTCAAAATTTTAACATAGTTTTCAAATGAAGGTGTCCTTTTGAAACTGCTGTACGTAATGACCTTACTACAATTTTGTAAAGAACTGTGCCAATTTTGTTTGCTTTGATCAACTAGAATTTTTTTATAACTCGTTGAATATTATTATTTAGTATTTGCTCTTGATTTTGCCAGAGGTCGGGTCGTCCTATAACTGCAGAATAGCTTTACGTAGTTACTGTTTAAACTCTACTGGTTGAGAATACTAGGATAATATTGCAATAGCCGAAAACACTTGTTCATACTGTAGTGACTGACACTACTTGCTGTATAATCCATGTTTAAATTCCTTTAGTTGATAGCATGTGCTTACTTGTCAACTCTGAGAAAAAAGTTAATATACTCTTATAGCCAAGAAAACAAGTGCTGAGAATACTGGTTTACACCAAAAGGATTGAAAAAAGACCTGAATATAAGACATGTTTGCTACACTCTGAATGCTGATGTATAGTTTAATGACAGAGAATATCACATTAGGCAAATATTACAACAAACTAGGTTATTCAGGTAAATTGTTTTTCAAATTAATATTTCGACAGTTCTCAAAATTATGTTAGAAATGCCACTGTCCATTTTAAGTAGAAACTAAAGGTATAATGTACCACTTTGTAGAACTTGAGTTAAATGTTAAAATCTCAAAACTATATGCGCAAAAAATGCAATACACAATTAAAACTTGAAAGGAAACAATTTAAGCATTTAAAACAAAGACTTGCAATTAGCGAACACTATTGAAATCTTCAAATTATAGCATTAAATTGAAAATGTTTAAAGTAAGAATATATGACAAAGTAAGTTTTATAAACAAATAGAATTTCAGTACTGTTTTGCGTTTACACGAAACAATAAATATGTATTGATTGGCAAAGACAATTTTCAAATGTTTATAATCGTAATTTCCTTGTAAAAATAATGCATGGCAGATAATTTAATGCAATCTCATATAAAGGGCACAAAGACTTTGTGTCTATTCTCTATTCTTCTGTTTGTATTCGGACCTTTTTCATGTCCCCAAAGACAATCGTTATTGCATTTAATTGTAAAGCATTGCCATTTGGCGGAATTGTAAATCTTTAAATCTTTTAATAACAACAAGGTTTTGCTGTGTCTTTGTAGGTCTCTTGTTAGGCAAAAATTGTCCATTGTTAAACATCAACACGATAGCGACTTTGATGCTTTGCGTCAATGCTCTCTTTTATTCTATATGAAGCGTACATCTGGAGAGATAAGGGGCATACACCTAACAGTTAATATCCACACAATCAGTTATTGCATGACTGTTTGACTGCAAAATTTCCATTGATATACTTAAAACTAAATGAAAATAATTAATACGAAATGGAATATTACGTTAAGTAACTGAAATATTTTCCACATTTTATGTTTTGAAATGTTAATTTCTTGAAATGATAAATGCGCGAGGAAAACCGGGCTTAAGGACAAAACTTTCGAATTTTCCTTTTTACATAACTAAACAATTTTATCTTTTTTCCATTATGAGTCTTCAATAATTCTCTTTGTGACATTTATTACCTTTACTTACGGTCATTTGTAAAATGACAATCAATAACGATAAAGCTGATTAAATGACTCTACGTCGCTTGGCGACAAGTTGAGAAGATTGACAAAGTAAAGCTGCCCTGATAATAATTTTAATACATTTTTGTAAATATCAGTATGATTTATTCGATTCATTATTGCATCAAGTTACATTTCAAACAATTTCAAATTTGTCGTAACCATTTCCTGTCAGTTTGTTAATGCAACTTGGTCGTTATCAGCAATTTTATGGGACGCAATATTGAACAGTTTGTTACATAAAAGAGTAATTGAAAGACCTTCTTAGTACCCAATTTCAATTAATGTACCCATATGGCAGTGCCGTGATTACAATATGATTCAGTTAAGAAAGAACTTTCTTATAATTTTTTTACATTCTACTTTTATATAACGATATATTCCACTACTATCATTGTTCTTAAACTAAATGTTAGACACTTAAAGGGTCTATTAACTACAAGTCGGCATTATCTGTAAATTATATCCCAAAAATTGTTATATAAAGTTATAAATTATTAGTCTTTGTAAGCTATACAGCCTAATTACGTTATGTCTGTAACATTTACGGCCTATTAACTGCAAATCGAATACGGAAAACTAACTCCATGTCGGTAACATATACGATATAATTACTCCATGTCGGTAATTTATACGGCATAATTACTCCATGTCGGTAACATATACGGCATAATACTCCATGTCGGTAAGATTTTCAGCCTTACGTCGGCAGGTTTTACGGCCTTATTACTCCATTTCGTAGATGTATATCCATATTATAAAACAAAAACAACCCATGTGGATAATTTATACGGCCTAATAATCGGTACCAACATAAAAAACAAGCAATTCGCCAAATATTGACTGACTTTTATTTTCGTGCCACTGCTAATTTAAATTACAATCTATACTTCAAGTAACTATTTACAAGTTTGAAGGCTTCATAAAAATGACAAATAACAAGAAAAGGAACGCATTTCAGACTAAGTAGGTATTGTGTGTTTTTTCATTTTGGTCGGCGATTCGGCAAAGAGGTCTTTCTGATAATTCTGACTTTGCGTCATTAAAGGCGCAAGAAAGAAGCATCATAATGTGAACTGTTTACATACCAACGCGTTTATACAGCTTGCTGTGAAGTAAGCTAGGATTTTCTTGTATACAAGTTCGTTGCACTTATATGATTTTGTTTTATTATTAGTAAATTGCCACATATTATTTCGTTTAACAGAAAAGTAATACTTTATTTTAACAAGCACCTTAACCAATTGATATTTTGAAATAGAGTCTGTACACAAATGGCGTTTTTTTTTTTTTGCATGTTTGAGAACAAGAATAAGACCCAGCATCATACATCATACTTTATTATTTATGCATTTAAATATCTTCAATTTAACTAAGAGTAATCACCGTGAAGAGCATTTATGGGGATACCATTATGTATATCTTGACTTGTCAATATTAATATTACATTTTATTATGCATTCATTAGACGCGAGGATTTACTAGACGCCCTTAAATAAACTGCAAAAAAACTAATAAAAACAAAGGAATTAAGTCTGTCTGTTTCTGGAACAGGAAATGAAATGTGGTTATTTTATTGAGACACCTTAGGTGATAATAATCTAAAAATACTTTATCGTCTAATAAATCTATACTTACCTTCTGATCCAATTCCTGGAGAAGAGAAATAGCAAAAGTTCTGGAAAATCAACTGCCAATCAGCTCGAAAAATATATAAGCTGCAAATTCAATGGCATCAAGTACAGTAAATGTAACATTATTGCTAATATCATAGATATCATTGATAGGCTAAATCCTTGTTTAAATCAGAATACGGACGATTTAAGAACATGCGTCTTAACATAAATAAATGACTGTTACAATTAAAAAGGCCTTTGAACATAAAAAACACACACCCTACAATAGTACGGGAAGTTCTGTTTTATAAATGCATACACACTTCTTTTAAACCCCTATATATAACAGAGATGTAGTTCTACGCAGTAGGAAATCTTTCTTTTACCTATTCCACTTTGCCTTGAAATATATTTCTGGTTAACCTGTCTGCAGTCCGAGATAATAAATAAATGAATCAAACCTAATTTTTGTTTCCGTTTAATGTTAACACGTCAATCTTTACCTTTGACGCGGAGTCTTTAGTCTAGTTTGTCGCACCCATCAGTTAACAGACATTGCTGCAAATGCATTTCCTTAATTTAAACTTGAAATAATGCAATAACAGTTGATATCTGCAATATAGACCTTTTACATTTTATCTCGGACTAATTCAAACAGCGCATTTTATGCTGCTGAACATTTTCTGAATGTTTCCAGTCGTTTCTTTCATAACTGGCTTGGGTACGAACATGACAGAAGTAGACACAGACAGTTTGGTCTTAAAAAGTAGACACATTTATTTCGGGGTTTGGCTTATTCTTGCTACGTTATATATAGATCATAAATGAGATTGAGTTGCAAGATACAAAAGTACAAAAGAAACACTTACCAAAACAGTAGCCACTTTTTTCATCTACAGTAGGTCCCAGCCTGTACACATATGTACTGTCTGGGCACAGTTTAATGGAGATGTTGTACGTGTGACTACAGTCCGAGTCGTTGGTCACCTGACATGCTACCCTGTCTACCTGGCCAGCCTCACTACCTGGGATGGAGCCTTGAAGAGCAACGTATTGCTTGTAGCTTACAGTATTATCTTTTATAGAATGCTTTAATAGCTTTAAGCTTAATCATAAAAGAGGATATGCGGTTTACTTTCTTCAGTATAAAACTGTTGCTAAGGGCTTACTATCTTTATGACAGAGCAACAAATACCTTTAAGGTACACTGGATATGTTGTACCACATGAATGTACTTTGGGTGCGTAGTTAGGCATTACTTCATTGCCTACGTTGTACCACCGTGTTGCAAGTCTTGAATCGTTGAAGGTCGTATCTTGCCCTTCTGTATTGAAGTTAACATATCTGGATTCGAGGTGGGGCAGTTGTCGGTGGTTGAATTTATTGCAGGGATCTGGATTTTCTTCATAGTCTGTGATATTAAATAAAACATATGTAAGTAACAATAACGTACATGCAGAGACAGAACGAGAGAGAGAGAGAGAGAGAGAGAGAGAATGAGAGAGAGAGAGAAAGAGAGACAGACAGAGACAGACCGAGTCAGGGACAGATAGAGACAGACACAGAGACAGACAGAAGTCGGGGGATACGTATTTTTGGACAATTATTATTAGTATATTTAAATAATTTATCAAATATACACATCATAGTTCATCAATGTTTTGTTGTATTTTAACAGAATATCGCTGATGTTGTTAAACTTATATGTTCATGTATTCAAACTGTTTTTGTAACAATTTACAGAATTATAAATATGCAGATAAATATGTTAATCAAATAAAGCAATAATTCAAATTTTGTGGTTTTATACATTTAACTCAACTTTACCCATTTTTTACTTTATTTCATTGAATTGAAATATATCCCCTGTTCTTTTTATTGATAACTTTTTTATCCACATATTTTTTATTTATATTTTCCTCTTAGTATGCATATACAGATGTCTGCTTACAGCATTCTATAACAACATCTTCCTCATGACCACAGTCATGAACCCTCCACTCCCTGGACCAACACTCGGACAAATCCGATTCGTCCCCAGTGCAATAAAGGTCGTCTACAGTGATTGGACCTGTTCCAGGGCCAAATGTATCTATGTTGAATCGGTAAATGCTAGAAAGGTACGGATACATACATGCATACAAACACATCTTATATCCAACACATGTTTCTAATATATGCCCCTAACATCACCCCCACCACCACCACCACCAACCACAGCGTAAACAACAAAAAAAAATGGTGTTATTAAATTACAAAAGAGACGGAGTCAAACCAAAATTCTTTATTAATTCGGTTCTATTTGATTGGTGTTTACAAAATATTCTTATTCCGTGAAATTTGGATAGAAACATAAAAAGTGTACACTTTTAAAAGAAAGTGGAACTAAGAAGAAAATAATTTTCTAAGTTTCATTTGGATTAATTTAAGACATTTCTCTTAAGGATTTCCTCTCTTTCTAATGCATAAATATCAAGAATAATGATTATAATGACTAATGTTTTATTACACCTTACTCAAAATGTGTTGTTTTTCGTATGTAATTAAAAACATCTGATTATCACAATGACTTTTCTTAATGTAGCTGTAAAATATTACGAGAATTTTGCTGAGCAATACTACGTTTTCTTTCTTTAAGCAAAACATGCCATTTCTTCCAGGTGTTGCCATTTTGATATCTTAAAGTTCAATCCATTCCATTTGAAACGCATACTTTTGCAAAAATGCGTGCGTATATGTGCCACAACATATACGACCGGTTAAACGTTTCACGGTCAAAATATCTTACTTTAGTTGTCTTAGTTGCTTAGTGTTGCTAAGTTTAAAGGAATAATACCCAGCAATGTATCCTTTCATGGAACACAGAACAAATGCATCGTCATCGTCAAAGTGATCATTGCAGATAGTTCCCCATTGACCATCGTAGAACACCTCCACACGACCTTCTACGTGACCTGCCTCCATGGGATCAAATGCTACCTCATTGTCTCCATTCATCAGCCGTAGTTCTGTAGTGGCTCCTTGAAACATCATCGTTTCGCATTATCATTCACAACAAATTTAGCTTAAGTCACCTTCTATTCTGGTCGGTTTAGATGCTACAATGTTGTACTTGATCGTGTTGCAAAATGTAGTAACTTAAAACAATATGTATTATGATGCACACAGTTCACCTTTATTCATTTCTAAATAATATGCAATTATTTATATTAACTTACATGAAATTATTTACAATCATCCTGTTAATAAGGAAAACCGTAAGTAGATAAACGAAATTACGATAATGGATAGAACGAGTTCATAAAATATTTAGCAAAATGAGATATTTAATAAGCTTACTACAATTAAGTATGACATCCTGGTCATGACTACAGTTGTTATTCATCCACTGGAGTGTCCCACACTCATAAAGGTCTCCTTCATCTCCAGTACAGTTAAGGTTCTTGAGCAACACATTTCCAGGGCTTTTACCATAGAAAGTTCCTTCATTCACAACAATTGATCTGTAATAGGTCGGAATAATATTCATGAGCATTTACCAAATGCATAATGCTGTCCAACTTATCTACTCTAGAATTTGACATGTTATTTGAAGTAAGTGGTATGAAACAAAACGACATTGTACGTTACGATTATAGACTTTTAATGTGAATCTTCAACATAACAAAACATTATACCCATTATATTTGTTCCTTAGACCAAGAATATTGCAAACTGTCTGGGCGTCGAAAAGATCGAACTCTTCTCCACACACTGTGCCCCAAGCGTTCTGATAGTAGACTTCTAGCAGCCCTGAATATTTAGTCCTGCCCCCGGATATCCGGACAGGAGTGTCTACAAGCATTATTATTAAATGTCTCTACAGTTTAACATAATGTAATGTTAGAATGTAACATAATTGTATTCAACGTAATATATATATATATATATGCAATTTGAGTCCTAAAATAGTCTTTTGCTTAGCTCATTGGGACGTATATTCTTTGCATATTGCGTAACATCTAGTATATCCATAATTAAAATTCGCATTAAATAACACTCATTTTTACTTATTTTCATATGTTCATCACCTAGACGTGGCATTAATGCAACTAATTTACATTGAATAATGTACTATTGATTTGGTTTAACACTTACTGCATTGTACACCCGCCTGCCTAGTGGAGTCACAGTAGGCATACGGACTGCCCCATTTGTAGCCTACATCGCACTCTGATATATCGCTCTCAGTGGATGAACAGTTCAGGTGGGATATACTGGCTGGTAGGGATTGATACCCATAGTATGATCGTAGTTTCACTCCAACACTCCTAACAAAGTGTCACATGCATATGCATATATAAATATATATATATGTATATATATATATATATATATATATATATATATATATATATATATATATATATATATATATAAACAAATGGATGGATAGATAGATAGATAGATAGTTTTAGTAGTTTTCAGTTAAATAATAATTGGTTAGTTAAAAAATAATTTGTTAGATAAAACAGTGTGCCGTTTAATTTAGCTAAGTGCAAAAGGTAAACTAAGAGTAGGACAAAGAATGACATGATTTGTAATCAAAACAAGGAAATATACTATGACGCATGGGAAACTAGTAAAATGGCAATAAAGATGCACAATTCAGGACGGCAGAACAAAGAGACAGGCAGAGACAGACAAAGAACAGACAGACAGAGAGACAGACGAAGAGACAGACAGAAAGACATTGAGAACAAAGAGGGTGTGTATGTGAAAGAGAGAGAGAGTCAGAAGATGAAATATATAAAATACATATAAGATGTTAAAAATCACTAATTAGGTTTATAATTAAGAAAAATATATGTTTAAATATAAACATAATTATTTGCAATGTATTGAACATATATTTTCGATAACTTACAATGACTTGATAACAGAATATGACAAAAAAGGTTTACCTCACATTCATTATCTAAAATATAAGCTTCCTTTCGTTACAAATCGCAAAATATGCTGTAATAGTATATAGCACTAAGATCAGCTTAATATGGTTGCCGTAAGTGACATCCTCACTCATCATTATATCCGAGACTTCTGCAGATAACCTGGGCGTCCTGCTCGTCAAAGTCATAATCGCAGATGGTGCTCCATCTGTCCACTGGGTATTCTACCTCCACCGCCCCTGAGTACCGATCGGGACCTCCCACAAGGCGAATTGGTGTATGGGGACCTAATTTGGAATATTTTAATCTTTTTCAAAAGCAGAATCAAGATCAGAATCAAACATAATTTGCACTGACTTATTTTCTTTAAATGAACCTAATAATCCATTCTAAATGTGGTATGTAATAAAACACAATCTTCATTTTTTTCTTGCTTCATAACAGGATTGTTCGCTCAATTTAAACACATGCTTGTATTTTTTATCGGCTATATGACTGTTTTGAAGATGCAAAGAAAATACTTCTCATCCTTGCTTCTTGAATTTTATTCATTATAAAACCATCATGTGTAACAAGGAAAGGCAATACTAGTATGCAGAACTACTTACGGCAATTGATTGCCACTGAAGGTAGAAGACAAAACGGCGCTGAGTTAGTCCACGGATATGACGAACATTCATCTATTACGTCTTCTGATCCATCACACATCAGGTCCTGGATCACATAACTCCCGTAGTTGGATTGTGGCACAACACCAGCATTGTATATGGTTGCCTTCCTAACAATAACCAAAATAACAAACTGAATAATTAACTGCTTGAGACTTCGCGTCAGACAATGACGTTCCTTAATTGGGTGCATTTTATATATCTTTCAGCTTTAACTCACTGGCCTTTTGTTTTGTTTTGTATTTGAAATACATTGCATCGACCATTAATGATCATTATAGCACCGTCTAGCTTTTTGGTGGAGGAAGACCCCTGACAAATGTCTGGGTAGAACACTGGCGCACCGCAAGTCAGCTGGAAGACCTTCTCACATTAAGTTCTTCGCGCCAAACGGGACTCGAATCCACCCGGTGAAAGGCTGAGCAGTCAGAGGAATTACAAATCGGCGACTCCACAACACGGGCGCCCCCGAGATCTATTTATAAGAAATGATATGTTAAAATGTTGACATTGAATTGAATTATTCTTTACATTTTAATTAGTTACAGCTTCGAAACAGCTGTAAATCAACAAATCGTCATAACCTATTAAATACAAATGCTTAAAAAATGAAAATACCAATACTTACATTCTTATGACATGTTTTGTCGGATTTGTCAGAAGAAACCGTCTTTCCATAAAATCAAACTATCCTACTACTATCTTTGTCTAGACGTTAAAAGTCTTGACACATTTTTGTTTGCAATTCTAAAGACAAGGAAGTAAAGTATTTATAGGGTGCTTGCAGAAAATGACGAATTTGCAGGTTCTATGTTCTATACGCATCTTATATAGCATGCATGATCCTTAAAATATATGCAATAAAACTTGGAAAATATAAGAATATGTCTTAACATGCAAGGTATTTAAATTGCTGCATTTTCAGCGTTTTATAATTTAACTAATTTCAAAGCTCATGATGGAATTACTTACTCATGGTTGAAATTACAGCAGTTAATGATTACGTTCCAATTAAAACATTAGCTTTGCAAATAAAATCTTTAATGATAAATATTCTTAAATGATAAATGATAAGAAAACAAGAGCCTAATCAAGATGCAATATCATATATATATAATTTAATAATGTTTCTACTATTGTATCGGAAAATTTAAAAAAGTATGTTTGGTAGGAACCCCTCGGTTTATTTTTTAACTTAACGCAATGTTGCCTAGGTCAAGATGGGTAATGATAAACCCCAAAGAGCCAAAACTCATAAAGCTAAAGTGTTTTCTGTAAGAATAAAACTATTAAGAGTGACTTGAACTTCGTAAAACTACCTGCTGCCAAATTGATAGAGATTGCGGCTTGATAGTCTTTTCACCCCTTTTTATGTTCATGCTGAACTACGCCGTTGGTTCTACCGAGTCATTTGCCTGATTTTGGTAATAAATATATATTTATTTGTATTTACATTTATACTTTCATATTCCCATTTAATCTCAAACTACCATTGTTGTATATTTGTATACTAATAGACATCTTACGGTTGATCGAAGACCCCCAGTTCTCGACAAATAACGTCTGTATCATTTTGGTTCAGGTTATCAGAACAAACGGTGTGCCACCAACCCACAAACAGTATCTCCACATGTCCACGGTACATATTGTTTCCGTCAGTCAAGTGGATTCTCATGTCTAAAATGTAAAACCAATGGTAAAGATAATTTTATGTATGCATATATAAGTAATATTCACTATGCCACCACTTATATATTTTGAAAACCAATAACTGTATAAATGACATCCTTATCCCGCAAAAATGTGATATCATCATTTGTATAATTTTCTTTTTATTCGAATCTAGCATAACCTTAACAGTAATACCGCAGGACATTGTTGAGTAAACACAATCACTGTCATTCAACAAAACATTTATTTTAACCCTTGCCAAAAGAATAATTATTAATTATGTATGTTTAATGCATGTTTTGCTATCCTTCAAATGACAGTATTGTAAAAACATGATAAAAAGTAATACTTAAGTAAGGTGTCATACTCATTCAATTGTTTATAAATGTCCAATGTTTGACATAACTCATGTCACTACATTCAGAACATTTCGACCGAAAGTAACATGCCATAACTTATAACATGTTAGGAAGTGTTACTGTATTAATAGCGCAATCAAACGGTCCTGTTTATATTACACTATGTCACGCACACTTAGTACTCAAAATATTGGCACGTCACTGGTCGTACGCAGACCTGGAAAATGATTTTGTATTGAATTAATTCGCTCAAAAGACTGTATCCCGTAGTTCATAAATGTTACTAGACTTATCGCACAAGCATGTATACAAATACATTTTCTTCTTGTTTTATTTAAACAAGAGCGGCTGAACAACGTGATTTACTAAGATGACGAGCATAGATGACATCAGAGCAATTATGTGACATTCTACTATTGCCGGCTTGATATTGCAGGGCGACATGTTGGAAGTACATACATCTGTTACGATGATACCTTTCAAGACAAAAACAAATGATATTAATAATTGGCTGCTTACACTCTAAATTTCCCCTTAAGACACAACCATTTTTGGAAAGCATCTTATACTGGAGAACAATCTTCGTTACTGAATCAGTTGTATTAGCAATGCTACTTAAAGTCGGATTAATTGGGAAATGATAGGATGGAGATACCAAACTAGAATAATATGGAACATTCTACGGATAAATTTGGGCGCATATAAAATATAAAAAAATAAAAATGTCGACTTTTAATATTTAACAACATATTCAGCAAGAGTGTGATTTAAAACTAACATATGTACATATTTAAATGAGATCAACAATCTTTTCCCTAAGGTAGTTTTAACCTTTTCAGAGCTTTTATCTTCCTAACTATATTAACATATTTAATCCTACAAAAATTGAAGAAAGTAAATTTACGTATATGCTACTGCTGTTATATTTATTAATTATAATATATTTAGTTGTGTTATTGCTTATAGCGGATTACTACACCAAAATGTGTACACTAATACACAATTTTTGTGTCAATTTGTTACATGTCAATTATTTGTTAGCATTATTATTTAGGTCATAATGCAATAAAAATTATAACTACTAGTATTTTGCTTTTGCTGTTTTGGGGGAACTACTGTTCGAATCTGTTAATCAGCCTACTGTCAATGGACCTTGTTCTGTCAACGAATAAACTTTAATTATTTTCAAGAACACAGATAATGTACCAGCCAAATTACATTGTTCAGACATTAATTTACTTTTAACTGATTTTCAATCGAAGACAAAAATGGAGTTTATGTAACTAATTTTTGACCTTGTAAGAAGTTGTTTGTTTGTTATACGTTATATAGGATGTTTTGATATCTCAAACAAATATTTAACATTCTCAAATCAATAAAGTTTATAACTAATACTCTCATATTGGGAGAAACCTTTTAAATTATAACAGTAATTTTTAGTAAATAGAACAAACTGTATGTATCGGAAAACGAATTTTATTAAAACAATGTTAAGAAAAAATAATTTATACGGTTATTTTTAGCTCGAAATGAAGGTAAATCTTAGATATCTTAAATTATATTGTATTTGGGCCTTCCTCTAGCAATAACTCGCCAGTATAAACATATTTGTGTCTGGGCGATTCCTTCTGCAACAAGCCCTATTAAGAATTAAAAGATTTTCTATGAAGCGAATACCATTTTAAAAACAGTTAGATTAATGGCTAGCTTTACCGGCCTTCTTACTTACCACTGCATTTAATGGCCGCAACTTCTTCAGTGTGACTACATTTGGGCTCTCCCCAGTAGCGAGAATTACACTCGGACACATCTACCTCTGCTCCAGTGCAAGATAGATCATCAATTAAGATAATACCTGATCCAGTGATATTGTCGCTCGTAAGTCTGAAACATCCAGCATGGCGAAGTAAAGGTGAATTGGACTTAGTTAATATTAAATGATTTACACATTTACTAAAATAGTTTGATCTACTAAACAATTACTTAAAAGTATCCTTCCAAAATTACATTTAACATAACATAATGTTTCTTTAAATTGACAATGGCTAGACCCTTATAGACCCTTATCCGTGAGAAAAGCGCAATTCTCATTGTTAGTGTTACTATTTGCCGATATATTGCACTAAAAAGCAAGCCGTCAGTGAGGTGTTTGCATATATTTTAAATTTTACCATTATAATAAGTATTCAATAAATAGCATCACATATAATGTAATATATTGTTTTGTTATATTTGAACCAAACTGCTTACAATTTACTTTTGAGTATTGTAAAAGCTAAAATATCAATAATTTATTCCAATTTTATTGAATGCAACTTATGTCCTTTAATTTTAAAAATTAATTCAACATAATTTAAATTTGTACAATTTCTGGTGCTGTCGTGACCTTGATGAAATAGCACGTATATAACCCTGATCTTCCCTATTTGCACCACATCCTATCTAAAACTACGTCGATTATTTGTATAAATACCCTTGTCAAAAGTACTTCACGCTTAATTTATGTATGTGTCTGCGAATCGCTATCGTTTAACGATTAAAACAATGATCTGATTGGTGCATCACACACTCTTCAGTGAATTAGTAGCCCTTGCTATGACACTTCCTCATCAAATGTGGCAGGGACTTTTGTTTAAGTCATGTGTGAAAGATCTGCATTTACCACACGACCCCTCTTGTCTTCCATCCAATATACTTATAACATATTTTTTATTTACACTAATGTAAGACATTTTAACTAATGACGCTATCGACGTCATAATAATGTACACTGTCTCATATCCTTATTCCACCTAGCATTGTAGTTAAAATTTCGTAAAATCGTATATTAAAATTATGAGATAAAAAGAATCTGACACTCGTTGTCATTTAATATCAACATTTATAAAAGTCGTCCAGGAAAAATGATAGTAAGCTCGCCAAAGGCTCGATTTTTATAACTTTTCCTGAGCTAGTTTAATAAATGATTGTATTAAATGACAACGAATGTTAGATCCTCTATTTTTTTACAGTTTAACACAAGAAAACCATAAGGGACAAGAAAGTTACTCCCAAAATGGTTATTGTTATAGATCATAGAATTATGGTTTAGTTCAAAAGCTTCTAAATATTTTAGCGGAAAATATTCATTTTATTGTCGGTTGAACTATCGCGACAATGGTATTCCCACATTACAGGTATACTAATATAATAACATAAAATTCGTAGCAACGCTGTTAAAATTATTTTCATGCATAAGTAAAGGCTATACAAATGCAATCACTTTGCAAACAGCCATGACAAATATTTCAAACGAACGGATTGCTCCCTAAACTTAACTTATCGTAAGTTTGTAATTTGTAACAACTAGGTATTACGTCTAAATAAAGAATCACAAAAACAAATTGACTATCGAGGATTGAGTGAATTACCAAATAGTAAAGATCTTGAAGCACTAGAATTAAATGAACATAAATTAAGGAATGAATAAATACATAGAGGTTAAATATGCTAAAAAGTAAGTTAAAGTGTGTTAACTAGATTGTAATATTTAAAATTAAATGTTTGCAATAAAATGTGTGCTCATTATAAACAAAATTAACAATATTCACTTGTATTCATCATTAACCTTAAACCTAATAACTGCTAACCAAAACTACAACAGTTTCATTTACTTACCCAGTTTTGTAACCTAGCATTGTACAAAACACATAAGCATCTCTGTTATCAAATGCGTCCAAGCATACAGTTCCCCATTGACCATCATAGAATACTTCTATTCTGCCTGAGGCGTTGTTCGGACCTCCAACCAATCTCGCTGGAGTCGCAGGTTCTAAAATCAGACAGAATAGAAGTAGTACAGGAATTCAAAGCATGTCGTGTATAACTGTACAATTTGCAAGAGTTGTCAGAAATTTAGAGAATTTCAATGCACACCTTATCCCCCGAGTTAGAATAATATTTAGAAATGATATCGACACGTCGTTACTAGGGAACTAGTTTAAAGTACTATCAACTAGTGCATAGTCTTTTATTGATTATCAGTTTTTTATGCCTAAAGCTTCGCATCTAGCAGTTCGTCATGTTACAATGTTCACAGGACTTTGTTATTATATTCTTACCATTTCTTGATGACAAGATGAACAATAGTTATCATTGTTTGTTTGCTGAGGTTATCGTCCTAACAACAGTATTTAAGTTAACTCTAGGCGGTGTCCACTTGAAGCAAATATAGTTCTGCATTCACAGTGCAAGGCATGCCGTGGCAACCTGGCATGAAACCACACCCAGTCACATTATCCTTATATCGGGCCAGTCAGTCGTGGAACTACCTTTATATTTGCTTAACCGTTATAAAGGGGGCTATACCACTACCATTTTTACGACTTTGATATGTCGCGGTCCGGGATCGATCTCGGGGCCTACTGTACATGGAGCCGACGCTCTACCGATTGCGCTACCAGGTCCCAGGTACACACACACGCGCGCGCGTGCACGCACACACACATACACACATAGAGAGATGTTGGTAGACATTAAAAACGGGTAGGTAGGAAAGAAGGTAGGTAAGCAAGCAGGCAAGCAAGAGGGAATGATAGTAGTTAAAATGATTAAAGATATAGGGTGTATACTGGTAGGAAAACGGAAACTCGTAGCCCGATGGCAACAACTTCTGCAGAGTAGTTACAATGCCCTGAATGTTAGATAATCTAAGTGGAAGGTCTACGTCAATTAATGGACTAATCTTTCGATGTACCCCAGAAAAGACCACACTCTTAATAATATTCATCGAGTGTACATTGAACACTGTATTCGTCTATTTTTTACCTATTGACGTTATCTAATACACCTATTATTACGAGCATAAATTCAGTGTATTACATCTAATTTTAATAATAGATAACCGTGGCGTGTTGTGCGAATTGTATGTTGATTTTGTAAAATAATCTCTAGTAATACTGACAACGAGGTAATCTTTAATTGTCTGTCCGTATCGACACGCAACAAACAAATGCTTAGTCTATGAGAGGTTATCGAAATTTATTAGATAAATTATGTTTAATATTCACAGGCACTAGCATTTGACCCAATTACCGACAAAAACAAACATTGAATAGCTGAATATTAAGACGACATAACAACCCTAAGATTGGAAATCACTAGTGGAATTTCCATTATAAATTTCTTCAATCGTTCGTTATATATGTGTGACACATATAGCAGTTTTAACAGACCGCGAACAAGGCAAAGCAAGCGCCCACCATGTAAAGGGTCGTGACTTCTAACGTTTTAACATAAAAAGATTATTGACGGGAAAGTGATTTATTCTGACAGAAAATGTTGCTTTGACAACCTGAAACAACCCTTATCATTTTATATATAGCATTTTATATTGGACTATATATGTCTCTTAATTTAAATTAACATGTAATTAAATGTTATGTCATAATTGCAGTTTTCATGATTTCATACTGTAATATCAATAACAAAAAGTAAAAATACGTAAATAAAAATTCCTTACAGACTCAGACGGGCAACATAATATGTAAGGTGATATTACTTTGCAAAATAAGACATCTCAGTCATTAATCTCTACAGAGTGGAAGCAAAGACATTTTGATATTATAGGGTACTTATGTAAGTATTATTTTAATCAGGCTTTTAAGGTTGCAATGCAATGTCAATCCTGAGCTTTTATAATATATAACGTATACAAATGAATAACAATTATGATGATGATGATTATGTTTACGGGGTTTATCTCACCAACTGTATTTCAGTTGTCTGGAGCATGCCTATATAATAATAATAATAATAATAATAATAATAATAATAATAATAATAATAATAATAATAATATTAATAATAATAACAATAACAATAAATCAAAGAAGCTAACAGGTAACAAATGTATTATATACTTACGACAATTCACAGCAGCCACGTTGCAGGAAGATGGTTGTATTTTCCAGTTTGAATGGTTACATCCTTGTACATCTGACTCATTTCCTAGGCAATGCAGATCCTCGAAGTATGAATATCCTCTGACTGTGCCTCTCAGTGAAACTATTGGCTGCGTACTAACAGACAGGAATAAGCCATTGAATACTTTGACATCTTACGTGTTTTAACCTTGAGATATTTAAACCTAACGGTCTTTAAAGCTAACTTAAACTGTAAATGATCTTAAATTCTACAGAGCCTAGAAATGTATTGCTTAATTCATTTTCAGGCAATATTAATAACACAATCATGTTAAGCTAATACATTTTAGCCCGAATTTCATGAAATATACCTGTTTGTACGTAAACCCAGCATGTTGCAGATCACATTTGCATCAGCATCATCAAAACTGTCAGCACAAATATACCGCCAACTGTCGAGGGGGTTGAGTCGGACCCAACCGTTAAATCTGTTGGAACCACTTCTATGGTACATTTGTATAGGTGTATCTGCAAATAAATAGACATCACATACCAAATCTACTTTTATATAGTTTCATACTTGTGTTATAGTAGAATAAAATAAAAATTTGAAATGAGAATTAGCACAAACATTAAACTTTCAACCCCTCTAGACAAGGACATATACAAGTAATTGTAAAATGGACAAAATCACTTAAAAGAGACAAAAGGACCGACTGTGGTGCTTGAAATCAATCTGGCTTGTCGAGCGCTCCAACCTAGCACTTCCTCAAAAATAAACTGTAAATAATAAGAAATATCCAAAGAAAGTAATGTGGACATTATTTTTCAATGAAGTCACTACTTTCGTCATAACATATCAAAGAAAACGTCAGCGCTCGGAAATTTTTATTCGAATAGATCGGTTTTCATTTCATTGCTTGCTTTGGAGAAACTATCAGGAAGTGCGAGATTGTAGATTGTGTCAACCCGGTCTAAGCACCCCAGTTGGTCCTTTTTGCCGATTGACCGTTCCAAAGGGGGTAACGGTTGAGTTTGCTCTTTTTGTTAATTTGACTCATCACATATTTGTTCTTACTTTTACATTTGGCTTGCACGTGATTACCTTTGTTCTGTGAGTTTTCAGGATCTGTTATATGTTGCAATGCTCATAGAACTTTGTCATTTATTCTTCTTGTGTGGACAGACTTAATTTAATTAACAGTATTGTGGATAGAAAATAACTTACAACATGCTATTGTTTTAACCGACGAACTCGAGCAGCTATCAATGGCCCATTCACTGGATGAGCACTCAGAAATACTAATCTCTGTTCCAAAACATTGAAGATTGTCAAGAAATAAAGAGTCGTTAAATCTGAACACCACATCACTGAACCCAGGAGATCTAATAAACAAGAGATAATGATTTTTTGAGTCATTAAGGTACCGAATACTATTTTGAAATCATTTTGTTTTAAAAAATTTAACAAAAGTGCTGCATAAAAAATCACATTTATTATCGATCGCACAAATAGTTTTGCTTTATAAAAGACAACGTATAAACTTTAATTCACAGATAAAATTAAACAAGGAAACTTATTAGGTATGAACCTATAACTATTTCATTTGAATATTTTGGATATAAGGACATATTTTATAACAAAGAAACGTTTTGCGCAATAATGAACATACGTCTCAATAAATCCAGCCATTCTACAAAAAACCTTAGCTGGATAGTAATTCACATTCGTATGACTGCATATAGGTAACCAGGTGTTATTGAACAACAGTTCAATTCGCCCTTCATATGGTGTGGGTCCGTCAACTATTCGGGCAGAGGTTCCTGCGTAAATAAATTAAAATTTAAATGAGAAATCATGGTAGTCTTAAAAGCACGATTCTTCTTACTGCCTCCTTGTCAATATTATTATAAATAACAAACGTTCAAATTTAAACTTTCTAGAAAATTTGTAAAAACTTTAAAACTTCATGTAAATAAACTAATATTCGTACAGCAACCCGCGACAGGGATTTAGTACAAATGTTAATTCATTTCAGTACATAATTAACAGATGTGATATTGAAGATTTGGCCAGCTATAGATGCATATATTTTAACATCCACAACATCATGGTATCGACGTTTTGGTCACTTCAGAATGATTAACATCTTCATTTCATTAAAAGCCACGTGATTCACATTTAAAATAAAGGTGATAGTGGTGCAGCATGTTGGTTTTATTCACCGATACTGATTATATCAGATACAGTTTTACACAGACGCTTGGCGTCATGTTTGTAATACCTGCCAAGATTTAAATAATAGATTGGAACTATTGATTTAATACTGAAATAAATTTACCTTATAACATGGAGTTTCTGATTGAATTTCTTTTAAATTTGGTGTAACTATACTACATGCAAGTAAACCACTCAACATAGGAATCTAAAGTCAGTCGGCAATGAGTGTTTGTCTTGTTTCTGTTCTAATTTATGTCTCGATTAGTGCGTGTACTGAACATATTAACGTGTCATATTTTCGTTCAACATTGATAAAAGTCGGCCGAAACTAAATGTGTTGGAAATATAAGAAAGATAGTTTATGTTCATTGTCACATTTTGTATCCAAAGCTAAAATTAGACGATCAATGTTGGTATTAAACCCCCATACTGATTCTCGAAATGGCATGCATGAGGTTTGAAAGCAGAAAGTGAAGATGTTTTATTGCTATTTTCAACTCATTACTGAATCAAAGAAAAGTCACATCCTTTATCTTAATGTAGTCGGGTCTTCCCGTTGGCTTGCGGTGCGCCGGTGATTCTACCCAGACATTTGTCTTGGATCTTTCTCCACCAAATAGCTGGACGTCGCTATAATGATCATAATTGGTCGCTACGATGTATTTAAAAAAACAATCAGTTCTTTTCTATATTAAAAGTTTGCGTATTTGCTAAACATACTATCTATATAGTACAATATGTAGATAATGCATTAACACGTACCACAATCAAGATTCACTCGACGGTAACACAGTTCGGTGTCCCAGGACAGGTTGTTACACTGAGATATATCCTCTTCATCGCCAGTACATTGGAAACCTCCTTTTAGATACTCTGTGATGTTATCATCATCGGAAGTAACATGGTAGATTGTCGCATTTCTTTTAATAGAGACAAAATGCACAAACTACGATCGTTAACTTCATCATAAGATTTTACAGTACACACAGTATATTCTTGAATGACGGTTAAATTTTGCCTTGTGCATCAAAAATAATACCTTATAGGAATCTATTGATCGGCTTAACTGTTGAGTGTTTACAACGTACAAAAATGATTTTTATGTAGACATAGCAAAACACAAAAAACTTTAAATTTAATTTTCCCAACATCAATATACCACCTGACATGAGAGTGACCCATCATTCTGCAAACGACATATGCGTCCTGAGTCGTGAAATCATCAACACAAATGGACATCCATGTATTGTTGGAAAACACTTGTACCTCCCCGTGGATGTATGGTTGGCCGTTGACAATTCGAAGCGGAGTTTCTAGAGTACCAGTTTAATCAAAATAATAAAGAACGATCAAAACAAATTTAAATATAAATACTACTTGACTAGTGGTCCATTTGGGATATTTACTTGCAAAATGTCTTATTAACCCAGGCATATTCTACATGCCGCAACACATTCATTGTAATCTTTTACTTTTTCTTCCCTACAATCACAGCAGAGACAAGATTATTTTACGTTCAATGACGTTAAATATTTACAGACGCGTGTCTATAGACAAGCCGCGACGTTCTTTATGTGTTCTTTTCTACTTAGTTAAATAAAGACCTTTCATAAAAGGTATATCATTGAAAAGAAGTGTTTGGTCACACAGGTCTCTATATCAAATTATATATAAATAAAATCACTCAAACACTGAAGACTGCTTCTCATATTAGTGATTAAAAGCAGTGATTTATAGTTAAATGAGATATTTATTGATGATTATAACAATAACATCTCTTGGTGTGCTAAAAATGTTAAGTCGCTCCGTGTCTCGCTCTGTGAAGACCCTTGCGTTTCAATATTATATATTTTGTCTAGTAAACATGACTTTCAGTGTAACAACACCCGATCAAAATTATCTCTTTAGGTAGATTCTATAACAAATCAATTTATACATTTGTCTGATAACGTAAACAACATAATTTCAAATGAAAACTTCAAATGTATTATTTGCCTTGTTTAAATCAAATACAAAGCACTTACGGCAATTGATTTTCATGTTGTCATACGAGTATACACCTCTATTCTGCCAGTTTTCAAAATTATATATGCAGTCGGAAATATCACTTTCGTTGCCTAAACAATTCAAACGGTCCACCACTGTTCTAGTGCGGTAGTAGTTGTTGTAGTATCTAAGGTCTTCTCTACTCTGAAGCATTGCAATCCTAAAAGTAAAGTAAATCAATTTTAAAGGCACGTGATACATCAAGCCGATGTTATTTTAATTTGGCTGATGTATAAATATCGCAATGGAGTACTGAATTGTTGTATTGCATGGCGTACCGTGTAAAGTTATACCCCAGGATTCTACAGACATCGTTTGCAGCAGTATCGCTCAGGCCGCTTGATGAAATCCCTCCAGTCTCACTGACTGCGACTTCAACTTGTCCCATGTATTTGGTCCGTCCGTACACCAATCTTAGCGGTGTGCCTATAGCAAATAAGTAATCTTAATTTCTCATTAAAAAGTTATTGTAATAACTGTGGAAATAGTCAATGTTATAGCTAAACCTGATCTAAAATGACACTAAATTGCAATATTTTGACGCTGACACTACATCGGGAAGAGAAGATACTTTGATTTAAGCTAAGCGTCAGCTATGGAGCCTCTTTTGGACATGTATTATTCTGTGGGACTCAAATGCAGGACATCCCGTACAACTATAAGAGGTTACACTCTGAAAAACCAATACAGATTTTAGGATTGAAGTTATTTTAAGGTAAATGGCTTAAGCATTATATCATGACAGTTGCAATCGATACAATATGTTGTAGCTTTGCATACAGGTTGAGTCAGTTTTAATATCAAAGACTTGTTCAATTTACGATTGACACAATTTAATAAAAATAGTCAATACATGATTGGTAAACAAACGTGCATTTAAGGTTAAATGTTGTAGTTGCTTTAGTTCGATTAGTGTTGATATAGTATATAGTTTAGTGATAATGAGTTTTGATATTAAATAATTAAGTTGTTAGTATATTTGTGTCGTATATACAAACAAAGCATGTCGTATATTGTATTAATATGCAAAATCTTGATAGATGGTGCTTAAAATTAAACAAAACTATTTTTCTATACATCAATAAAAATCTATCGTTGTTAACTACAACTGACAGCAAACTTACCACAAGCAACAACTAGGACCTCATCACTGGTACAAGACGAATTGTCAATCTGGCACAAACTTATGTCGGCTTCATGGCCTAGACAAACTATGCTGTATATTGTTTCATTATCCGCTGCAGCTTTATATATCTGCACCTGACTAAAATATAATGTTGCTTTCAAGTTGCATCAAATCATCAAAATATTAATTATTAACACTTGAATTATTTTTTAACAAACAAAAACAGGTCACTAACAAAAGTATTGACAACCACGGCATAATGTTTTATTTTTGTTATCCTGCAAATATGCCTTTGAATCAAATTATATTTACCTAACAATTAAGAGGAAATGATGTAGTTTATTAATCATTATATTACTTGACAGTTAACAAGAGATCATACCACCACGAATTATTATGTCTTGCATCAGCAGATTATCGACCGATCGCCTATTTTTCTCTTGAATGTTACCATAGTTGGTGTCACCTTCTCGTTGTCTCAAAATAGTTTAATACGACGATACCACAAAGATAGGTATGTGGAACTTTTTTCCACTTGTACCATTTTTACCATTGCATTACTATGTGTATTTTTAACATACATGGCCGAAATTATAGTCATGTTTACTTATAACATCCTTTTAAACTGAAGCTTGTTAAATTTGCAAGATCTTCCCAAATATTCTTTTAAAAATGTCAATACTAGTGATTATGAAAATATAATATATTTAATGTTTTATAAAGTTTGAGGCATATGTAATGACAACGATGTCACCGTGTATAAATAATTCTCATTTGGTATTCTTCAAAGATTCTAATACAACTGTGAATTCTCGGTATTCTTCGCCAAATTCTGTATATGGAAACTTTACAAGAAGAGATTCAGGACGTATGAAAATATGACATTTTACCCAATCCGCACACCAGTTATGTTAGGCTATGTTTCTGTTGCCATTGTTGATTCAAATTTTGTAAATGTAAAGCTATCAAATCATGCTTAATATTCGTCAGACCTTTATCGCTAAAATGAAGTATATTAATATGATCACATAAAGTTTTCATTGGCAAATGGACGATTTACAATTGTATAGGAACATGCTCAGGAACATACTCGAAATGTTTAGGTGTTTTAAACAAAAATTATGCTTCTACATTTTACATCCTAGGAGTTACATTTGGGCTAGAATCAACGTTGTGCATTGTAAGTGAGTATAATTTTCTAATCAAATTGTGCAAATGTCTTTTTAAATAATAGTTAACACTAACATTCTAATATCAAATGAACATTAACAGTGGTCAAAGCAGATGAATACGTAGTACAATATGCGGAGCCCCCAGACAATCGACACGTGCCTTGTGCTATATCCAAGCTCTCTGCACACCACCCGACCAACGTTTGTAGATTGGTAGGAAGTAATGTTACAGACTCGAGCCCAGGTCTCGTTTATCATCACCTGAACCTTTCCGACCCTTGGGGTTTGGCCGTCAGTCAGGCGCACTGGTGTGTCTTAGTAAAGGAAAAACATAAATAAAGTAAAAATACAAAACAAAGTTCGGTTTGTCTTTTTATTAGCTACACTAAGTTTATTTTTACATATTTTTGGTTAAAATTATAAACTTAACTTTCGGGTATTTTAGTAACAGTACTTACTAGGATTCACGCAGTGATGGATTTAACTACTTACTACAATTGATACCAATAGCCTTATATTCGGAACAGTTGCTAAAGAATGTCCAAGGGTAAGAAGGACACAAGTTGATGTCCATCTCATCTCCAGAGCAGTTTAGTCCATCTACTATGTTCCGAACGTTGCTGGTGTAATTAAAGATGTTTTCCTTCAATTGAACTTTTCTATAACATAAACAATACTAATATTTATACTTAATTACCACGCATTAAAAAGAAGAGTCCAATAGGTATGCCCCAATTCCAGTAGTTTTCCCACCTAAACAATTAATAAAAGAAACTAAACAATATCAAACACAAGAATTCTTTAAATGATTTTAGTTTGCAGCAATTCGGTATGGCATAGCGTTTACAGACAATTTTGTCAAACATTCTGAGTTAATACAAAAGTTCTCTGGCTTGGGTTTACATTATTTTCCTCAATTTACATTTATATCGTTTTGGAATGAATTGTGCTTCTTTAGAGCCATTTTAAAGATTATTATAGATTAAGTGTTTACTTTACCTTAATGATCAAACTACATCTTAGTTTTTAATGAGGAATGCTTTTCCATACCTGGTATAATTATATCCCAGCATAGAACAGATCACACGTCCATTTTCCTCAGTAAAACCATCACCACAAATGGATCCACGGTTATTGTTGTGAGTCATTTGTACTTTGCCCATGTACTCTGTTCTACCGTAGAGCAGAGATATCGGGGTCACTTTGAAAAGTCAAAAACACAGTTTCACGGACGTTTTCACAAACACAGCTTTAGTGAAAGATACTATTGCTTAAACTGATTATATTCACTTTGTATTCATTTATTCATTGTAATAGTAATAAAAAGGTTATATATAGCAGTTTATCGTGTATTCTAAAATAAACACAACCGAAATGTTAAAAAATTTAATCAAATCAAAATTAAAGTGTTTTTTTTTCAACAGAAAAATAAAGAGGTAACATAAAAGGCACTTACAGCAATTTATTTTTAGAGTGTATGAATTGTAGTAACAAGCCTTTATGCCCCAATCATCTGAAGGACATTCTGATACGTCCGTCTCGTTTCCATTGCATGCAAGATTATCAATCATGTGCGTGAAGCAGCCATAACGGTATCTAGTCGAAGATGAATCTCTGTTAGAAACAAAACAAATCGAGACTTGTTAGTTTATAAGTCTGTTACATTTTGATAACTGCATTTTTTAAACCTTTTAGGAAGCTCATATACCTTGAGAAATTGTATCCAAGATTTAAGCAGAGCACATCTACCGTCTCCTTGGTAATTCCATCTGAAGAAATGGTTCCCCATGTGTTGTTGTAATAGACCTCCACTTCGCCGGAGAACGGTGTGATCCCCTGTGTTTACAAGTCGGATTGGTGTCACTGGAAAAGATTTGTCACAAGTTTATTTAAACTTAGCTGACGTCGAGGACAAATGCAACATTCAACTAACTTAACTTCATATTACTTTTTACATCACACCGAAAAAATTATCGTCCTACTTTCGACGTCAAATTAATGATTGATTTAGGAAGATCACTGATGTACGTCTGAGTAGAACCACCGGCGCAGCATAGGTTAGCTAGAAGACTTTCGCAAATAAAAGTTCTTGTCCTGACGGCATTACAAGGCAGCGACTCTAACCGCTCGGCCACGCACCTTTAATTTACCTCATGACAACATGGGCTAAAACTAATTTAAGCACGATATTTACAATAAGTATTATGATGATTTGATTAAAATAACATGTCTTAAAACTAAATGGATGGTATCCATGGTATCCTATGATTATAACGAAGTTTAGGTAAAGGAGGAAAATAACGAAAGGTTTCTGTCTGTCAATACCATTTATATATTATTTTAGGATATATATTTATTCATGTTTCGACTTTTTCATCTTTGTAGGAAGACAAACTTACCCGGCGTCTTGCAGTCAACAGAAGCTGTCCCTTGACTACATGTTATAGCCGTCCATGGACCTCCACGACACATGGAAATATCAGCTTCATGCCCCAAACATGTCAAGTTGTTAAGGATGCTTTGAGGCCCCTCTCCAAACTGAGATCCGACCAACACAGTAACGTTCCTGGAAGAACAAATCATGCAATCACAGAATCTTGATATATAAATAAGAAAATGTGACGAGGTCCTGACTAAATATTACAACACATATTAAAATTAAAAACGGCTTAGGACAAAGGTATGCACTTGCCAGTCAACTGTAAAAGTTTAAAACAAACCGTGACAAGGCAGTTCTATAAAAAAAGAGCAAACTTAACAGTTACCGCCTTAGAACGGCCAGTCGCTAAAGTGGCCGACTAATATGTGGGAAAACATTTATTTGGAAGGAAAATTACAAATTATGGGTCAGCTTAAGGTATGATCTCGTTAAAGAAAAAGTAGTAGCATAATGAAATTAATATCCTCATAGTATTTGGGTAAGGGTATGATGGACATTGGACTTTGATTCTACAATTCCATTTTCAGATTAACAGGGTGCTACAACCATTTATTCGTCTCTGGTCGTGTTTGTTCATGATTCAGAAAGTTAATTTTATTTATAGTCAACCATATTTGTGTAGCTTTTTAAATCCAAATAATACCATATTCTTTTCTAAAGAATATGTGGACATTTATTTTTCAATGACGTCACTACTTACGTCATAACTTATAGAAAATATCAGCTCTTGGACATTTTGTATTCAAATAGATCATTTTTCTTTTCATTGCTTGCATTTGAGAAACTCGTCAGGAAGTGCGAGGTTCGAGCTCTGTAACACCGGTTTAAGCACGCCAGTTGGTCCATATTGCCGACTGACCGTCCCAAGGCGGTAACTGTCGGATTTGCTCTTTTCGCTAAATGACTCATCACAAATTTGTTCTTACTTTTCACTTGCCGTGCATGTGAAATACCTTTTGTTCTATGCCTTTTCGGAGCTTGGTATATGTTGCAATGCTCATAGGACTTTGTCATATATTCTTATATCTATTGGAACAACTACACACAGTTTTTGCTTGTAAAAGAAGTTAAATAATTAAATCAAGGAGAAAATAACAAGAGTAGAAGTTTAGATGGATGTAGCAGTCTTTTCATTTTTAGATGAAATAGAAGTACCAGGTAGTACGTCATTTCTGGTAGGATCAAATAAACGACAACTACCTCAATGCGCAGGTAACATTGTTACATTGTAATTGTGAATAAGGAAATATGACAAGGTCCAGTGAGGAAAATGGATTCAGACTTGCGACCAACAGACAAAGCAGCAGACCTTTACTACTTTACTTCTTTTCTTCTTCTTCGTCATCTTCTTCTCCACTTATTCTTCTTGCGTATATATATATATATATATTTTTTTTCTGTTGCACCACACCAGTCGGTGGGACCAAGTCTGTTTTCAGTGTTGTTAAATGAGACGCCTCTTTATAGGCTGGGTAAGACATCCGTCAAGGTCAAGAGACGATTCCGACTGTATATACTAGATCATAGTAGGACTGAGTGTTTAATCGGATGTAGATTCAGTTGATGTTAACTTTTGTATGGACCTGTGTTTATGAATGTACCATATAAGTAGGGTAGACCGATTGGACTAGATTGGATTGGTCAGCACTGAGTCCAGCATCAGTCAGTACTGTATATTAGGAACGAATCAGTGATTGGTATTCAATTTTGTTTAAAATGCCTAAACGTTTGATCAAGACGGACCGTGCAAATAGTTGTTTTTATGTATTGTGTATATTGTTTTGGTGTTAGTAAATATTAATTTATCTGAATAATTAGATGCCAGTATTTGTATATGAAGGTGCACAGTTCGGCGCCAATTATAAAAGTACCATAACAAATAATAGTCTAGATATTATGGCTTTCAAATATGTGTTCGTCATTTTATTTGAAAAACTTAAACGAATTTATATTATATTCTTCGTTAAATTGCATTTGGTATGTTCACACTTTCGATGGACGACACTTTGTAGGAAATGAAACCGTAACCCAGCCAAATCACGACTTGTACACCTAGACAACAACTAATTAAAAACACTATGTCTTTCTATACATTTACGGTCACTTGATATTTGCATCTTCTATACTGAAACGAATCAATCCTAGCCGTCGATATGGATAATGTGTGCTTTCGCATTGTTAATATTCCTCCCTTTTTATACAGACAGCATAATTTTTTCATATGATATACAAAATATTTTCATGCATCGTTAATAAGCGTTAATTTTGATATTAATACGTTTTGGCGATAGTTTTTTTTTTTCGCACTTTTATAAATAAAACCATTCATGCCTATTATCTAGCGTACCACTTGGTTAGCTGAATGAGCAGTATCTTTGACGGCAAGCGAGAAGCAATAAAAATAGAGAATAGCAGCAAGTCATATATATGAGTAATATATCAATTCGATGAAAAGTAATGGAAACTTGTTATAAACATAATATACTATTTAAATGGAACTGTTTACTTATATATTTCAAGACGAGTGTATTATAAAATAAATGTATGGAATACAATGCATTTTAATTCTGCACTGTTTATGTGTTATTTAAGAATTATGTATAGTAGTTTTCATATTTTCTAATGTTTTCATGTTGTCTAACGATTTTATTTTAATATCCGAACCACTGATGTGTATATCACCTGTGGTATAAGCCGCCGTTTTCACTTTTTTTTCACAAGTACTCGGTAAAGCTTAATCATATGACCGGTCAAATCCGATTTATAAGGGGCGTATGCCGAGTTGTGTGAATATATCCCAACCATTAAAAGTGAAACTCAATTGGGCCAACCTCACTCGTCCAGCAATAGGCCGTTTTTGTGTTGTGATGTATACATACAGGGTTTGAAGGGCATAATACTCAGAATATACAGACCATATCAAGTTTAGTTTTGTTTGATTTAGTAATTATTTGATTAAATGAATTAAGTTTAAAAATATAGACATTACAGATACAGATTTTAGGATTGATGGAGCGTAAGAAGCTGTAGAGATAGAATGGGTTTATTCTGACATTTATTCATTCTTTAGTTTTGAAACTATTTATAACTAAAATGTCTGACTTGTATGCAATATAACAATTTTGATTTTATATGTAAAACTAAGTTTAGAAATACTTTAAAGAGATGCAACAAGTTGTGTGTTTACTACTCACGTCCTATAATACTTTTATTACATTCCCTATACATACAGTTTCTATTTATGCCATTGACCAAGTGTCTGCTTATGCTGTTGTTGTTTTTTGCATAAAAGGTCATATTGCATATTATACTCAATGCATTTAACTATCTATATACAAAACAGAACCTCTAGAGTTACTAACCAGAATCTGAATCCAACACCTCTGCAGATGACGTTTGCGACTTCTAAATTAACTGCGTCAGCACATATCGATCTCCATGAATAGTTGTGGTAGACCTCAACACGCCCTGATCCGCTCATTGCTACCGTTCACAAGACGAATTGGAGTCTCTGTTGTATATATAAACTTAATAAACAACGATATGTTTTCAGCGGTATATGCATCACAAAATTGTTCACGAACATACAACCAATTCAGGAATGATGTCTACCTAAATGTCACAAATCTTAAAGAAACATAAAGGTTACTAGGAACCAAAGGTAACGGCCTGAATGATATTCATTTACAAAACAAAGTGTGTAAATTACATCTAAACAAAAATGTGTTTCCAACGTTTTCGTAAATAAGTCCATGTTTTAGTGACATTCAAATGTGTCGTATTTGTCGCGCTACTTTTGAAAAATGATAAAAAAGATAAATGATATTGATTCTTTGCCAAATTGAAAAGGCTAGTCCAGGAACCTATTGCCTGGACCTCGGAGTCAGTTACCACTTACTGAATGCGATGCCAACAGTCGATGATGAACAGATGGATGAAGAGAGCCATGAATCGGATCTACAATTGGAGACATCGAACCTCAGTACCGACACATTCAAGATTGGTCACTGTAAACAGACCATTTCCGTCTGGGTAAAAGTATTTCGGGCAGGGTCAGGCACCTTAAATAAAAGATTGATTATATATGATTTATATTGATCTGTATAATCGAATTTCAAAATTCGTAAGTTATGATTCTATTTAGATCTTGCTAACCATAGGAAGATACCATATCAGCTTCGGCTTTAAACCTATCTAAGCGTTCTTGTTGGAAAGGCTCTCTGGTGTTTATTATCTGTATTCAAAAGGATCTAATGTAATATGGATTTCGAGACTGACTCAAAAACCGAACAACTGATAAACCCAATAACCTTTATGGTGTTTGTGCCGATATAAATATAATGTCTAAAGACAACACAGATATCATAAAGTTCTATGTAACAAAATGACTTAAAACGCCAATGGCTATAAGGAACCTAAGATCAAGACTAAATCTTTAAACTTAACACTCTTCCTTCTACAAACTTTGCCAGTGATTTGGATGTATATCAGTACTATCTGAGTGCATTGTCAATGGCAACAAAAAAAATTAAGAAAGGTTTGGCAGAACCAAACACTATTTAAAAATTACCCGTGAGTGGCACCAAGCATTCTGCATAGTACATCCATATCTTGTGGATCAAAATTGCTGCCACATACACGTCCCCATGTGTTGTTGTACATTAGTTCAACTCTCCCCGCCAGCATAGACGGCCCATCTACTAGTCGAATAGGGGTAACCGGTTCTGTTTAATTTGTAAGGTGAACAACGAATGAAAACTCGTGAAAACTGATGCCATTCTTATGCAGTAAATTAAAGTATAAATGTATATAATATGATAAATGTAAAACGAGCATTATGGCAATGTGTAACAAGTTCAAAGTAACAAAAACGTATGTACATATTATAAATACATTGTTAAATTTTATGTAAATAAATCATCTACTGATCGTTGTTTCCAGAAACGCACCACAATTTAAACCAACAAAATCAGTGTATCCGCATATTGAAGACCCCCAGACGTGAGGCGAGAGACAATCGGATATATCAGATTCATTCCCGGTACAGCTGATTTCATGTAGCCCATTACCACGAATGGTGAAGTTGTAAAACCCGTCTGCTCTAACAATGGTTGGGTAGCTGAAAAATATGTAATGAAGAATAATCTATTAAACTCGTATTACAGATACATTAAAATTAATGCATTTCTTTCTCTATGTTTAACTTGATTTAAATACATTTTATAGACCCTTAAGATGCCCTATGTCTTCCTGATTTAAGATAATACGAATACATGTCGCATTTTTGCTGTAAATATACCTAAAATAGTTATTAGTATACTATCCTTCAAATATTGTTTACAACAAGGTCCCTTGTTAATTCTTGCACAGTTATATATTAAGTCGAGCTTGTATATTTTTGTTATTAATTTCCTCTCTATTTGTGCATCTACCTAACTGGGTATGTATTTCACATGCAAAGAGAAAAAGATAAAAAATAATAGATATCGATGATTTCTAATCGCATGTGTTCTACCACAGAAAAAACTCAACTTCCATAGAGTCTGCGTAATGTAACGGTTGCATTTGATGTTGTAGTTTTAATGGGGGTATTTAAACATGGTCTGCAATACTACAACTGCTACTACTACTACTACTAGTAGTATTACTATTGCTACTATTACTACCACTACTGCTACTAATAAAACTAACACCATTACTAGTACTGCTTCCACTACTACAACTTCTACTACTACTGGTAATACTACTCTTACTGCAACTACTACTGCTACTTCTTTTGCTTCGGCTGCTGCTACTTGTAATAATTCTACAACTACTACTGCTGCTTCCACTACTACTACTACTACTACTACTACTACTACTACTACTACTATTACTACTACTTTTACTGCTACTACTACTATTACCAGTACTGCTACTACTACTACTACTGCAACTACTACTTCAACAACTGCTACTTATACTGCTACTACTACGACCACTACCACTGTTGCTTCCGCTACTATAGCTACTACTACTGCTACTATTACTGCTAACACTACTACTATTACCATAACTACTACGACTTCTATTACTACTACTACAACTTCTACTACTTCTACTTCTACTTCTATTGATACTACTTCAATCATTTTTACTACTACTACTACTACTACTGCTACTACTACTACTACTACAGTGCTCCCTCTACAAACGTCACCTCTCTTAGACGTCACCTCTATTTACCCCCTGACGTTTTTAACGTATTTTCCCTCTTAAGAACGACAACTCTCTTCAAGGTCTACCGTCACACATTTTTACTTCCGTATTGTTTAAATTCCCTCCCTTGAGCGGCCCATAATTTGTTTCGCAAGTCGTCGTTAGCCATCGGCATTTTCCGTGATGCCGATCGGAAATTTTCAAACAAACGTGACTGGATCCCGCGAAAAATGTCTATTTGTAAAGCGACGAGAACCACTTGGTTCAATCGAACATTGTTTTCACAGTTTTCTCTTGTGTTATTTAGATAAATGCCCTAATACTAGAACAACTATAAGAACAACTACCACTTAAGCCAATTAAGGTAAATTAACCCCAATCAAGTTCTTTGTGAGTAATTAAGCGGTCTTTTAATTGCACTAATCATTCGTCGTATATTAGTGGCCTAGGGGGTGGGGTCATTCTAGAACAAATGATTACTGAGATAAATTGGTCATCAGTGTGAAAAACAGCAATAGCGAATTTTATAAATACCCATCGTAGTTTATCTACGTAACAGTCTCTCAAAAACTGTCTTCATTACGGCTTATTTGCTTACTGTTGTCTGTTCAGTTATAATGATTTCTAAAAAGAAAAAAAGTATTTCTGTCTCTTGACCAACGAGTAACTGCTGTTTAGCTACTAGACTCGGGGAAATCAGCTTAGGCTATTGTTGATCAGTTTAGGTGTGGTAGAACCCAGGTTTAGGTAATAAAATGTACTTAGTTGATTGAGTAAAAATGTAAAAATTCCGACTTAAAATGACAAATACTGATGTATAGTCTATAGATGGATCATTAAGGGATGATATGCTAAATTCATTTTCACGATTGAATTTATTTCTCAACGTCAAATGAATCTTTCTTAGCAAGTTTGAATGTGTGTGCACGCATAACAAAATGTTAACATAATTAAGATAAAAACTCATGTGTGCATAATTTGATTTCCGGACTGTAAAAAGGACTGCATACTGCACATCAGTTCTACAGCCTCTGGACCAGGGCATTATTCAAGCTGTCAAGCTGAAGTTCTTCAATCAGCAGTTCAGACACATCATTTCAAGGATGGGGAACTCTACACTTTCAGGCCCAGACATGCTAAAGGAGGTGACTGTTCTGGACACTATGTATTGGCTTAATCGGGCATGGAACAATGTTAAGACATCATGCATCATGACATGTTTTGACAAGTGTGGGTTTGATGCTGTCAGAAGTCAACCAGTAGAAGATGACAATGACTCTGAAAGTGACGACGATGATATCCCTTTAGCCCAGCAGAGGCTGTCTATGGGTGCAAGCTGATGGATCTTGTGAACAGCAATGTAGAATCAATCGACAATGATCGCATCAACTGGGATCTTCCATCGAAAGAGCTCATTGTCATGGAGTAAATCTGACTCAGAAGATGACACTGCGCAGCAGCCGCTAAAGGAATTCATCTCTCTAAATGAAGCTAGGGCATGTGTTGAGAAGTTGAGCTCTTTTGCCACGGACAAAAGTCTAACAGAGATATTGAGTGCCACCATGGACATGTCAGCAAAGCTGACAGTGTACAGCCTCAACAACGAAAATAACTGAGTTTTTTTAGGACAGACATTTACATTTGTAGAACATGTGCACTACTTGTTTGGTGTTGATGTTTAAATGAATTTTGTTTAGCTTTTTTAAAAATATTCATGTTGTATTGAACATATTTTTATAATGTTATAATTTGATTCAAATGTTTGAATGTGTTGTTTTGTTTTGTTGTTGGCTGTTAAAATCAAAACAATATGAAATAAATATAGAAAAAGTACAACAGATTAAAATAATAAAAAAATAATTCTTAACCATTTAATGTAATGCATGTCAAAAAACTTAACTATATAAAAGACTTTTATTAAAGAAGATAAAATAAATTTTAGATAAATAGAAATAAAGCCAAGCAAATTGCAGATGAAAATAACATTAAATAGATTTAAAACATGTAATTCTACTGATGCTAAAATACTTAAGTACATATATATACACATGTCTAAGGGTTACCTCTCTTGAGCAACTACCTATCATATGCAACAAAATTCTCTCTTTCCGCTTGATGTTGCTTAAGAGAGGGAGCACTGTACTACTACTACTACTACTACGATTGCATCTGCTGCTGCAACTACTAATACGTCCTTCTACTACTACTAGTACTACTACTTTTACTACTTCTGTAACTACTACTACTACTACTACTACTACTACTACTATTACTACTACTACTACTACTACTACTACTACTACTACTACTACTACTACTTACTGCGGTGAAAGAGAGAGCACTTTGTTGTGATAAATGTGTTAATGATGGATGGAATTTGATCAATTTTGTTCCCAGAAAACAGTTCAGTACTTCCTGCTTTTATGTGCGTTAAAACATACTTTAAACTGATAACTTAAATGTTATTTTCGAGACATTCTTGTATACTCCTTTGTTCGTGTCGTTACGAAAGTATTGAGTTCTCAACCATCCCTTCTCCCTGACTCGTCAGGCATGACCGAGGTGCTGGGATGGCTTGACCGATATAACGGTTACATATGGTACATGCTGTGTACACGTCTGGCAAAACCGGTCTAAAGAAACTGGCCTCTTGGTCGTGAATCGCTCACAGTGTAGCATGAGCACAGGATGTAGGCCGCTCGTCGAAGAAATGACTAATGGAATACAGTATAGAAAAACCACAGTGCCTAACCAGTCTGACCAATTGCAAACCATGCAACTGAGCCATACGACTGTCTTTCGTCCCAAGACAATGAACTGGTTGACATAGAAGGTGACATTCATAGTGCGCAAACAGCTACAGTCAACTCGTGTATGGATGGCGATGATAATGGTGTAATGAGAAACATTTGAGAAAAACTACATAATCTCACTAAAGATCGACACATCTCAAGAGCAATGGACTTAACATCGTCATCTGAGGAATTATTGTGTCAATACAGGAACTATCTTTTCTAAAAGATATCTGAAAACCAATCCGCTCAAGCAAGTGTCCTTAAGGAAAGCCGAAACTTTCCTAACGGAGCGCCAGTTACCCAAAAGTATGCAGATGACTGCTTTCTATTACAAGAATATATAAATGGAAATACATGCGACATTAGCAAGCTTCTGAGGAACACTACAGAATTGTACCACACAAATGATGGGTTTCAAGAACAGCGGCGTTGTAAAGGTCGGTTTAACACCGCTGCGCGTAGATATCTCAAATCATACGTACTGTCGGGCATAAGTATAGACAATGGACAGGAGGGTCTCGAGGACTTCTTGTAGTGCGAGATATCTTGCAAATAAGTACTCTTTCTTATAACATCTAGAAATGACTGTAACATCTCGCAACTTGTTGTTGACGATGAACGAGCAAATTTCATTGACAATGAAGCTACCTGGATATAGAGATCGGAGTATATCCAACGATGTAGACGTCACAATGATGTACCAGTCGAATAAAAACATCATTATACCGATATAAGACTAAGCTTTATGCCCTACAATGTCACTGGTGTTATGACTGCATTGCCTTAATCATCAATGAGCTCAATACCAAAAAGCAATCAGTGTTCGGCCTATCAGAGCACTGAACTCAGATTGCGGTGTGTTTTAATCCAGGTGAATTATTGGCAATGAAGGTGTTACCATTCTGTGACACACAAGCTTAGACAAATATGTTGAAGTACTTACGTCTGGACGCGACCGTCTTGCCGCAATAAGGATATGCCTGTATGAGTTTGCTATTGTTCTTGTACCAGCAACCAACCATGGCTTCGAAAAAATAAAGAAAGTCGTAGATGGCCTTGCAAAACTTTACTCATCGTTCATTGACGAAAACCACGTCGTAGCTCTAGGGGACTTCAATGCAAGATGTGTCATGGATACCCCTCAAACACGTGCTAGATACACATATCTCTATCAAATTGCTTGTTCACTAGACCTTATTGAGGTGACTGAATTTAAAAGATGCACATGTCCTCCGTACACGTTTATTCCATTTACGGGCGCTAGACCATCCCGTTTAGATCACATTCTTCTAGTAGCGAACTTCTTTCTAATAAGTCGCATAGTTGTGCCTTATTGGATTCCTCCAATATGTCAAGACGTCTACCACTGTTCATGCAGCTAAACATTCATCGAACAAATGTTGCTGTAAGTGGTCGTCTATTTCAACGAATACCGTATAGATAAAATAAAGCAAGTGAGATCAATGCATACAGGGACATACTGACAGAACTCTTGATGTCAGCCAAAACTGACTTTAGAAATGTCGAATGCGCATATACGCAAATAATAGGCTGCATAACAATCAACTCGCTGCCTGATAGTACAAAAGACGTTTCTTAAACCTTACTGGTCACCCTCGCTGAAAGCACTACACCACGAGCCAAAATAATGAAACCAAGCATGGTGCTTGTCCATGAAAGTGCATTGTTTCTACAGAACATATACGCAATAAACGCATTAAACGATAATTTCGCAAACAGTTGAGATCGACATCCCATGCTCATATAACCGAACTCCTACAGAGAACTGACGAATTAAAAGACTTCGACCAAGGGCATTTTGGAAGGTAATAAACGCTAAGACCACAAAGCTAAAAAGGCAAGGATGTGAAACGATCTTTAAGGACCGAAAGGACTAGTTTCGATGGTCTCTTTAATGGATGGCGCGATTATTTTAGTGACCTGAACACCAGAAATTCGATGAGGAACACAGCCTTCATGAAGCAAGGTGGTTTCTCTTTTTACATCTACTAAGCAGTCAGAGCTTCCTTGAAGAGACATGTGCTGATGGAAAGGATAGACTGTTTAGAACCCTCTCTAACAACAAGAGCCCATCGACAGACAATATAACGTACGAACATCTTAAGTTTGGTGGAGCTTCACTCATATCGTGTCTGGGTGATTTTGAATGAAATACTCAAAAGCGAACAAATACCACAAAGTTTCAAGACAGGTACCACAGTAACAGTATACAAAGGTCATGGCAAACCATATGCGAATATGGCACGCGTCAATGCACATTTGCGCTCCATTCTTCTACACTGTGTACATGTACGTAGACCTTCTCCTCGATAGTTAAAAGCCTATCCATATGCCCTTAAGATAGGGGACCACAGTTTGAGAGCTCCAACACAGGCAGATGATATCGTTCTTTTATCGCTGACACGTAGTGGCCTGAACAGTCTACTTATGATTTGTCACCAGTATGCAAATAAGTGGCGCTTCTTGTACAACCCTTTGAAATGTGCATCATTCATACTTCGTCCGACGTAATGCAATGGCGACGCGCCCACTTCAGCTATGTACGGGTCGACAGTGATTCCGGAAGCAAACGTCTACAAGCATCTTGGCATTCTCCAGTCGACTAGATGGAGACATCCTCAGGATATAGACGTGGTAACCAGATCAATTAGGGGATCATTCCTAGCCCTCAATGGTAAGATCTGTGCGGGTTAGTCCGAACGCGCTAACAGCTATTTAACTCTCTAACACCTGCACCTGTACCCTACCAGCTGCACTGTATGGATGCGGACTCTGGAACAGCTTGACCCAAAAAACCTTCCTGGGCTGTACAACTGCAAACGAAACATCCAGACAACTACTTTTGTTTGTTCCGACACAAAATTCGCGCCACGTCGTCACAAAACAGAACTTGACAATCTCATCCTGAATTGTGAATTATGTGACATAATTAGAAAAAATATCTGAAACGCTTAATTGACCTTTTTCCACGCTTTTATTCATATTTCCAGAACAACAATCGCATAGACTGTGTGGATTATCTAATGGGCAAAAAGACGACGTCCTGGCAGACACAATTGCTGCAGAGAAATACCCAGAATTTCTCATTCTGTATGCATAACGTTGCTATATGCTACTGCAGACATAGTGTTTCATTTCGTAAGATAACCAACGTACAATACGAACATAACTTTGAATTTTCTGGCATTGTCTGTTGAATTTTAAATGACTCATCAGATATTTGTTCTTACACTTACATTTGGCTTTCACGTGAATACCTTTGTTCTGTGCCTTTTCAGGATCTACATGTTGCAATGCTCTTATCAATTAACTAAACTTTGTTAGTACACACATTTGATGTCAAAAGGATATGGTAAACTGGTGCATTTCGTTTGTTTTATTTATTCGTCCCGAAAGAAAAATGGGAAAGAATTGCTTATCTGTGTTTTGTTAGAGATAACCAATATCATCTCTATTTGTTCTTAACATGTTTGCATTGGTAAACACACAATATACATCTTAATATTTTGACATACATCTAAATAAATGCCAGTTCTTCGCAATTGGATGGTAGTTTTAACCAGATCTGATTGTGTTAAACCGGTTAGTATAAAATCAGCCGTTGATCGAGATTTATTAATACACAAGGATAGTAAATGGTCGGTCATGTGAATACTGAGGTGCAAATCTTAAAAAATGTCATGTATGTTGTACATATAAAGTAACGCGGTACACTTTGAATGTTGATTTAGTTCTTAATTTGGTTAAGGATTTGGGGCCACTTTGATCAGCACTAGTATTTGTATTCGCCGAAAGTTAAATAATCCCCTCTCTCGTCCACACATGTTCATTTTCAGCAACTGTTTTTCCCATGAGCCCGAACATCGTGCGATCAATCCTTCTTAATTCCTCATTCACGTAAATGCCTGTTTTTCTAAGTTCCTACTTCTTTTTAAAATTGCTATTTTGTCCAAACGTGATATATATTTAACAATGATCGGGCAATGCACCTCGTTATTTGGCTAACCAAGTCTGTAGCACTTGTCATATTTCCCTTTTTCAGTTCTAGTCCACTTATATCTCGTTGACAATGATGTCTACCTTTGTAATGATTTCATCCGACCTTTCAAGTGTATCTGTTTTCTCTGCAGCTATCCCATAAATTTTAACGTTTCTCCTCCGCCAATATTTTTCTCACACATTAATGTCAATAGTACATGTTATGCCCCTACCTCTGTCTTTTACCAAGCATTCTGCAAACAACCTGTGCATCTGCCAGCGAGAAAGTCTTGTGACAAAGAGACAACCAGGACCTGTCGTACATAGAGAACAGCTCCACTTTCCCTACCAGGGACTTCCAACCTCCAGCAAGACGTAAGGGAGTGACATGGTCTTAAAAGAAAATAACAAGGTAGGAAACTGAACATTAAACTTTATTTATACGACGTTGTCCCTTTATTCAATGTTTTACCGAAATTGGGCTAAAATCTTCATTAAAATACTTATTGTTATCTTTACGGTCAACTCTAAGAAGCCCTGGTAAAAAAAACTCGCCATGTTTTAATTGTGAAGAGGAACTAAGTTACTAAGTCAAGGCTTGGGGAATGTAATTTAAAAGCGGTCTGGTCATAGTTGAATCATATGTCCAGAATTATAGGACTACGCTTTTCAAAGTTAATATTTTATTTAACAATCCGTCAAAATCTATCAAGCAGTAGATTTTCCAGAACTGGTTATATTCTCATGTGTTAATCTAATGAGCTTTAAATGAGTAAACACATTTGAAAACCGCTTCAACGCTTTGGGATTTAACAATTAAGAACATATTTTTATGGTCAACACATCCGCATATTGTCTAGTGACAAATCATTATTCAATACGGATATGACATTTTTTGGCGTTTTAAGCACACGTTAAAAAATTTAGTTGGACCAAATGTGATCAGAGTACGTTTAATCTTTTAGAAGTATAAAGTGTACATTAAAAGCAGCTCCTTTGATATTAGCCCACATGCTAATAATAAATAGTTCTAAGTTTCTTATTTCGATAACATATGAGATTATTTATCGTATGTTAAATACGTCAGTATTATAAAATCAGAATCTCCATTGCAGGCTTATAGGCAGTTGAAAAAAAGTGTAGACATACAACAATTGATTCCTGCTGTACTGTTTGTTAAGCATGTAGAATCTCTTGTCTCTCTTGGACACTGGACCACATCGGTTTCATTGCCATGACACATTGGTGTGTAGTCAACTGTGTCATATTGTGAAGACCCGTAGTAGATTCCTTTGTGGACCGTCACGTTACTAAATAAATACATTTGTTTATATAAATGTACAGTAAACGTTTCGGGAATGGTACATTTATCCGAAAAGCATTTTAAACGTTAGTCCTTTAAAGGTTGTTCTATCTTCTGAGCATTGAAGCAAAGACGTTAAAATAAAATAGACATGAAGCCATGCCAACTTTGTTGACATTAGTTGATCAAAGAAGGAATATACATAGTTTTGTGAAAATTGAATGGGGAGACATTACGCAATCGTGCTCGTAATTCTTCGCAGCTAGAAGTCCGACCTTCCTTTTATCGTTATACCCCTAAAATCTCTTCTCGAAATGACCTATAAAATATTGAATAGTAACGGTTGAGGTGTTTGCATAATACCACTTATACCATTGTTTAAAGAATTGTGGTCTTTGTTTATTATTCTCGCGATGCATTTACACTACGTTTGTCCACTACCTGGATTAAATCAGCAATCTTGCTCAAATATTTCAGCAAATCGTCTGAGAAAGTTTCTGACACAGTTGTCGTATACTTAATTGTTTTTTTTTTTTTTTTTTTTTTTTTTTTTTATTTGTTGTTGCTTGTTTGTGTTGTTTTTGCTATATCACAATTATGTTAACATTGGCGACGACCGGACCTGGTAGCGCAATCGGTAGAGCGTCGGCTCCAGGTACGGGAGGCCCCGGGTTCGATCTCGGGCCGCGACATACCAAAGTCGTTAAAAATGTTAGTGGTATAGCTCCCTTGCTAACGCTAAAGCAAATATAAGGTTAGTTCCACGACTGGTTGGCCCGGTGTCAGGATAATGTGACTGGGTGTGGTATCATGCCAGGTGTTCACGGCATGCTATACACAGTGAAGGCAGTACTTTATCTGCTTCAAGTGGACACCGTCTCCAGATAACTGAAATATTGTTAGTGGGACGATAAACCCAATAAATAAACAAACAAACAAACATTGGCGACGTTCAGTTATGGTTAGCTTGAAAACCACCCCACATGAAAGTCATGGTCACGACCGGGACTCCAACCCACGCGGTAAGGGGCTGAAATACTAGAATGCTATTGTATGTATATTCTAAATGCATTTGTTCGAGGATACAGTGATCTGTTTCTCCGTATTGCTTCACTAAAGAATGGTTTAAAGGGACTTTAAAAAAGCCTACCCCTGTCTGTAACCGAGCATGTTGCAGATTACTGTCGCTGTGTTGTTGTTGAAGTCTTTATCACAGAAGGTAAACCACTCAATTCCCTGTTTTATCTCAATACGTCCAGACGTATGTGTTGGGCCGTCAGCAAGACGAACTTCGGTCACTGTGTGTTTACAAGAAGATATGAAAAACATCCTGGAATATCTTTTAAATCAAAAGTAAACCTTTGGACCAGCTGAAAATCATAGATGTTAAATTAGTTATATGTATTTTTTTCACAGGTTCATTTTTGCCAAATGAACTTACATTAGTTTAACAACATCTTACTTATATTCAAATAATTCAGTTTATAGTACAGCACTCACGACATTCTACGCCAGCATCCTCGCCGTGGTCACAGTTGGTTTGAGACAGCCAGGAGTTGGAGCGACATTGGGAGACATCGGGTTCATCACCATTACACTCCAACTCGTTTATGATTATGGAACCACTCCCGCTACCATAGTATGCACTCCCATAGGAAATGGCATTTCTGAGGAGTTATAAAAGTTTGAATCTGTTAACTTTGAAACCATAGTATTAAAATATTCTCACTATTATGGTAATTTTCTTTAGGGAAATGGCATCACATTGGACAAAGAGTTCTCAATTCAATGTCAATGTTTTGTCTGACTTTTCATGGATGTCTGACAAATTAAATATTGTTTTTATATATATGTATATATATATATATATACTTGGGATTTAATCCTAGTGTTCTGCAGATGACGGCGGCATCTTCATCATCAAAGGAATCATCGCACACAGTGCCCCATTCATCGTTGTAGAATATTTCTACCCTTCCTGATTGAGTTGTAGGACCATTCAGAAGTCGAATGGCTGTCCCTACAAATAATCAATTGCACAACACAAAGTCATAAGTTCATAAATTCAAACTTAAAGATTTATTAATACCAACAACTTTTCAATAGTCGTAACCAATTATATATTTTCCCATTATGTCATGAACATGCACAATGTTACGGAATGTATTATAATGTAATGAAGACATAAAACAGGGCTGCAATGTCTGCTTAACTTATTATATTACAATGTTTAAATGGTTTGGAACAAAAGCCAGTAGTGCGAATCCCTTACTAATTGAACAAGTTGTTTATGGTAAGAATTTTTGGAGAAAAAAAAAAACTTTGCTGACTTATCAATAGTTTTGATAATAAGGCTTAACTTTTCTAGTAATATTAAAATGGCTATTATAACATGCACCTTAAAGATAATAAACCTAAAAAAGTGGAGACCCATAACTTAATTAAATATGATATATAAATTCTTCTAGCAAATGAATTAAAACTTATATAGATAAGTTAATTTCCAAAGAGCAAGCTGATTTTTAAAAAGGAAGATACATAGGAGAAAACACCTACCATATGGCATATAGAGAATACCAGGTAAGTGTTGATATAGATAAATGTTATCATGCGAGGCTAAGAAAATCAGAAAGCACGAGGCTTGCCGAATTTATCAAAGAAACTAGGGCTATCCTGATTTGGCGCATATGTATTAGCTAGGAGTATATTAACTGCTTCAATCTTTATTTCAATAACAAGTATTGTTCCTGAGTCATCTTTGTAAGTTGATAATTTCAACATCTAATTCTTTTAATGTTACACCCATTAAGCATTCGATTTTCCATCACTAAAAAGCAATCTCCTATCCATCCTGAATTAATGTTTTTTACATTGTCATCTGTAAAATTTATTCTTGTACACAGAGAGTATCTGCTGTCTTCTCTTGAAACACATTCAAAACAGCCATTCTCTTTTGTGCACTACTCCAGCCATTACAATTACAATTGAATGAAAATATTTTTAACTACTCATATCAAAAGATCATTGAAAATGCAAATCACGCTTATTTTGTCAACCGCTGAATGCAACAATTGAATATATAAAAAAATTAATAATAAAAATCATTAATAATCTATATGTCCAACTCATGATAATCCTTGGTAAGGCATGTAACAACATCATAGTTAAACAGATGCATTTTACAAAAATAAAACAAAATAAGAAACAAATGCATAGCATGAACAAGTACATCTTACTAATTATAGTAAAGTTTGTCCATTTGTATCATCAAGCCTATTTTATAATATATATATATATATATATATATATATTATTTTATACATGTATATGATCTTTTATCACTGTGCAATAGTTCTACCCTACCCTACCCTACCCTACACAGAAGAATAAAACAAAAAGCACATGCACACGTATACATTTAACCAGTACTATGACCAGAACTAAAATTGACTGGTTTTAGTACATAAATTTGCGAAAGATTTTCATATCTGAAAACATGGAAAGAGATAGAGGGAAAACACAAATCTGCATTTCAATAAATACATTAGTAACATAAGGTATGTATTAAGTACTATCTTTGGCTACACTTGTAGCTAAACTCATATTTAAGAGCAATGAGTTTTGCGGGGTTTTTTTTATTTTAAGTTGTAGAGTTGCAAACATCTTCAAACATAACAAAGGAAACAAATGAAGAAAACAAACAACCAAGACCTTACACATAGTCAAGCATAAGCACAAACTTGCAATACACTTACTTTCAAATAGTTGTGTGAAAATACGGAGCACCCAGCAAAGCAGGGGAGGAAATCTTGTTTAACTGCCATATATATATATATATATATATATATATATATATATATCACAGCTGCTTGCGCGTTCAGCAATACAAAAATTACAGATAGTAGATTATTTATGCATAAAACAAATGAAAGGCAAGTACTGACCACTGTGCCATATCCCTGCTAGTACAACGAAACATAAAGTGCCCGACTTTAATCAATAAAATAATTTAAAAGATGGGCGTGTAAAAAACAACGGTACACTTTTTTTCAAAGGCGGTAATTTGTGAACACATGTTTCGCATTCATGTTCAGTATATATATAGATTTTGCGAAAGAAAACGACTGTGTATAATTATACGCCATATAATTAACACAGCTTAATAATAAAATACCACAAAGTGTCGCAAAAAGCTTAAGTTTCTGAGACTCGTGGAATCAGGACAATCAACATTAAGGAACGAAAGATAATTTGGCAAATGGTTCCCAAGAAATGTATTTGTTTGTTATTTTTGTTGTTTCTATAACAATATTGGTTTTCTTCTCTAAACCATTCATGTAACTTGGCTTCTGCATAGTTCATGACAAACGTATCCATGGATCAGTAAATAAATTATTAGCTTTCCTTCCTGTAGTATACATGTATTTGATTTAGTAACAGAAGCATAATGTGATTTGATTTCCACAAATAGATGTGCTCTTACTGACAGTGGTTCAACGGTCTTTACTGTTCTCACTCGACTTATTTGTCAAATAGATTTCAGTCTTCACTCTACTCTATAGACTTCATCCGTGCGCAAGATATCTTTGCAAGTCTTAGTCCTATAAGGATTGTTACGTGTTTTTCCTTTGATGGACATTGGACTTTCGTTCCATAATTCCATCTCCGCATGAACAAGATGCTAAAAACATATATTCTTCTCTGGTCATTTTTCTCTTGATGGAAAAAGTTAATTTTATTTACTATTAACGTTTTATTAGGTCTTCTAATCGAAATTATACCTATCTCTCTTCTAAAAGCTATGTGGACATTATTTTGAAAGGACGTCACTACTTTCGTCACAACCTGTCAAACAAAACGTCAGCAGTTGGACATTTATTAAAATGGATCGGTTTTCTTTTCATTGCTTGCATTTGAGAAAACCATTAGGAAGTGCGAGGTTAGAGCTCAGTAAAACCGGTTTAAGCACCCCAGTCGGTCTATAATGCCGACTGACCGTTTCAAGGCGGTAACTGTCGGGTCTGCACTTATTGTTAAACGACTCGTCGCAGATTTGATATCACTTTTACATTTGGCGTGCTTATTCCTGTGTCTTTTCAATTTGCTGTATATGTTGCAATGCTCATAGGACTTTGTCTTATATATTCTTATTATGCAGTATTGAAATTGTGTTTGGAAGACACCTTGCCAGTTGAAAATTCCGATACTTTATTTTGTGATCTGGTTTCCACATCCCGACAAATAAACTTGGTGTGAATTTAGATCTTGAGAATCTAAGAAGGGACCAAGTCACCAACTTGAGTTCCTGCTCCTCAAATGGAGTCTTGGTATGCAAAGGTGACAAACTACACGTACGTATTGTTTATCGCTTGCTGATTATTACAACGCATAAGGCTGCATACATACTACCAGGATTTGATGAGACAACTGAGGTGCTTAGTGGTGCCAGGTGACCATCGTCTGTCTACTGGCAAGTAGAAATGAATGAAGACAGCGAACAATTTACTGCTTTTTCAGTAGGTCTCTCATGTTGCATCATGATTTTGGTTTGAGCAATGTAAGATTCATGCTCCTGAGTTTCATAGAAAAGAATATATAAGGGCAATGCATCCAAATGACTGTTAAGTTTTTATTGATGATAAAAATCACACAATAATCAATCATCTTATAAGAGGTTTCGTTGTTATTAAAGACGTTTCGTCAAGAACTTTTATCAAATATACTATTTTTGAAAAGGCGCGACACAAATGCATTAGCAAAACGCAAAACGCAAAATAAATAACCAGATACCCTGGAATGCCTCTCCTCATGTAGAGGTTTTTAACTCTTTGCAGAAAACGTCTCATATTTATGTTAGCAAGCTGAATGATAGACTTTTCTTTGCTTATAAGCAGGCTACCTCTCAAGCTCATAATAGTTCTGTAAAGAGCAAAGACTAATACGAAAAGAAAGTGAAAGATGCTAAGCTTGAGGTTGGAGGCAGAGTTCTTTCTCTAAATGTCGGTCTCGGGGGCTAGGCTAAGCTGGTGGATAGATGGAGAAGAACCCCATACTTGGAAGTGTTTATGAGGTTAAAAGATATATCTTGTGTCTGTCCCGCATGTACAGTCCGCAATAATTTAATCCCCCTCAAGCATCGTCATAGACCAAATAAAAGTAATACCCCACCCCACAGTTATTGGATACTGGTACTGTGGTAAGATAATCTAGATGATAAGAAACCACTCCTTTAAATATGGGTACATGTTTCATTCAATAGAGGTGAATGATATAGTATAAAGGTGTTTATTGTTTACTTTTAGTTTTAGGTGGAGTTAACTTAAGACTTTCCTGGCACATAGGTTGGCAAATCTTTTATATTAACCAAATTGTATGTATCATGAGCGAGATATAAAAATAAATAAATACAATTTGTCATGTTTCATTTAAGCACCAAACACATCCCTATATTAATATTGAATACTGGGGTAGAACATTATAGAGCATTATGTCTTCGACGGATGTTTATACCGATTATTCCGATTTTCTAATTAAATGTTCGTGTTTAATTGAAGTATAAATTCTGTAATTATAAAACAGGAGATCCAGCACTTAAATACTTCCCACATTGCATCTCCTATGTTGACTTAAGTTGAATATGGAATTACCTTCAAACATGTGTAAGAGAACATGCTTACTGAATTTACTCTTGTGTCACAATCCCCTGTATGCCAAGAGCGTTCTGTATATTTCCGTATGCATTTGACATTGCGACAATGTCGACGTACTATGCGTACAATGCATTTGATTTTACAAAATCAGCACATAATCTTGGTCTTAATACTTGATTTTGACTTGATTTTAAGTTTTGTTCCTTATTTTTATTGTAGTGTGTGTGGGGGGGGGAGCATACCAGCTTGCACCACATTTTGGGCCAAGCGGGGGCCAGCATACCAATCGGATCGGGCCCTGGAAGGTCACATTGCCAGATCTAGGACCCCTGGCGGGGCGTTCGGCCCCACCTTGCTATGCGATAGGCCCGCCCCACCCGTTCGCGCAACCCGAAAAAATAGTCAGAGCCCCCTGGGACGGCCCACCACCCTTGCCGGCTCAGTGGGGCTATGCTGGGATCTCCATGAGCCTTCTTCCCATTTAGATGTTGGGTATATATAAAGCAATAACACAGACACTATGAAGGGAACAGACAATTGCTTTTGGCTCTTGCTCGGCTCCACGGTGCGCTGCGGTCAGTCCTCTCTCAAGTATTTCTGCAGAAATCACCTCATGAGACTTCGCAAAGGCGGCGACAAGAGACCCTGTAAATTCTGCGGGGTAGGCGTCTGGGTCTATGCATTGACTGTGTCTATAAGAGGGAAGGGTCAAACATTACATGCAGTAGAGAGCCTTTGCGAAGCGACCATCGAAATTCCCTATTAGAAAGAGGTGTTGGGCATGCACTATGAACGAGTATATCGAAAGGTTTCTTGCAGAAATGCCCGACCCTAAGGTTCAATAGTTCATCGAACTGGATGACCAGGTCCCTCCGCCGGTGAAATTTCTATCTGATCCGTGGGTTGAAATTTTGAACGACGCCAAAGATGAGTTTGAAGTAGATGGTGCCACCGCGGTCTTCTCTGTGTGAAGGGTGGAGACAGAGGACCCCCTTGATATTGGTGAAATTGAGATCGCCGAAGCTATGTACGTTAGAGCCGACTGAAAGGCTTTTGATATCCGCATAACAGTTGCAAGAGCAACACGGCTTCTCACATCTCTTCCAGAGGGCAGTTTCCTCCTGCGAATCAAGTTCTTGAGGAAGAGAGCCGAGGATGACTGGGCAGTCGATGACAAATTCGACATAGTCCGTGCAGAGAGCAAGAAGGGGGAGGCGGTCGTTGAGCTTTCCCGAGACTCAAAGCCGGGCGCCCTTGTTTGGGTTGACAGCGTTTTATTAGAACGCCTATCCGGTCACCGCGGTGGTGTATGGGCTCTACCCCGTTAGAAATTCAAACCCCGCCAACCTCACTCCCGACAAAAAACTACGGAGTGGGGGGAGAGGGTCCACGAGATAGGCGTCACCGTGGACGATGTAGCAGCTGTCGAACGCATCCTCAAGAGCAATCATACTGCGGGTCATCGCTGGGGAGGACATCTACAACAGTGGCAAGTATCAGCAATGTCGAAAGCAGGCGGTAGAGCTCATCTACCATTACGACCACGTCTGGTCTGAAGACTTCCACTTCCTGGCTTCAAGAGAAGACCACATGTATGAGGGCGACGGCTAGGAAGCCATTCGACAAGTAGCCCAGGGTGAGTCGATAGATGCTCGCAGGACAAGACAGGCAACTTAACGTCGGCCAGTTTGTGACCCCGAACGGCCGCAAGAACTCAGGAGGCCCACAAAAGAGCGCAACGGCTGAAAGCCAACCCCAGCCAGCCTCCTTCCGGATATCGAGAAGACTTGCGTAGAGCACGGCAACGGCGGGTTTTGAAACTGAATGGGCTACGGGGGAAGTTACATCTATCGACATGAAGGGCTGCTACCCCGCAATCTTCCAGGGGCGCGTTGAGGCCAAGCCTTACTTCGGACATCCGGGCAACTGCGTGGCCCGTGTGGTCATCAACGGCACTCACCCGGGAGATATTGGTACAGGCTTCGCCGAGGCCCAGGAGTGAAAGTTCGCGCCAAAAGTACAACCCGTCCTCCCTGCCTGGTTTGGGAAACATTTCACAAAGAACGGCTGGTCCCGGACGTCGCTGTTAAACTACCTGTGGAAGGTGGACTGCTAAATTCTCTCAAGGTCCGAGGGGCTATCATCACATTCGAGAAGCAAACAGGTCTGGCTCCCGGAAGACCGAAACCAGGGCTGCAGCATTATCGGAACATTTACCCATCGCAGCATGGCCGATGGAAAATAGTTGACCATGAGGCTCGTAACCGACCCAAGCTTGATTTCTTGGTCCGCGATACCCGCTAAATCGGCACGCTAGTCGGGAACCCAGAAAGGTGCCAGATGGGCCATGTCCTCACCTACTATGACAGCACCCAGCCGCAGTACGCCCGCCTATGGGCCAGCATTCTGGCCAACGCCCATATCAACCCCCTGGAGATGCTTCGCCGGTTCATGCCTTGACGAGGCTGTCCGTGTGACAACAAATTCCATCTATGAGATGAAAGTATCCCTACACAAGCTGCAAGGAGTCGGGGCGTTTTTTGCTCCCAAAAATGCAACTGCAAGGAGAACTGGTGTCTTAGTTGCCACTTCGAAATAGAAACTCTGCCTCCACCGTTGTCCCAGCCTAGTGTAGAGACAAGGGCGAGCAACTGCACATGCCAATAGAGAATGCTGCATACACCCACAAGGAACTCTTGGGGTTCAAGAAGCTTAAGGAGGCCCAAACAACCATTGTACAGCATGCAACATCGAGACGCTCTGGGTTCATGCCCCAAAAGACACACAGCAGTTCAGTGTGGACCGGCTGGTCAACTTCCGAGGCCACATCCATGTTCGTTTGACCTGTCTTGAGTGCAATCGAAAAGGTGGGGCCGCAGCCTTCAACGCTTGAGATCAGCTGCTCCGTTCAAGGCCGCTACAACCGAGACCAGCCTACCACTCCGTTGACCGCTGGCTCTCTGACACTCGCATTTCCGCATACCGGTGCCCGAACAGGCGTTCAGCAAGTGCCCGATTGAACCGCTCTACAATTCCTTGATCACGATGAATATTCACAATGTCGCGCCTGACCTCAATCCCGTGCTTCGCCAGAAGCTGGGACACAGAGCCCATGAACTCCCGCCCAGGATCGACTTGAAGCAGTTTCGGCCATTGCAGCGGGCCCCACTTGTAGATCCGCTCGAAAGCAGCGGCTACCTCTTCAGCCTCCTTCGTAGTAAGCGGTTTGAACCTGCTGACCACATGCACAACAGTCAGGGCATACGTGTTTCTCTTCCGACGAACAGTGTCGTGTGGTAGGAATAAGAGATCGGCCTGTTGCACTTCGTTCGGTACTGAAACGTCAAACCTAGGCCTCGGTATATGGCGCGGAGCAGGAAGGTTGATTTGCCAGATGGCCTGTTTTCTAAGGAGGTCCCGGGCCTTGGCATCAGAAACCCTAGCCGCGGCCGCCAGTTTTTGAATCGGCGTTAGCCCCTTCCAGTAGCCCATGGGGCTGTAGTATAGTCTTGTGAGCTTCTGATCCATGGGTCAAGAGCGTGATCAGCCTCCAGCACGCAGAAGCCACAGGCTCGGGTAGCTGCCCAGTTGTTGCCCAAAGGTAAGTCGGGCCTGCTAGCTTCTAGCTGAGAAGAACTCTGGTGGCGAGCGCGGCCGAGACGCCGACTATGGTCATGCCAACGTCCCGTGGGGTGAATTCCAGTTTAGGGCACGCCCCTCCGATTGCTGTCTTGCCTAGGCGTTCCGCCTTCGCCGCCGCCGCTGCATTAAGGTGCCTCAAATCATCAAGGAGTTTTTGTTGGTTCCTTTTTTCTCGCATCCGCCCCGCCCGCACAGCAGCAACCTTCTTAGGGTACTTGTTCCTAGTAACCTTCACTAGCGGCTCCCCATTCTTCTGCTCTGGCGGCGCCTGCTCCACCGGCTCCAAACCCGGTGTCACCTACGTCGCTGTGGTAGATTCGGCCATCTTTCTCAGTAGATGCATACATGAATGCTTGGCAATGTTTAGCATTACCGTGATAGGAGCTAAGAACGAATCATAGCGGTGGTATAGCTCGCCGGTGATGGTAGTTACGGCACTATCGAACGGATCTGCCTCAATGTCAGCAATCAGTAAAGCCTGCCGATCAGCCGGGATCGGAAGCAGCGCACCAACCACCATGGTTTAAATCTGGAGCGCTGCGGAGCCAAATGTCTTGGTCATACTAGCCCCCAGTCGAGCCTCATATCGGGTGTAGAGCTTGCCGATCTCCTCATCGGGGTGGCGATTGATGTAATCTGCAGAAATCTCTCTGCCTATGTACTGCCTTGACTGACACCCATGGCAAGGGCGGCCAACCTCTGTCTTTGCCCTTGTCGTTCTGCGTTTGCAGGCTCGCCAGCCTCCTCCACGCCGTGCTCGTGGCCACAAGGCCGGGTAATGGCGAGCGCAGGCGGCGCCGACTCGTCGGAAAGAAGCTCTTCAATAATGTCGTTGCATTCCGTTGCTATAGTCACGTAAATACCTAAGTCTAATTGTGATAAAAAGAAGAAGAGCCGTCACTCCTCCTCCGGCGCAGGCGTTGGAAATGTATAGGCGTTTTATGTTAACACGGCAAAGCTACTTGGTTGCGAGGTATTTAACAGCAGCTTCGCATGTTTCTTTTTGGCGAGTTGTTAACGCACGGCAGGCATGTCGGCTGCGGGGCTGATGTCATTTTCATGCAAGCACTCATTGAATCTATCCCGATTCTTGCAGTGGAAGAGAGCGACCCAACGCGTTTGCTCTCAGAGGTCTTTGAAGACGGCGTTGTATTACGACGTGATCGAAACGGCCGCGGAATGGACCATCGAGGAGGTCAAGCACAAATTGCGTTTTCCAGCAGCCAGTCATTCCAGAAATTATCGCCGAGTGGGGTTCTTCGGTAAATAGCCTTGACGAATCCATTCTCGATGTTGAGCTACGCGTCCATACAGACAAAGAGATATATGTTTAATGCTGCCCAAACTTCCTCTTCCTTGGTAAGCTGAATTGTGATCCTCTCTCTGGCGTTTTCGATCTTGCGGCCGATGCCATGCAAGCCGTTGTCATCAGTGGACCTTAAGTCCAGCCAGAGAGCGAACTCCTCTGTGAGGTACTTATTAAGGTCGCAAGTGTGGAACCTGAGCTCCTTGGACACCATGACCACTTCGGGGTGCCGTTTTATTCCACCCGCCATACGTTTTCTGACCTCGTCCCACGCCTGGTAAGAGTGCATGCCTTGAGCGTAGAGCTGGTTCGGGATGCCCTCGACAGTGACCCCCACCTTCGTGATCTTTGTGTTATAGAAGCCATCGCTTTGGCGGTCAAAGTGCTTAGTCGGTCCCTCGAAGAGCATTAAGACCCCCTTCATCGATCGAGTGTGAACGTTCAGGTTCATGTTCCACAGCGTGTCGGACTTGTCCGCCACTATCCTATGGTGCCGGAGCACCCGGTCGTCGAGTATCGCCATATTCCATGCGTACTGGTTGCGGATGTTGTCGGCCAACACCCTGTTGTCGAAGACCCCTAGCGTTATCCACTATAGCAACAAAGGGAGGCGGTCGGGCCATTGTCCGGAATAAACTCGGTTTCTCGGACTGGGGTTTCTCGGACACGGGGCGCAATAGGACTCCTGCTCTACACGCCTACACTGTCGCCCAAATACAGCGGACTGATCGAGAACTGGACGAAGTGATGCGCGCTAGTGCTGACAGAAGCATCAAGGTGGAAGATTTTGACAGAGCAGCCTCCGCCCTGTCTGAAGTGGAGGAGACCGCGTTTTAAACAATCGAAGCCCCACCGGGCTCGGGCGGTTGAGAGCTAATGATGCGGTTCCGGGAAATCAAAGGGCTCGATAAGGCCATGCAAACCCAACCAGAAGAGCATCAACCTAGCCAGACTCTCCGACATCGACAGACATCTTAATCCAGAGAATGGAAAACCCAGACAGACGAAAGACCCCGAACTGAAGCAGCGTATCTCGGAAAGAATTAGAAAACCTCGAAGACGAGCGGACCGCACGGCTCAGGGTGGCTTCAGCCAACCGAGAAGCTCTCAGATCGCAAGTCAACCAGGTTCGGGAAACCCGGTGGCGAATCCTGCATGAAGACACCACGCGTGCTTAGCGGATCAAGACTTTCTTCCGAGAGCAAGAGATCACCGTCGTATCCATCTTCACAGCAATCGGGATGATCATCAGCACTCTCGTCCTAGCACAAACCGGCGGCGCTGCCCCCTCTCCACCTTGCCCCCCGCCACCCACCCCCCCTCCCACCCACCCCCCGGCCCAACCAGGTAAGGTGAAAGCCCTAAACGCTCTACTGGCAAAACTCGCAGAGAGTGCCGAGGCTGAACCGTCATGAAAGCTGCCATGGAGAGTTAACCCCCACCATTGGGAGGTCGGCTGGAACCTCTGTTATATTGTTGTTGTAGCCCGTGATGCCGAGATTGGTGTTTAGGAGCATGTTGCTCGGAGCAATGTTCAACCTGTTCTGAAGACCACGTTGAGCTCGCTTCCGGCGTACTGCTGAACGCTTTGATAACGGACGATAGCTGCCTGGATGACGACCGGAGAGTTTATCGCATCCTCCGTCAGGGCTCGGAACCGCTTTTGGGACTCGAAGACGCCTGCGATCAGAGACTTGGTTTGGGTCTGGGCCGTTGATTCTCTCCATGCCAGCCTGAGTGAATCCTTTCGTGCTCCAAGAGCCTGCAACGCCGGTGTCTTGCTCGATAAACACATTGTGGGCCTTTTTAGGCGGAAGCCAGTCACAAAACGAAATCTTGTAAAGGCCTCCATGAAGATTGTCTATAGTGCGTAAGATGTTTCAAATGATAACCAATATCTCTACAGGCCCGACCTATCTTCAACAGCCCATCGACAACAGGGACGGGAGTTTGAAGATCGGTCTGCAGTCGATCACGTACAAGGTTGGCTGGTACAATATTATGAACACCGAGTATGTAACCTCATTCAAGAAGAGAACCTTGGTGCGTCCGGGCCTTTGTATCTTTCAGCTGCTGCAGGAATACCTCACAGTCATCGCCTCACACCGAGGCATAACCCTATGGCTTGATGAAACTACCGGATTACTCGATCTCGATGTTCATTCTTCGCTAGAGTCAGTTCGAATCTCGGAAGGGTTGCTGGAGCTTCTATGCTTCGAACAGACCTGTTGTCCCTTCCAACCAGGGCGAAGTGTCCAAGGGGACCGTCCCGTAAATTTCATCACGCACAATGTTGTTTATCCACCTAGAAAAGGCTAACACCGCTGAGAATGCCTTGAACTGGTCCCCAAGTAGTCTGCTCGCTGTTGTCGCTATCGGTGGCTGGACGTAAGGGATGATCAAATCGTCCGTGTTCTTTAATCCCGAGTTCAAGCTGCTGAGACAGGGGGCAATCACTGAGCTCACAATCTCAGTAAGAGATGAACATGGTTTTCCAGTAAGTGTCGTCCTTGAGGTGAAATGAGTATCTTTGGTGGGCGTAGTGGGGAGGGGGGTGGAAACCCAGTGGAGACTACGCTTCCCGGGCTTACGTCGATGCGCTTGCTTCGCTACAGAGTGCGCCTGATCTGCCTCACTAAATAGAAAAGGACCAGGATGGTGATGTAGACCTAATGGGGGTCGGATCATTAACCTCTGCGACGTCGAAGGACTAACGGATGCGGTTTCGCCGAGAGTCCTCCGGAAAAACGGTGACACAGCTATTGAAGGTTACCTTAATTTTAACCATCGCTGGATAGTGAATTTGGATCTTCCAGTTCGTTCGAACGATGCTGCAAACAAAAATGCGTTGACGGGCAAGTTCCAAAGCCCATAATTACCATTATAGCGGAAGAGCGCGGTCCCTTGGGAGGCGACGAATTTCGATGGTCGTTCGGGTCAAACTCGGATGGTATTGGTGGAGTTAAGTGGGCTTCGTCATTATGAAAAAAGGAAAGATACTGGCTATGTCTTTGTCTGCGGCGGCTCAACGTAGTGGACGCTCGGAAGAGATGTCGGGTGGGGGCGTTACAGTAGGTGGAAAGTATCAAGACGGTCGTGATATTACTATGAATCCGAGCCATTATTCCGCTGAGAAAACTTTTCAACAACCACTAGAAGTTTCAGAAGCGGGACTAGAGTCGGACTAACGTTTCGGGAGTGGTTGCGCTGTTAATGAACTAGAGATGTGAGGGGAAAAACGTCGAATCGAGACATGAAAGGCGGAGAAAATCCAATGGCCCCTCCTTTGTTTTATACCCTGACAACTGAAGGTGATGGGCACGCTTGCCGTCTTCAGCAGGTCACCGGTATCCAGGCAGAATTAATGCGAGAAGCCGAAAAAGGGCAGCCTCAGCAAAGAATACAAGAGTGTGTGTGTTGAACGCCGTAGACGGCAACGAGTGCTGCAGACCCATAGTGGTAACTGTGGAGAACATTTGTGTGGAATTGCAGAATCTAATTGGTATTATTTAGTTATTTGCCGTGGTTAGTGAAGGATACCTATTGACCAGGCAGTTATATAGTGGCGTTTGAGGAGGATATAATGGACATTATAGAAGAATGTAAGTCCATAACGAACTCGGGAACGTTCAGCTAAGCCTCGGTGTCGTCTTGGACTTTCTGGCAGACGTAAAAAAGAAAGAAATCGACCCGGCCGGAGGTTCGAACCGACGACCCAAAGAGAAAATAACAAAAATGTCCCATGGACGTTTACTTGCAGGCCTTAAAAACAAAAATGCCCTTAAGGACACCAGCTGGCAGGCCTTTAGATTTCTCAGATACTCTCTCACACTTGAGCCTTCGGCCTGCCAGCTTTTTCTGACCACCTTAGCTTAGGACTATCTAAGGTTGTCAGGGTCTTAGCTCTATATCTGTGTGTGTGTCACGTTCAGTCCGGGTGTATGTCAAGTGTCGTTTCCGAAGCTGACTGTTAAGGTAACTTGAGATTGTAATGTGTCTTCTCATAGTGAGCTCTTAAAACCGTCCGTGTCCCTCGTGGGACAACTGCATACCACATTTTAGTATACTTTAATTTACGCTGTGTGATTGTGCAATCCATAATCACGCGAGATCTCGCGAGACCTTTGGCGAAGCAAAATGGTAACCCCACTTTTAATGGCGATCTCTTAGGTTGAACCACATTCCGCAATGGGTTTAATCAAATACATCATATTATGTATGTAGTATGTATTAAAGGTTTGGACCCCTCTTATGTATCTCTGCAACAATGTGTCCCCCTACAATCGTCGATCTGTTCTAGATCATTACCCCTGTCGCCACACTTGTTCTGGTGACCGATATGATGCATCGGCTTGAGCGGTCTAACGAAGAAACTATAAAACGATATTCTCTCCGAGAGAATAAGAAAGCCGAGGACTGATTCCCACGAGGCTATGGGGGAGGTCTTTGGGGCTTTGAACAGCACAGCTTTTCTGGGCTGGCACGGGTGGTGGGCCGTCCCCAGGGGTACTCTGGCTATTTTAGTGGGTGTTATGTTGTGGTGGCCAAGTTAAAAATATCACCTGAAATAACCTTCTTACATTTTTAAGAAGTTTACAACTTATCGATTTAAAGGATACGGGTCTTTTTAACGGTTTACTCTTTTCGCCATTCTTAAACAATTGTGTGAGGAAACCTGAAGTTCAGTGTGTGGGCCAACTGGCAGAGTGTAAAACAAGACAGTTCCGGGTTCAAAATCTATTAATTCTAACGCGTGTACGAGAAGATTTACAAAATGTCAACATTGGACGTGGTTTTGTTAATGTTCTGAAAACGGGATAACTGTTTTATGAGTAAAAGGGGCGTGATTCTATACTTTATCCAGTTTAACTCTCTTCTTTTTCTCCTTACAATTATTGTTCCTTAAGCACAAAACAAACAAACGACATTATCTAGCCAACAATAACGACAACAGTAACAAAGAACTACAACACATAGCAGCTTTGTTTTGGTAGCAATGGAAAACTTATAAATAAAAATAATTTCACTGATGAATAATAATATTCTCAAAGACAAAAAATATTTTATAAAGTATTCTGTCTACTTAAATCTCCTCTCTAAGACGGATACTTATTGTCTCGTCTTTTTGATATTCCAACGTATTTACACTCTCACGAACGACAAATCTCTGAAAGGGCTAATCATTAATTTCCGACGTTTTCCGTTTACGTTCGAAAAAAGGACCTCGAAGTTAATATTTTTGACCGATATTCTCTGTACGTGCTTCGGTCTTCATACATCGTAAATTAGCCTCTGCACATTTGGAAAATAATATCGATACTAATACCGGTATAGAGTATTCGGTACAAAACCGTATCGGTTGTGTCAGTATCAAATGAATATCGGACGAAAGTACCTTTTGTCAGTTTCTCATTCATATTTCAATGAAATCGTGAAATATTCCGGCCTTTTTTTTGTTGTTGTTTTGTTTTTGTTGTTACAAGCTACCGGAAGTTTAATTATTAGCAATCGCAATATCCGTGTTTGCCCAAATGCTATATTAACCGAGTGTTCCAAATGCGAATTATCATTCTGTGCACTTCAGTTGTCATCGAGCCAGTTAAATTACATCATCTTCAACATGCCACTGCCGAACAGTAAAGTATGGCAGTATTTGTAAAAGAAACGAAGGAACGCTGAAATGCATTGAATGTATAAACGTTAATTCCCTGCTCCCCGCCCACAAATCATTATCACATTTAACTGCCCCGATCTCCCAGTCAAGATAGATTCAATAGATTCCATCTGATAAGTGGAGCAAAATACTTGTCTCGGCCAAACAATATCTATTCAGCATGCAACTGGTAACAGAACAGTTAATTTATGAGTGAGTTAGTTTATGCATAGACACAACCAATTTTACCTGACCATATGTACATAGAATTGTTGCAATTTCAGCTTTTGTTGCATCAAACAAATGATGTTTAAAATTATTTACTTCGTGTTATAATACTACTTGCTGTTTGGGTTAAAGAATATTTAAAATACACACCATCCGGATAATGGCTACCTTATATATGTACACATTTTGGCGATTTGTGGATCTACAATTTATCGAATACTTTGGTAGATATACACCCAGTATAAATTTGATGCACAAAATTTAAAACGGTATGCTTGGTACTGTAAATGACCAAACTACTAATAATTGGGCATTATTTTCTTTGATTTAGCGAGACTGAAATTCAGAATCAATTTTTAATATTCCAAAAGCAGTTATGTTGACTACAACAGACTTTGCAGTAAATCTACGATTTATGTTTATGTAATACGTATTTATAAGCGTAGAGGCTGACACGAGTATCTTATCGATCATTTTGATCGATAATCAGACGTAGAAATCAATAATAAAAAATAAGTAGAAACTGCACAAGATGAATAATACAAATCAGCGATATATGATTCCCTTTGACAGTAGCCATTTATATAACTAGGTCATTTTCGACAAAACTCGTATTTTCATTAAAATATTTTAAAGTATCATAACCCTGCCAGTTATAGGAATTAATCGCTGTATATTACTTGATTTGCCAAGTATTTAATTTACTGGTACATTAGTATTGAGAGCAACAGTTAAATCTACGTATAGTTTTGTATCTAAGCATGCATATACCGCTAGATGTTATGGTCTAAGGAAGACAACTCTGTTACCCAATGTTCTGTTGCAGTTTGAGTTAAATCCCTTGTTGATTAAAGACGTGATATTAAACGTGACTTGGCCATCTCTAGCAGCGAATATATAGCTTAGATACTTATGGAGTCAGGTGCAACTAATAAAACAACTAAGTATATGTAACGGAGCTATTAGCATTAGAATGTATGTGTTTATTCTTTAGAGTACGCACTATTTATCTCCACTACCTTTACAGGCAAAAAGTTCTGCTGACAGTTTTTGTTTGTCCTCTGTCTGTCTGTCTGTCTGTCTGTTTCTCTCTCTCTTTCTCTCTCTCTCTCTCTCTTTACATTCACACCATTTTACTCTCATGTTTTGCTGGCACATGTACATGGAGAGAGAGAAAGAGAGAGAGAGACAGACAGACAGACAGAGACAGACAGAGAGAGAGACAGACAGACATACAGACAGAGAAAGACAGAGAGACAGAGAGACAGAGATAGAGACAGACAGACAGAGAGAGACAGAGAGAGACAGAGAGAGACAGGGAGAGACAGAGAGAGAGTCTTTGGGGGTTATTGAGGTTAATTGATCATCATAATCAATACCAACATAATCATAACCTCATTGCCCCCTATAATGACTTCCTAAGGCGTGCCGTTCTCACTGTTCTCTACACATATTTCCCAACTGCTCTCACTATACTTCCCTTATGAGAAACCGATAAGTGACGTTGTTGTCAATAATTGAAAGATAGAGAGAGAGGAAGACAGAAAGATAAAGGGAGATAGGGGAAAAAGAGGGCAGTTAAGGCTTTTTTGGTATACTTATTAACAAAATAGACTTTATATACATACGGCACTCTAGGTGTGCGACATTGGAACACTTTGCAATGGCTAGTGGATTGGAGCCACAGTCAGAAATATCAGCTTCCTTGCCGGTGCATGTTAGATTGGAGACTGCCTCAGATTTTGTTGTAGAAAGGGTACCAGTTCTCGTGTTTCTGCAGTATACATGGTCGATATGTAGTTGATTCAGAACATGAATATTTTGTAACTAATATGGCAGAACGGTGTTAGGAATCTTTATCAAAGTGTGTTTTATTAAACAATAGAAATATACTGAGAGAAAAAAGTTTAGCAAGTTCGGAAATATTTCACTGGTTTATTGAAACTATACCAATTTGACTTAAACCAAGTACATAATTGAATGAAGCATTTAGTTTTCAATTAGTTTGTAACAATAAATTGTCAAAACCCTGTTGCCTTAGCTCATTGTACAGCCTGAAAGACGTTAGGGGTAAGGCGTCAAAATTCACAAGGAGTTCAGTATCTAGTGTGACCCCGTTACAAGCTAATACTGCTAAACACCGACGTCTCATGCTACAAATTAGCTTTCTGATAACACGTAGAGGGATTCTGGCCCACTCAACTCGCAGAGCACGTTCAAGGTCCCCGCACGTCGTCGACGTCATGATTCTCTCTTACACGACGACCTAAATGGTCCCATAGGTGTTCAATCGGTGAGAGATCAGGCGATCTTGCAGGCCAGGGCAGAAGTTGCACGTTGTTTTGACGTAGGAAACCCTGTGTGTAACGCGCGGTATGCGGGCGGGCATTATCTTGCTGGAAAATCCCCACGTTATGTTGCTGCATAAATGGCAATGCAACAGGTTCGAGGATTTCATCACAGTATCTTTGTGCATTAAGGTTGCCAGGCACAGTAACGAGTTCAGTCTTACCATCATGGTAAATCCCAGCCCAAACCATTACACTGCCACCTCCGTATCTATCTCGTTGGACAACGTTGTCTGCGTGGAGCCTCTCACCTCGTCTACGCCACACTCGAATCCTGCCATCCGCGAAGGATACATTAAACCGCGATTCGTCGGTAAATAACACATTGTTCCATTGTCTGCGTGTCCATGGACGATGCCCCCGAACCCATTGGAGCCGTTCCTGACGATGCCTATGCGTCAACGGAATCCCGACGTAAGGCCGACACGCCTTTAGCCTTGCCGCGCGAAGCCTATTTCTCACAGTTCTGAGACACACCCTAGTCAAGGTAGTATTCATGAGATCTCGGGCTATCTTTCCACTGGACAAAAACCGGTTACGTCGAGAAAGCGTCGTGATGTGACGGTCTTCGCGTGGCGTTGTTTTCCGTGGTCTGCCTGATCTGGGTCTGTCGTTGACTCGTCCTGTTTCCCTCAGACGGTTTCTAAGGCGACTAATTGTAGACTCATGGCGATTGAAATGCCGAGCGACAGCTCTTGCCGTCATACCAGCGTGGAGCATACCTACAGCTCTTTGGCGTTCTTCTAACGTCATTCCTTGGCGACGCCCCATTGGGATTTCTTCGAGTTTTAAACTGGTTATTTTGTTTGTGGTAACAGCTCAAAACAATGAGGTACATTACTCGACTCTACACGCTACCGAAATTGCCGTGCTTACGTTGCACGTGATTTTCGAGTTTCTTACGCTTCGCTGATAAAATACACGGTTTTCGAACAAACACAATAGATGTGTAAAGAGCATCGATAAGTACATCATTTACATATAAAAACGTCTTCATTCGAAAGCTCAAAAAGAAAAAATAATAGGTGTGAAAAACTTGCTAAACTTTTTTCTTTCAGTATATATTAAAAGAACTTGTGAAAAATCAATATTGTTATTTGAACTATCGGTAGTCAAAGATACATGTATTTACAAATCATAAAGACGAGAAAACATGCCAGAAAAACAATATATTTTGTTCAGAACTTAATATTGTTGTGGCAGTATTATAAAACAGTTTAAATAGAAACATGCAGATTTGATGATGGTATAAGAAACTAAACCCTGATACACAGTGTGTTTTAAAAGTCAGGCTTACGATATGTGACTCATTGTTTTACTTCACATTAATTGAATTCTTTAAAAGAGTAAACATTATTTTGTAGCAATGATATTGTTGTCGCAGGACATTTAAACAATTAAAAAAGAAATAAAATTGAAACATAAGTAGAATAACCTAAGAATTGAACGCACAATTAAAATTAAAGAGATAAAACAAGCTCATAATGTGGTGTTTTTTTATATTTTCGTTTATTAATTATTCAGCGTATTCTTAAAAGACTTCAAACATATTGATGAACAGTATGATATATTCAAATGTTCAAATACTAATTCATACATTGTACTGAATCCGAGCATTCGACAGGTGACCTCCGCTTCCCTTGGTCCGAACACATCGCCACAAACACTGTAGTTGGCTCCATTAACTGTCACCTTTACCTCACCAATGTTGCTGTAAGGATTGCCTTCTAAATACACTGGTGTTTCTGTAAGCAAACTTTAAATGTTCACACTCCAATTATAAATGGTGAAAAGTTATAGTCTTTCAGGAGCGATTTTTAACTTTTAAAACAGTTAAATTTTCCTCTTCTTTCCGCTACGACCATACATACTTTACTACAAACTTGTGTATGTTAATTATGCATGAATTATGTCAAATAAGGTTTGACCTGCTACTACATGAAACACAAATTGTATATAATATAAGCTCTGTATACATAGTGTACATAGTATTTGTATCATGCGTCCGCTTTTGGTTAATTGATTCTTCGCGGATTATCTTTTTAATGTATATCGACTTTGTGTATATTTAATCAACTGCTTAAATAATTAAAAACACAGTCATTAATGGATTTATGCTGTCTCTCTTATGATATGTATATATCCTCTATGATAGTAATCTACTAGTTCTATCACCTTAAACATCATAAAAGTACTGGATGCTACCACGTGTACAACAATCTGGAATTTACGTGAATCGTAAAGCTTTATTTATTTCTACTTATGCATTGAAAAACTTACTCTGAAGAATTTGCAATAAAGTAAATTCAGCCTATCTAACAATATTAAGTAAACAACTAATGAAATAAATTCAGAAATCATTCGAATGCATCTATTAATATTCCAAAGTAAATGGAATGATAAAAACAGCTAAAGAAATTAGATCTTTAAACATGTTTACTTCGCACTAATGGCGACAGCTTGTTTAGCGAGAGAGCACCACACAGCATCGGTTGGTTTCTCTTACTGGTTTTACATGGCAGTATGCTGTGCAAATTAATTGAAGCTAAAACATCGAACTTATACTATGTGGATGATTTTGTGGATTACCTCTCGCCCTTATATAGAGGCAGTATCATCGTAATCCTGCAGTGGTATGTACGCTTAGAATGTTATTTATTTATTTTATACAAAAAAGGGATAAAGCAAGATATATTTCTCACGACAGTCAAGAGCGACATCTTCCGAATGTTTGCACGTGCTGACATCCCACTTTCCCTGTAAACACTGGTGAAGGTTAGGCTCGTCCCCGGTACATCCGAGATCAGTTATCACGGGACCTGTCCCTTGTCCGTAACGCAGATCCTTGAACACCTGTATCGTCCTTTGTGAAAGTGAAAACGTGTAATATGACATGTTCGGTACCCATAATCCGGTGGTTTTGTTGGTCCTTCTAATAATGTATCCGTAGGCTTTTTTTAAATTGTTGGCAGATTTTACTCTCAGTGTAAATAAAAAATTGACATGCTCGAATGGTAAAAAATAATGTGTAACTCCTAATTATGAATTATGCCTGTAGTAAACTGAAACAACTAAAACAAATTTAATAAAAGTATTTCATGTCTGATAAGCTTATTTTAACTGAATGTCTTTATACAAGTGCTCGTGTTTCTACTTACTCAATGTTTTCTAATCCAAGACCGCGACAAATAAACAGAGCGTCTATCTTGTCAAAATTCTTGTCACAAACCGTTGCCCAGTGACCATTGTAGCTTACTTCCACTCTGCCTTTATACTGGTTCGAACCTCCAACTAGTTGCACACCCTCCGGACCTGGTTATACAGGCAATATAAACATGTAGTTTGGACAACTTGAGCAGTCTCCATACCCTTTACGTGAGATTGCACAGTAGGTATAACATCGGGATTTTTTGTACCTTATATATATATAATATGATAAATCTTCGGCGTTTATGATATGTTTTTTTAAACGTATTAACTCTAAACAATACTACGTTTTATTTTGTTGATTTTCTAAAATTCTATTTTTTCTTCCGTAATTTTTACATTTCACTTTTGACACTTTTGGCATATGACGTCATGGCATTTATGACGTCATTATATTGTTCTTATAAAATATCAGCGCTTGTACTGCTTCATTTTATTTGAAACTACTCTCTCATTGGAATTTTTTGGTTGCCGAGGCTTTTATCTACTGTACGTACTGTACATATGTTGTTTTATTTCTAGTTATAATGTATATACATAAGTTCATTATATCTGTTTTAACTCCCGATGCAGATGCTTACTGTTAGTTGTTTCACTTTGACGGGATATTTGTATTTACACTGTTTGTTTGATAAAAAAAATCTTCAAGAAGTGCAAGGTTGGAGCGCTCCACAAACCAGGTTTAGGCACCCAAGTTGGCCCTTTTGGCGACTGACCGTTCCAAGGCGGTAACTGATGGTTTTTCTTTTTGTGTGTTATGTCTCGTCTCTGTGTTTTTTTGTCACATTTAAATTTACCTTGTTTGCCTTTGTCTACAGGTAGATAAAATTTAAATATCAGTGAAAATTTTGATAGGACCTTTTCTTATTTACCTATTTGTTTATAAAGGTGTTGCATAATTCTTACTTATAAAAAATAAACTGGCATTTACAGTAAATTTAAAAGCACCTGCATCTTTGTAACAACACGGCGTTCACCTTTACATTAGAAAATAAACAAAACCACTCAAACGCAGTTAGCTTTATAAAACGACATTCTTTCAAATACATTAAAGGTCAGAAAGAAACTTTTAAAATAAAATGTATGCCTTTTTGACAATTATTTCTGATGCTCAGAGTAACACGTTTTTAGCTATTTCATATTTGATCAATATTAGTAATTATTCTCCTTGTTATTGGCTATAAACAAATAGCTTTCCAAAGATATGCACTTAAACGATACAGTCTTATGCCAGCCAGCCTTTTTCCCCAAATAATAGATAGCTGCGCGCATTTGGCTACATTAAATGCTAAAGAAATTATGTAAAATTGCTTTTACCTTGGCCAAGAACGAAACTTCGACATAGCACAACGATAATCATAAACCGAAAACAGAACATTGCGGATCCTGGTTAACGGTTAAGCTTGAGCCATGGGCTTTATAAATTGTAATTAGTACGACTGCAATCAACTTAACATAAAACGAATATATCAAGACGTGTATCTGTCACAATATGAAGTCTGGGCTAATCCGACCTCCGTCTAACACGAACCACCATCAACCAATCAAATTTAAGAACCAAAACTTCCTGGTTCGTGTCGGCGCATGTTTTTAGTAATCAAATATTTGTTTTTCATACGATACCTAGGTGTAATTACGTGCATTAATTCAGTCAAAATAAGGTTGCTACTGCAAGCTTGTTACCTGCTAATGAGTCGATGTTTTTTCTTTGTTATCGACTTAATAATGATTGTTCTTAATCTTTTTGCAAATCATTTTGTTTTAGAATAAAGCTTTGGGTTTGATTTAATGTTCTAAATAAATGTCTTGTCACAGTTTTGTATCAATTTAAAAATTTGGCTTGCATGTGAGTACTGTTATGCTATGCGTTTTCAAATGTTTAGTACATGTCACAATGCACATAGGACTTTGTTATATTTCGTTATTAATAATTACAGAATGTTACCTGTGAAGTGTAGCGGCCGTTAAAAATCTCCCTATGCACATAATATATGTTGCCATTTAATTCATTTTATAAGTATTGTTAAGTTTATTTTCTTTTGATGGACATTGATCTTTGGTTGCTTAATTCTATCAACACGTTATCAACAATGTAACTTCTTCTCTGGTCATTTCATTCTTGTTAAAATAGAGTTTGGAGTTACACTAGTAGGAGAAATACTAATTTTTTCCAATAAACATAGCGGACATAATTTTAATTACGTCAACACTTTCTTTAAATGACGTCATCACTCATCTCTGCGTTTACCTGAAAGCTTGTTTCATAAAGATTTGTTTTCATTGCTTGTATTGGAGAAACCCCATGGCGAGGTTAGGCACCCCAGTCGATCCCTTTTGCTGAATGACAGATCCAAGGCGGTAACGGTTTGGTTTGCCCTATTTTATATCAAATGTCTCCACACAATTTCGGCATTAGGCTTGCACGTGACACCCTTTGTCCTGTGCCTTTTCCAATTTTAGTATTTTGTATGTGGCCATGTTTATAGAACTTTGTCATATTTCCATAATTAATTTGTGAAGAAATTTCTCGACATTCTTTGACTACAAACTAATCGGCATTTATTTTGTGCACACTCCTAAAAGACGTCTTTCTATTGATTGATTGCATGTATTACATGTCCCCCTGAAGCGATGCGATCCTACGTGAAATCTAAATGACATGGTAACACATCACACGATTCTGTTGTACGTTTCGAAATTATTGTTTCATAATTGTAACAAGATGCACATCTACCTTTATAGAGTTATTTGTGTGCGGTGAGGCGTAATAGTAATACGACAAAACCATCTCGTAAATCTTGCACACCGACTTTTAGCATGACATGGCGGAATGGTGTGATCTTATTTTAACTGGGACCTTATTTGTACAAAAAAAAAGATATACGTATGGACAATTGTATAGAATTTCGTTCTAAACTAATTTGCATTCGAGATGCTGTTATTCCTGCTTAACAATTTAGTTGTTTGGTACATATTGGATACCATAAGAATGATTTCAATGTATACTACATTAAAAATGTTGTAACGCATATTTTCAGTATTACATTAAATATCTGCATTAGGTACTCAAATAGCAAGCTAAAAAGTATACTTCAATCCCCGCATTATTTAAAGTATTTTGGAAGGTACCATTTAAATACAGAATTTAATGGTCAATTGTTTCAGATATCTGGAAAAGAATCATGGCAGTACTTGTTGCACCTTCCCGGTTGGCTCCATCAGAACTAACGTAAAATTCTTTATTTTGGCCTGGTCTTAATTCAGGCAAGACTCTTATGTAACTTATCAAATAATTTGTTTATCATTTTTATTAGTTTTAAGACTTCCCATGTAATTTATAAAATAAAAATGACAAAAACACTTATATCGGCAGTAAATATTGAATTCATTTCATCAGTTTATTGCATGGTGCCATTTAATAAGTACTAACTTTAGTTTAGGTCCTTCCATTTGTACCTACATTGTTTGATGACCTTTAAAAAATGTTGGTACATACTGTCGGTTATCTTACAACGTTGGTTAATATGATAAGACCAAACAAAATCCTACATAATCTAAATTGAGTTTCTCAAAACTGCTGTGCTACTAGTGTTCCTGATAAGCATAGATTTACTATAAAATCACATTTATATAGCAAAATGATACATCATATACACAATGCTGCAATATTAAACAATCTGCTTACATAATAAGAATCAATCAGAAATTGTAACAAAGTAGGATTTTGTACGTAAGCTTCGTTTGACTGAAATGTGTGAAAAATGAGAAGGAAGGCACATAAAAAAGACAAGCAAAGACGACCTAATCAGTCACATGAAACGAAAGATGTACGAAGGCAGCGCGCTCTACTTTCCTCACTGCCGGACATTAGCTCTACATTTTTATTCGAAAAGTGGGATTTAAATGGCTTAAAATATATTTGATCTGGAATATATGCATAAATTATAACATATTCACCTTAATATATATACAATTTCAAAAGCTCTTGAACAGCCAGTTATGTTTTAAACGACACACGTGAGTGTATCAGAAATTAGTTTTTTAACTGCAACGAGTCATGAATGGTGTGTAAAACAGATTGAAACTTTATTGGACTGGTTCTCGGCGGAAACGACTGTCACCTTCGACTATGTATATCAGGGTGTAGAGGTCGTTTTCTCAACCCGCAGGTATCGTGCCTTTCATAGCGTATACATCTGAGGTCGTATACAAAAAAATGAATACCAATCCATCAAGACTTAGATTTACTATGCTATTCTTAAATATTATAAGGGTTCGTGTCTTTATATTTTCAATTTAATGATAATGTCTAACGAATTTGAAAACTTTATTGAAAATTACTTCCCTGTAGTACATTTAAAACCTTGGGATCATATTTCAATTTACCTTTGTGACGGAGAAACAACTATAATCTTCTAAAATGATCACGTGTATTTTGAGACAGAGGTGGTAGAATTGGGTAACATTACTAGGTATTTACTTATGTAAATACACTCAATTTGAACTTCCTTATGGTTGGTTTTATATGCGGTGATACCTTATTCATCAAAAAACATTTAGACCTCAAACTCTGTAAAACCGTACACAACTTATGGATTTCAGACTGTTTACACATTCAAATACACTCATTCAGTGCATTAGGTCCAAACTAAGCATTTTCCCTCACAACTACTTCTATCATATTTTGTTGTCACAAATTCTATTTTAATCTATTAATCTAACCACACTTTAATCCTTACCAACAGATAATAGACGGTATGTCGCTATAAAGCATGGACAAATACATAGGGTATGAAATGAGAAAAACATACAATTGTACACTTTCCGTTATAATTTAGGCACCAGTTAAAATAATGGAACCGATAAAGAAAGGTCTTTCGAAAGAAATACATAGCGTCGACTGGCTGTTAGAAATAACAATTTTTATATAAATTTACTGGATGAATCAACCAAAAAAGGAAAACTATTTTATTTGTTGAAAGAAATAAACATTTAAAGTAGGCTTCTATTTTATGATTAATATACAAAGAAAGCCGTTAATGTATGTTAAAAACAAATTTGAATGTTAAGGCTGGTCACTGTATTTGATTACCTAGATTTCAATGTAAGCTGAACAAAAGATAATAAGGTATACATTCCCTTGAACAATTAGCAACTATTTATAAAATATTGGCTATGTAAAAAAGTCATAAATGTTTAGCACCACCTTACAATAAATCGGAGATGCACATCTCCCAAGTTTAAGAACTTCGGTGAATGTTTAAACCCAACACAATTTTTTGCAGTAGGTTTTTCTCAATAAGAAAATATAAGACAAAGTACAATGAGCATTGCAACATATACTAAAATTGAAAAGACACAGGACCAAGGTATCCACATGCACGCCAAATGTAAATGTAAGAACAAATCTGTGATGAGTCATTTAACAATAAGAGCAAACCCGACAGTTACCGCCTTGGAAAGGTCAGTCGGCAATATGGATCGACTGGGGTGCTTAAACCGGTTTTATAGAGCTCAAACCCTCTTTTGCATAAATATCAAGTCGCATGGGTCCCCAAAATTCAAAAATTGAACAGATAATTTCACTCATGGACCCACTTAACCATTTACCTGATACATATAATAATTATGTTAAAAGCTGTACTAAATCTTTTATTTTGTATCAACTTAAGGCAAAGGTATCAGCTGTTTTGAACTTATCAATAGTATCAATGGAAATATAATTCGGCAAAGGATTTCAAATAGCAATCTGTCTCTTAAAAATGCATTTAAAGTGCATGCTTAATTGTTGACGATAATTTGAATTTATAAACAGAACTGAATGAGGACTGTTGTTAAATTAAGTACAACCTAGTCAGTCAGGCACAATTCGACACATTCGGAACTCCTCGAATAATTCACGAACCATCTCTGTATGACGGTAAAACCCCGCGAAAATAAACATGCCTATGACATTATCAAAACAAAGATAAATGTTTTCTTATCTCTAGACAATGCAGTAATAGTTGTATATTTCAAGAGCTGTAAACAGGTAAATTGATAAATAAAAGTGTTTAAGTGAAATATAGAGAATACCAGGTTAGTGTTGATATAAATAAATGTTATCATGCGAGGCTAAGAAAATCAGAACAAATCAACATAAACCTGGTATTCTTTTTATCCCACCATCAACAGTTTTTTGCAAATGGATTGAAAAGGGAAACATTTAAATTTACCGCTACTGCTCCTACCCGACATGATCTGACATTCCAATGCAATACAGGAAATTCATGCGCGTGCATAGAGTAATTTGCCTGTAAGAAATAGTTTTATTTTATAATAAAAAAAGGCAATAAACATGTTATCTTTATTTTTTTGCTCTATACATAAGGTTGTAATTTTATTGAGTACAGTAATTACAAATAATGGTTGGAAAATAACAACAACAAAAAATCACACCCTCGTATTAAGTTATGCATGTAGTGTGTAATGTCAAGGTCGTGTAACATTAAAGTTGCTACGCACATGACATTAAGAACCGCGAATTACATTCGTGATTTGTGTGTTTGTGAATGTAACAAACAGTTTGCTCATGGATTTTTATTACTATTCCTAAACAGTTTTAATCATGTACCTATATTACATTTTGTTTCAGATTTTTGCAAGTTTTTGAATTGTAAATGTGTACATTTTGATTAATAACTTTTAATTTATATTTTTGTTTACAAATTGTCTATATCATTGTTAAATAAAACTTCGGAAGTTCGCGATTAACTGGCAGTTGAGCTCAGTCGGTTAAGACGCCGCTACTTACATTTTCAATCCTGCAGGACAGAAATCGAAACCGCTCTTATCACTTTTTAATGGCCTCTATGTAACCAATCTTTATATTATGGACAATTTTGGGGTGATCACAAGCATAATTATGCGATAAGTGAGTTCCGTTCAAGTAAACATTCCTGATCGTTTCGTCAAAAAAGTAGACCGGCTTAGAGCAGGTGCGCGAATGTCGGTTGAGAAAGCTCATCTTTATCACACGGGTTATATCAACCGATATTTACAGAGATGGTGGGATAAAATCTTTTACACTACACCCATCGCTTTTGAAAGAATTTTTATGGTGTATTCTGCTTCTGGCGAACAAAACGAACGTGTGTCTTTAAGTATCATTGCCCCAGATACATACGAGCGATTAAATCGTCCTGCGGACGGAATTACCCGAGGAGTTCCGATAAATCAAGATTTGGACATACAATCGATATGTTGACCTGATAAGCCTAAATCACAAATTAATTAGGTCCGTATTCACCAATAATGTTTAAGCCTAAGTCATGACTTAAGCCCAAATCTAACTAATATCACTCTAATCTACATTATGGGGTGACGCAGCTGAAACGCGATACCTTGGTATGCGATAAAATAACATACTACAAACGATGTGTTGATAATGCTGTCTTCTGTATCCACCTGCGAATGCGCTCTCATTGAAAAGATGCGTTTATACTTAAATATTGTTTTGTTTTCATGCGCTAATATCATATAACAGTATATTCAATGTTTGCATAAAACTTTGATTTTCTGACAGACGATAATACTTTTTAAAGAACAAACTCAATACATTTATAAAAAGCTAAATTCTGATTGGTTGCATTCCCTCTAATAAACAGGCCAATCGAATTTCTTTACATAGCTCTGTATACAAATTTGTAGTTCCGGTATATCAATACATCCATGTACCTAGCGCTTTTCCATGTTTTAAATATATTCATAGGTAAATAAGAAAAGGTCCTATCAAAATTTTCACAGATATTTAAATTTTTTATCTACCTGTAGACAAAGGCAAACAAGGTAAATGTAAATGTGACAAAAAACACTGAGACGAGACATAACACACAAAAAGAAAAACCATCAGTTACCGCCTTGGAACGGTCAGTCGGCAAAAGGGCCAACTGGGGTGCTTAAACCTGGTTTGTGGAGCGCTCCAACATCGCACTACCTAAAGGTTTTTCTATCAAACAAACAGTGTAAATAAAAATATCCCGTCAAAGTGACACAACTAACAGTAAGCACCTGCATCGGGAGTTAAAACAGAAATAATGAACATATGTACAGTATTTACAGTAGATAAAAGCCTCGGCAACCAAAAAATTCCAAATGAGAGAGTAGTACAAGCGCTGATATATTATAAGAACCATATAATGACGTCATAAATGCCATGACGTCATATGCCAAAAGTGTCAAAAGTGAAATGTAAACAATACGGAAGAAACAATAGAATTTTAGAAAATCAACAAAATAAAACGTAGTATTGTTTAGAGTTAATACGTTTTAAAAAAAAAACATCATAAACGCCGAGGATATATCCGCAGTTGACATATCATATATGATAAAGGTACAAAAAATCCCGATGTTATACCTACTGTGCAATCTCACGTAAATGGTATGGAGACTGCTCAAGTTGTCCCACCTATATAGGGCACGACTGGAGAGATGAAGAGACAAGAAATCCAACAGTGACTGTCCAATTATGGCTTTAAGTCACTGTTTTCATATAGTCTCAACGACCTGTCCGGTCATCGTGTAATATAAAAGCAATGCAAGTTCTTGACTGTAAAAGGGTCAATTGCAAGCAATGCAGTACATCGAAGGATTCCCGGGTTGTTACCGTCTGCAATACATTTTCTGATAAGTTTTGTAAAGTGGTCAGAAAAGTTATTGAGACCCTTGATCTTCTTTAACTTGTATAAAACATTTCCATAAAATGCAGGATGGCTTATGCCTTTCTGCATAAGTGTTTTCATACTGCTATTATACTTAGAAGCAATAGAACCATTGCGATGAAAGAATTTTGAAAACTCCTTTCTTAATTTATGAAAACGAAAGCCTTGCTGTAACAGTTTAGAAGAAATAAACAGGTTTCTAGCATTGAAATCTTCTACTTTAGTACAAACTCGTGCAAACCTTGTAAGTTGTAATATGTAAATACCATAGGAGGTAGCACGAGGTGAATCACCATCAAGGTATGGATAGTTCACAATACTAAAGTTGAATTCATCTCTCTTGTCATAGATTTTAGTAGAGACGCTGTCATTGGAAATATTGATCTCAATGTCTAGAAATGCTGCATTTAAATGTCAGTCATTTGCTTTATTAAGGGTAAGTTCTGGAGGGTAAATCAGATGGATCATTTGAGAAAAGTAATAGCTAAACAAACAACCGGATATACGATCAATATTTCGAACTGATTGCATATCGTACAGTTATCATGGATGTTTTCGCTGTAAATTTCATACTTTTTAAAAGTAAGGCCTTGCGATGTTTGTTTTCGTGCTTGGTCTACATCAGGTTTGCCTACTCCATCAAGGGCCCTGGCCACAAAACAGCTTTTTTCCTTCAATCTTTCTAATTTCCTGGTAACGTTGTAATTATCTTGATTGGCAAGATGACGTTGGCATACTTATAATGTTTTTTTTATACGAATAGCCTGTTGTTCTCACATCTCCAATACCAGGAAGGTTTTCTATGGGTATTTCATTATTTCTTACATTTTTAAATACAATTTCTTACAACACGATTATAAATTCAGGGAATATAACATGTATTTGTCTTGATGCAAATTAACAGAAAATAAGAGGTCATTATAATCTCGATCATTAAAAACAATGCCAATTATATGTATTTTAAATTGGTTTCAAACAAAAATACATTGTAAGTCAGACTTTACTTAAATTGTTTACGTTTTCCAGTGAATTTATTTTCCAGATATTTCACATTCTACTTTGACGGTCTACTCTAAACTGTGGATACATTGCATTGAATTATCCGATGCCGTAAAACACGGTCTCTTCATCTCCAGGAATCGTTTAGAAGTCTGGTCTAACCGTCACACTGTTTCCAACGCCGTACCAGCAATATATATATATATATTTATATAAAGACTTAGATTTATTTTTATTGCTTATATCAATAGATATGAAAAACTAGCCCTATACCTACCTGTAATATTTAAACAACACTGTTTTGTAAAACAGGATGAATAGTTGTTTGCATGCGAAATGGTGAGTTAAATATTTACCCCGTCAGTCGTCGTGTGACAGCATACTGCCCTTGAGAGAGCGGCCGTCACTTTGGAAACCAGGTGCTGAATTTTATAAATCCAGTGAGTTCTCATCACCATTATGAGAGCTGTTCTAAATTGAGTTGGGTCCATACGGGCAAATAAACTTATTAAACCTTTCTATCTATCTAAAACCAGAATAGGTATTTCTAGGGGAAAAAAAACAAGGGACTTAAATTTGAAACAGCTGCCACGATAATTGGACAGTTTTTATTAACAGATCAAACTTGACTAAATTTGTTCTTCGAAGCAATATTAATTTTGGCAATTTTTTTATAGAATATTCTTTATTTTGTAAGTATTTTTACACTGAATATAAAGTTAAAGTAACCTCTTGTGCATGCAAAATAGTTTTTCAATTATTCGATTACAATTCAAATGTATACACATATTTAAAATGGAATTTTGTGTTGCAAAGCTTATAACTCAAAATAAACGGCGAAAGTCGCCATGAAAGTCAGTAATGTAATGTGACGGAGATTCTACTTGTCGTACCAAAGTCGCTTTACTTCACTGTTTAAATATCTATTTTACCCAACATTTTATAAAGGCCATACCTCCATTAGTATAACTTAGAAGAACTAACTGCTTTAAAGTAATGTAAGTTAATGCTTGAAATATGATTCTTACTAATGAGACGGGATCAACAATTAGCAATTTACTTAGGACATAGGTGAGTCAAAATGGCAGCGAATCGTGTTTGATATGTTTCAATTTTATTGATCCATTTTTAACATGACAGTCTTAAGTCACTGATGATTTGCACGGCGTGTAGATCATATAATTCAGTCACAAATATATGTATGCATTAAAAGACAATTTCAAAAGCTTTGGGGTTTTTTATGTTACGCCTATCAATACTTACACATGATATCTATCTGTATTACATCATATCTTTAAACTCTTTAAAATGTTTAATTTTAAAGTAGTACTTGACCGATGTATACCCATGTAGTAGTGACAAAGCACTGGGGCAAGAGGTTACACAACTAGATAAAACCCAACACTTACCTTGGACGATTAGTCGGCGATAAGATACTAGATACTGTATAACGGAGTTATTATTGGTTCTGATTCTTGTAAGTTTACCATAACTTAACTGGTAGTTGTAATAGTAAATGCACATTAATAGCAAATGTAATAATTACCTGAAAGTCATATCCGAACTGACTTTTGAGTGATTTGCTTTGCTTTCTGTTAACGTCTGGTCACTCTGCGCTTGCAGATGACGACAATAATAAATACAAGGCCATAGATCACTGGCACCCAGATGGCAAGGGCTTTCATCAAGGCATCGATAAAACACAATCATGAGTGTTATGTTATGACTATGTTATTGTAGCCAGTCTATTTTATACCGCATACTATGTGTAGTATACATATAAGGTAGATGCCTCACTGGGTAGAGTCAGTTACAAATTATATGTACTCACGCTCAGGTTGCCTCTTTAATGCCAGATTTAATCTATAATTTGTTATCTTATATATGTGTGTTGTTATTGGAACTTAATAAACATTAGTTAGAATACGATCTTGTCATTTTATGCTTAAAAGCCGATAATAATAGAATAAGAGTAGACAAAAACATAAATGCTTATTCATAACATATTTATACCAGTTTATAAGAAAGGAAGAAAAAAATTTTGATAATAGGTATATTTCTTTTCTCAACCCCATTCCTTGAAAAGCATCACTAGCAAGACTATTTAATAAATTCTATCTTCTCTTGCAATAGTATATTTTACAATAAAATCAATCTGCTATTACCATACGTATATGCTTAAATTCTCATTTTTGTTATAAAGGACCTCAAATCTGGTGGTACACTACCTAGTTAGAATTCACTTTATTGATGTTCATTATAAACGCTTTCGTATGACAACGTAACGTCTATAGGACAACATGTAGAAGTACACGCGGGACGCCCGTGGCGTAGTGGTAGTCGCCGATTTGTAACTTCTATGACTGCTTAGCCTCTCATCGCGTGGGTTCGAGTCCAGTTCGGGGCAAAGGACTTTATTTTGGGAAGGTCTTCCAGCTGACTTGCGGCGCGCTGGTGGTCTACCCAGATCTATGTCTGGGATCTTCTTCCACCAAAAAGCTGGAAGTTGTTAATTGGTCGATGCAGTGTATTTTTTAAAGCACACACAAAAAACGTAGAAGTACGTGTTGTTGTCTTTGAATGAAAGCAAGAGAATCCTTTACTGAATACAAGTCATTGTACAGTAGTCAAAGATAGATGGACTCAATATGTATTTAATGAAACATCTTTTACTAATTTACAAAAATGACACTTTACAATAGTAGAGATAAGTCTTTGTATTGTTTCAAGAAAATAATTTACTAACGTATGTCTCAATTCTTACTAACCTTTAGTGGTTGTCTAGGTAATCAGATCAATCTATTTGAAATGTGATATTGTCATAATTTATCACATATTTTTCACGTTATTGAAACTAAAATACTGCAAAATGAGACAATGCATTCCACAACGTCTCACTAATAACCGTATTCATTAAGCGTTAGCATCAGCTATAACCGCCCTGCAATAGCTCAGGTGGTAGAGCGTCGGCATGCGGATCGGGAGGTCGTGGGTTCAAACCCCGCCCGGGTCAAACCAAAGACTTTAAAGTCGGTAATAGTGGCTTCCCTCCCAACGCTGGGGGCTGAGGGGACAGCATTACGCCTGACTCGTCGGTGTCAATATAATGGACCGGCCGGGTTCAGTCCCTGGGCACCTCATAAGTGCCCCTGTGCTATAATGCTATAATGATAGAAATGTCGCTGCACAGTATCGGCAAAAATTGCGGCAAATCCCTCTCACATCAGCTATAAGATCAACTAGCATCTGTACCGGAAAACAGCTTGAAGTGTTATTTGAATATTGTAATGTTACATGTGAGTTTATAAATTTCCACTTTTAAAACGCATCGTTAAAATAATATTGCTGCTTACTAGCTTAACACTCTCTGATTCAGTAGTTACTAACTTGCTGAATTCGTCAATGTGGTTGTAATTGTAATTACAGGTTCCTATCAATAAGTTAAATACGCAATGAACGATAAAATAAACACTATGATAGCCATTACAAGTAAGGAAAAGAAGAAAATCTTTATAGTCTTCGCATATCTCTAAAAAGATTGGGAAAAGAAAGCGAAAGCTTTTGCAAACTTGCAGTTGATAAAAAAATATAAATTGTAAGGTTTGATCCAAGTGCTCGAGTGGTGTTGACCGAACAGCCAGAACCTCCAAATCCCTTGTTTTAGTCACAGGTTCTTGTAAATAGAATAAAATGAACGATAAAATAGAGACTATGTTTTCCATTGCAAGTAAAAGAAAAAAGAGAACATCAGCATAGACCTTGCAGATTGGAAAATCTCTAAAACGATTGGAAAACAAAACAAAAGCTTTTTTTCAACTACGCAGTTGATACAAATTAAAAATTGTAAACTGCAACATTCAGCTGCGATAATGTATGTGATTTATCCAAATATAACGATAAAGGTTAAATTATATTGTAAACAAACATGTATTACAAATATTCTACATATCTAGATTTTCATACCATTATTACAGTAGCCGTTGCCGTTCGGTAGAATATGATATGTCTGTGTCACTGCCGTTATTTGTTACAGTCTCCGCTAGTTTTGTTTCACAGACTTTGTGTTTTTCATCACTGTCAAAATACAGCTGTCTTGCATGGATTGGAGGGTCAAGGGTAACAATTCTGTGCTGTTTGTCAACTATTTGGAAATTGGCAAATCTTAGTCAAAATAAGAATATATATTAAAACCTCAAACGATAGTCTGTTTTATTTTCACGATATTCAAAGCACCGAAAGATTAAAAAGGACTAAATAATGAAATTTTTAAGACAAACATCAAATATCATTAAAACAGATATTTTTAATTAATACTGAACCTCTTCAAAAGATACAGATGCGAGTAGTAAGAAATGAGTCCGTAATTACTATTATGCACGAATGTGTTGTTGACAAAACGTACCAGTATGTCTATAATACAGTTTTTCACGGATACATTTGTGCGAGTAGAAAGCACCTACTGGCATTGAGTGTACGTTTTGCTCTCGGGAAAGGCATGGTTACAATATTCTGCAGGTGAGGCTTCGTCCAGGGGCCGGTAGTAGCTGATCTCTAAAACCATATCACAACCTATTTGCAGACCATGCTATAAATAGATAAAAAATAAAGGAAACATTCAAGTAAACAAAGTACAATAAATGCGCATCGTATAATATGGTTATGAATTTAATGACCGTCGACTGTTATTCTGCAATTCATTTCGACAGAAACTATATATTTCCATAGTGTAGTTAGAAGACTCTTCAAGTCAACATTAGTAAATTATACAAGTTATCACCACCTTAATGAAGATGTTTAATTAAAACCACCAACTTTCTATTATCTGAAGGTAAAAATAATGTACCGAATCATTGAAGTATAAAAAACTGAGACAACATGTTTGCCGGAAATTTTATAACAACTCGGTGATTTAGCTTATAAACATTGCTGTTTCATTTTAAGTTTATTAACCACCTATCTGCTCTGTTAAACACAAAACAGAAACTTATTAAGACGCTAAACATTTGCCGGCCGATTTAATCAGGAGGAAATTGAATTAGTCGTTGACGTGTTTTTTGTGTCTTAAAGCGTAAAAAGCGAAATAAAAAAATCAAATCTTTCAGAACGTCGAGAACTGACATGATGAATATGAAAATATGGAGAGATAACTGTTGTAGACGTAACAAATGTAGACACTGACTAAATGACTAGCTGGCAGAAAGTAAAACAGAATATTTCTGTGTTTGTAGTTAACAATAAATATGGCATAACAAGACAAACACTTACTTTCTTGCGCTGTTTGCGATGAAATGAGTTGGAATGGGTACGACAGGAATCACTTGATTCATAACATCATAACAACTATGAGTTTCAGTAGATACACCGGCGGTGCAGGTTTGGATGCTTTTCTTGCAAGGCAAAATATTTTTAGATTATCAATCATTGTTACAAACACAAACTGGAAAAAGCCAGGGATTGAAGTCCATCGTTTCTAAATGCTTCGAAAACATGCTCTCTGTTTCATTAACTCTCCACCTGTTGATAAAATCAATGCCCTCTTTTATGCTAGTAGCGTTGACGTTGATGTCAGTATAGTGGAAGTCATTGTCTGGGTCTCCATCAAGCGTGCCACAGAGTCCGCGACTGTTTCCTTCCTGGTCGTATACAGACGGGTTGACACTTATATCCAGCGCCATGCCACCCTCAGGTCCCATCCAAGGTTGGATATCAAATATTGGCACGCACTGCCGTCCCGTAGGGAAGATATACCTATATAAAAACTTAAACTTACAATGTGCGTAACATATTGCAAAGGAGTAAGTTCACTTTTACGAAATTTACATGGGTATTACTTTCCTTAATTGTTAAGACCAGTTAACTTACCGTGTATGTTGTGTCATCCTCCTTCTTTACAGTGAGTGAATTATCGCCGCAGTGTTTGTAGCCAATGTCTATATGGCTGTCACAGACACTGATCACGTAGACATCTCGTCTGGCCCTCACTGCCACTCCACAGTTACACATGGCCGGATTATCGGGGATCGTGCACGGGGTCACACGGTGCTGGATCTGAGCACACATGATACCATTTAGTATATTAAGCAGCCTTTTCTCAAGAGTGGATTGCATAATTATGTATTGTGTAGGAGAATGCATTAATAAAACATGCGTCGTGCGTGAAATTTCATTTGAATTTTTAATTGTAGATATTATAACTATATTAATACAGTTAATATCTACCTACAAGTGCTGTCAAGATTTATATCCAGTAATTCTACTTTTACAATTTTTCTCCATACGTTACAGCCTCTAAACGATTAATGAATATTATTTGAAGAATCTATATTGTCAATATTAGTCTGATGCTGTTTAAACTATTTTACTTATTAATCTAAGGATAGTTGTAAGTATGTATGAACGATAAATACAATTTTACCCTGACAATACTTGTATTAGACCAAACAAATATTAAACGGAACCTACCGATCACGTGATTATTTAACTGAAAGTTTTGTTTTGTTTTGACAAAACGATGTATTGGAATAGCGCGTTTCAATCTTTCGGTTTTCATGATCTGAATGTATATATGATTGGATCATTTGCACATTAATTATATCCTTGAGCGAACATTCTGACTTTGCCGGTTCAATGAAAAGCTTGATGAAAGCTTCGAAAGGCCCACATAAGAAAAGTACCAACATTGCCGCTATATGTATTTTTTTCAAATCATACATCTCACTGTAAAACACAATGTCATGAAAAGAAATTGTTAGTATATATGATCAATGTTTATATTACAATTAATGTTTTGGTGGAATTTAACAATCGCTTATTCAAAAAGTTATTGTCTCATTTTAAAGTACTTCGGGCTATGGTTTGAAAAAATCTTACCTCAACATCATTACCATACTTGATGTTTTTGTACAATACAAATGTTCCTTTGGTATCGTGTTGGTGATCGTTTCCTTTAACATGATGTTCGTATTGCCTAGCAAAGATAAATAAATCAGACCAAAAAAGGGCATTTAAATAATATAGTCAAATGGGATATGTAACAATTAATAGTAAACAAGACTACTTAACTTTCATCAAAGGTGTACATGTGGGGATCATTTCTGGCTGCACATAATCTTCCTCTCCACTTTCTATCGGCCTCTGGCAGAATCTTGACCTAATGGGCATATGAGTCGTATTACTTTTTTCAAACTAGAACAAATATAATTAATATATATTAAGGTTAATAAATGATCATTTGATGACAATGTATAAATTGACCTATAATTGATTTAACCTTATATGGATAGATAAGCTCTGTGGCTGCTTTATATTATAGATTTTTTTATTATCACCAGTGATATTATTTTAACATTAATGATCGCTTGCTAAGATTGCTCCAATCTTTGCAATTTCATAAATAGTTGTGCATTTTAGAATAACATTACCTTTTCAATCGAAACAGATTCATTTGTTTTAATTTACATGTAGATTATGGTACCTCAATGGCCAGAAGTTTTAAGTCTATCCAGAGTGGACTGAGTTTCGAGTTGGCAGTTGTTTGCAGGAACCTCTAAAAGCTACCAGCTACTCCATACTGCCCTGTCTCTGCACTTGTGATGTTTAGCTTTTGGACAGAAGTCTCATCCTTCTGCCTGATTCTCACACCGCAGCTGCCGGAACTAAAACTTAGGCTATTACCTAAAAATATAATATCCATCAAAAGCAAGACACATTTATTCATTAAGTTTTGACACATCAATCAATTCAATTAACAACAATTTATTATAACATTACTATTTCACTTCTTTAAACAATACAATTTGCCCCAATAAAATATACATTTTATTAGGGTGTTTCTATGTGTATTTTTTCTGAGTTCTCTGTATTCATGAATAGTTTTACTATAAGAAAATTTATATTGTATTATAACAAATAAATCAGTGAAGTAAACATTAAAACACAATACCACGCCGTTGTGATGTTATGATTTTGGAGTCAATCTATGCTTAATATGTCAACATATGCTTCCCAAGACAAAGCAAGTATAGAGCGTATTCAGTAGTACACAACGGAGATGACATTTCAACTAATTGTCGTGTTGATGTTCTTTCCCTTATGCAGAACATATCGAGTTACAGCTACATTGCGTCAGGCAGGTATACTTTATTAAGATTTTATCATTTAACAAGCGGGGTTTAGAGAGCCATGTACTCTGAGAGGTTGTCATTGTGTAATATAGATAAAAGAGCCGTTTCTTTAGTTGTCATTGATTTCATTATCTCATCAGTATTTCATCATACTCTAGCTCACATCAGCTTATGACCAGGGTAAGAAAATGTGAGTCACGCGTCCGTCATCATTCTTTGAACGACATCTTCTAAGAAAACGGTTTCCCAATTTAACAATACTTCAGCAGAAGCGTCAGTAGTCAGGAAGAACGAAAAGTTGTTCAAAGAATTTTAAATCCGTGAAAAATAGGGACGTGGCCATCTTTTCTATATAACTATATAGGAACACTTTGGAATTTTCCTGTCACAAACTATAAGAGATAGAGACTTGATATTTGGCATGTCTGTTATTTGGGTGTCTCTGTATTACATTGTAAGTTGTTAAACAAAATGTGTATTTGTCTAAAACATGGCCGCCAGTGGCGTGACCGTTTTACGTATATGGTTATTTAGTCAACAAAATTAAACTGATTGCCCAAACGTTGATTGTCTACGTTAATTTCAAGAATTCTGGTTTATTGCTGATATTTCATGCTCACTTCTACTAAAACATCACGACCCACAGGTGAGCGATATATGATAGTCCTTTGTATAAATTGTATGTAGATTTGATAATGCATACATAGTTGTAGTTGGTTTTAACTTTGACTAATTAAGATTCAATATTACTTAGTGATATCTTACCTTAAAAGGCGCTTATATTTGCTTAGTACTATTAAAAGAAAAGGTAAATATAAACAATAAAGTCATATATTGCTCGATCAGGTCATGAATACAATGCAGTAACTCGAGCAAAGGGTTATAAACAAAACCAGCTCATCAGTACACCTTTTACAATTGTGCAGTCAAATAAACGTGCTTCAACTGAATCATGTTAAAAAAACATTTGTAATTGAAGTTAGAAAATACATAACTTAAAGTAAATATTAAGGGGGTAAGTTTAAAGACTAAACGAAAACATAAAATATTTTAACAAACTCTGGCAATTTCCATAGTCAGGGGCGAAGGACAACAGGTCAAGTGTGCACTCAGCTATATCACAGCTGAAAGGTACGGTGAGCCTGAACTCTATTGCCTTGGTCTCTCCTCGGCGCATGTTGATAGAAGGTGTAATTATCTGAATGCCGGCGTAGAAGGCTAAAGAAGGGTGAGATAGTCTACCTGGCGGACCACCGGGTACCATGTACGAACGCACCGAACATACCAACTGTAATATAAGGCATACATTAAGTGTATAATTTATATAAATATGCATGCGAATGTATGTGTGTGAGCGCGCGTATAGATATGTGCGTGTGAGTGTGTGTGTGTGTGTGTGTGTGTGTGTGTGTGTTTGTGTGTGTGTTTGTGTGTGTGTGTGTGTGTGTGTGTGTGTGTGTGTGTGTGTGTGTGTGTGTGTATGTGTAGGTGTGTGTGTGTGTGTGTGTGTGTGTGTGTGTGTGTGTGTGTGTGTGTGTGTAAGTTTGTGAGTGTGTAAGTTTGTTTGTCTTGTCACATGATGAAACATGAAACAGGATTTAATTTTTAACAATTAAATTTAGCTGGAAAAGTTTTACTCGTATATACGAAAAGAAAATTTAAAAGAATACAATAAACGTATCCTGAAGCCCATCTTAACGGTTCTATTTACAAGATCTTCCTCCGTGAGGTCTAGTAGTGTCATTTTGCTCCTATTGCAATAGACTTTAGTTAGGCTTATGTCACGGTCACCTTGGATCTCCCAGATTACAGAGTAAAACAGGTCGTCCTCGCTCTCCGTAAAATCACAAACAAAATTTTGTGTCCTTTGTCTAGTGGTCACTGTAACCTTGCTGGCAACAAAGTCTGGGGCTTGACCTATGAAATAAAGACAATACATACATTAAAATGTATGTGCATATCTTACGTATTCAATCTATTATATCCTTTGAAGATCAAGTATTACACATTAATAGCTTTATATGAGCTTTTACTCGTAAATCATAACAAAAATACATGCTGAAGATGTTTTGTATTGTAAGACTGTTTAATATATATGATTTTGTACAAAACACACCCTTTTTCTAGTAAACAATTAATAACGCTACAATGTACGAACCTTCTGTCCCAATTCCTGAAAAGAGAAATGCAAAATTCGTTTAAATAAGGTTTCGTTTTTTTATGTTGTGAAGTTAAGTTACAGAACCTAACAAAAGATTAAATAAAATAGCTCAAAATCAAATCGAAACTCCGCTATGATCTTGAACAATATAAACCTTTAATAGTTGTATGTACAGATAAAACATACATACATATTGATTTATTGCCAGATAGGTAAACTGGACAGGCCGACATACATACAAACATACATACAGACAGACAGACAGACGGACGGACGGACGGACAGACAGACAGACAGACAGACAGACAGACACGTATCAATCAAAATATCATGAAGCGTGAAGTTGAATAGATGTGAGCAATATTAATAATGTAGGCCTGTTGCATTACACAAAGATGAAATAGTCAATAGGGCATACCAAAGGAGTAACCACTATGTTCGTCTACAGTAGGTCGAAGCCTATACACGTAACTATGGTCTGGACATAGTTTGATGGAAATGTTGTACATGTGACCACAGTTTGAGTTGTTGGTGACCTGGCAGGCCATCCTGTCCACTTGTTCATTCTCCACCTGTGGGATCGAGCCTTGATGACCGCAGTGTAGGTAACAGTTATAAACATTTTATCAAATATCTTAAAGACAGCTTTACAACTATATTTATACAGCGATGATTCTAAAATGTAATGTTTTTTTATATAATACGAAAACATATTATGTGGTTACATATTTTATAATATCACCTTAGTATTAATGTTAAAACCAATACGTTTAACTAACTAATAGTTAACATTTCAAGTTTGTTTGTCGTAAACTGTTTTATTATTATTCAAGTGTCTCCAACTAATGCAGACTAATTTTAGGGACAAATCAGAGAATGAAAGCTATTAGTTGTTGGTGAAATGTAAGCTCGTTTTGCCTAATTTAAAGCGGGATGTGTGTATCATCCCATGTTTGTCCGACATGATTCAGTAATTTTATAAAGTTAATTGAGAAAGCATAATTTCTTCCCTTCAAAATACGCTTGAACATCTTTGATTTTGTTACTTAGGTTCCAAAACAAAACAAAGTATACCTTTACATACCTGTCAGGTACACTGGATAAGTTGTACCAGACGAATGTACTTTCGGTGCGAAGTTTGGCTATTATATTACTTCTTTGCCTATGTTGTACCATCGTGTTACAAGTCTTGAATCATTATAAGCAGTGTCTTGTCCCTCGGTATTAAAGTGAACATATCTCGATTCGAGGTAAGGGAGTGGCCGTTGGTTGAATTTATTGCAAGGGTCCGGATTCTCTTCAAAATCTGTTTTATTCAAAGAAAAATAACGGGTATACATTGACATATAGCACACATCTGTAAAGTTATATTTAAAGCAGTAAACAACCCTGACTATAAATTATAATTTTCAAATCTGATGAAAATACTATATGTTTAATGATAGATATTTAAACGATAAATTAAAAACAATAGTTACAGAAATGATTGTTGATAAAAGTTGTTAACAGAAAGGAAAAGAGCGTTAATTACCCATATACACAAGTTACACACCTACCAACGAATTATAAACAATATCTGCTTATACCATTCTAGGCTCAGTACTTTTGCAAGTTTAGGAAAAGAGGAAAATTAAGAACTCTTAAACACATTAACAACATGTGTATGCTTTATAAAACAGTTAACAGTATGTAAACAGTGTAAAACTGTAGTTGCTTAAGAAAATACTAAGTATTTGAATAATTATTTAGATTGTTTAATAGGTTAATTGTTCCACCAACAGTATTTAAGTAAGGACAATGTCTACTCGAAGCAGATATGGTGCAGCTGCCACGGTGTATAGTCTGCCGTCAACACCTGGCATGATACGACACTATCCTGACAAATTATGTGGTCTTGTAGTTAAAACATTCCGGGTTAAAATACTATCAGCGATCAGTCAATCAAACGCTTTGAAGCAATACTGTCTAGCGCGAAGCATTGTATACGGTACTAAACAATTAAAGCACAAACAATTGACCAAAATAACAGCATCAGACTCCTTTCTTGGGTTCGTCTTTAAGACATATAAATTGAAAAGTGTTAGTAAAAATTCATCAAAAATCATGTTGAAAGCGGTTTACAAGCATTGTGCCAGTCGCCATGTGTAACACAAATACGCAGACATAGGCTCTATGGTTGAACCAGTACAGTGTTTCATTGCATTGTCATTGGTTCCGGGTTTGAATCCATTGATAAAAACAGCATTTCATTTACTTTTGCTTCTCTCTTTACTTTTTCTTATCTTCTTTTTTCAATAGAGGGCATGTTTATTTAGTCTACAAATACATTTTCCTATACTATTCACGTGGTTCACATAAAATTCATAATAAATTGTATGCATACAAGCACGTAAAGCCTTTTCTGTGCGCCGAAACGGACTCTTTAGTGTTTTGTGTTTAATTTAAACTTGTTATCCTATTGTGGTTTATATCACAATATTTAAATAACCATAATTATCTGCTTACAACATTCAATAGCAACATCTTCATCGTGACCACAATCATGGACCTTCCATTCCCTGGACCAACACTCGAACACATCCTGTTCGTCCCCGGCACAATACAGGTCATCAACAGTGATTGGGCCTTTTCCAGGGCCATACTCGTCTGTGTTGTATCGGTACAGCCTTAGGTAAAGCCAGTGAAAATTTGCAGTCTAATTTCTGTCATGCAGTTTGTAGTTAAAATACGGCACGACAGATTATTAGTAAACAATTATTTCCGACTCGCCATTTGCTTTATTTATGTTAAAAAAATTTAAGTTATAAACATCATATTTTAGTCGAATCTTCAAATAGCAAATTTTAACGGACAATATACAGCATTTATGTATATTAAAATAAATGTAAAACAATATTTTTTGTGTGTCGGTACTCGTGTAAATGAGTATCATTAAGAAAACAGCAATAAAATATGTCGGCTTGTAGGCTCGATATTTACAAATAGGTAATAGGCAAAAAATCAAACCATCAGCTTAAACAATGCCATATATTTAAAAATAAAATAATTCTATAAACAGCATAACTTCTATTTGTGATCAACTGAATACCCAGTAATGTATCCTTTCATGGAACAGAGAACAAATGCATCATCGTCATCAAAGTGATCATTACAGATTGTGCCCCATTGACCATCGTAGAACACCTCCACACGACCTTCTACCTGACCTGCCTTCTTGGGATCAAATGTCATCTCAATATCTCCATTCATCAATCGCAGCTCTGTAGTGGACCCTTAAATATTTTTTCAGATGTTGTGTGATTATATATTGCAGTAAGCTATGTTTTAAACAATACTAATTTGTTAAAATACGCATGGACTTAAACACATCACTTACATTAATTCAATCAAAAGTCATATATTGTGAGTTTCATATCATTATGACTTTTTTATATTTCAAACACCATGGCAAGCATTCAGTATTAATACATGACAGTACAAGAAATACGTTCGCAGGAGTCTATAAAAATACGAATAAAAGATGATATGTTAACTCACTACAGTTGAGTACGACATCCCGATCATGACTACAGCTGTTATTCATCCAATGCAGAGTCCCGCTCTCATCGCCCTTACAGTCTAGGTAGTTAAGTACTATATTCCCAGTGCTTTGGCCAAATTTTGTCCCTTCATTCACAACAATTGATCTGGAATACATCAGAACCAGCTTCGTGGTCTTAAATATACAATGCTTACGTATTGTAAACACTTACTTTAAATGTTTGCACATTTCGTAAAATTAAATTTTAGTGATGAACATTTCTAATAATAGAAAACGTGTACCCATTATATTTGTCCCTCAGTCCAAGAATATTGCAGACTGTCTGAGCGTCAAGGAGATCGAACCCTTTGCCACACACTGTGCCCCATGCGCGCTGAAAGTAGACCTCTAGCAGTCCTGAGTACTTGGTTCTGCCCCCAGATAAGCGAAGAGGCGTGTCTGCAGGCATTAATTTGCATTTGTATGAAATAGCAAGAGCCCGTTTTATATTTGTCGAATACATCCGTAAAAAATAGGTGTGTAGTTTTAACAATATTATTTAAATATATCAAGTGCTACGATAATTTTATCAAGGCGACATACTTTTAAGCGGTTTAAGTACAGTTCTGCACATGTATTTGAAACAAATAACCACTCGATTCCGAAATTTATACGTATCGCATCTCTTTTGAGCCGATCAATGTGTTGCATATGACTGAAGTATACACAGGACGTATATTTCAGCATGCAAATTTCAAAAATAAACTGGGTTGTTGAGATAAACATAATTAAATACGTAATCTTTTAAAAGATACCATATTCACATTTACGCAAGAAAGTAACATTTTATTTCATTATTTATTGTGATTCAACGAAGTATTCAAAATGCAAATTTGTTCAACTGTGGCCAAATTGCTTTAACAGTGGCACCATCTTAAATGAGTCGACACTAGTTTTGCAAAAAATAACACTGTATATCTATATGGCATATTATAAAACCACTTCTGCATTGTACACCAGCTTGTCTTGTGGAGTCGCAGTATGCATACGGACTGCCCCAGTTGTAGCCTACATTACACTCAGATATGTCGCTTTCATAGGATGAACAGTACAAGTGAGATATACTAGCTGACAGGGACTGGTACCCATAGTATGATCGTAGTTTCACTCCAACACTCCTGTGTAAATCAGAGCATGTAACATATGTTACCTAAAGCAATTTAAAGATAACACAGAAAGACCTTCAAATGAAATTATAACATGTAAATTGCTCTGTTCAGAAAACAATCCGTTATAATCTATATGAGATTAACTAATATAACAAAAATACATGAGCAAAATCGCTATGGACAACATGTTGCTTCTTTAGCATATAAAGCCGTCGACGCTAAACCTTCATTACTGATGTTAGACTCATATCAAAACTGCATTAGAAGACAAAGGCTGAGTGAAATAGTAAGTTATCATAAAAACATCTTTGAGTATACATACTTATCATTCAATCCAAGACTCCTGCAGATGACCTGGGCATCCTTCTCGTCAAAGTCATAATCACAGAGAGTGCCCCACCTCCCCACTGGATACTCTACCTCCACTCTACCAGAGTACTTATTGAGGCCTCCCGCAAGACGGATGGGCGTACGCGGTCCTGTAAAATTAGGGCGATTAAAATTTTAGTTATATAATCAATCTATAGGTCACTTGCAATCCACTGTCTACCCGTCATATTTATGACAATTACACAATTAAAGAACCCTCTAGCCTTCTATGATAACTCATGTTTGATTTTAAAATGTTTAAAATAGTAATATGATATATATTTTGTTTATCTCGCAATCCAAATATCTGCCTGCACAGTTGACTGCGCTAATAACGATGTTGTTGTTGAATTCGTCGAATATGTACAAAATTGTGAAAAGATATTCTTTACATTAACAATCTCGACTCTACTTTGTTTTAGTGGACAGTTATGAGACCACTTACTACAGTTGATGGCTACATATCTCTGTGAACAGGAAGGTGACGTATTAATCCATGGAAAGGATTGACACTCATCTATTATGTCTTCAGAGCCATCGCACATTAGATCCTGGATCCGACGAGACCCACCATTAGATGACGGAATTACCCCAGTCTGGTATATTGTGGCATTTCTATCAAGATGAATGAATACTAAAGTTAATCTTGTCTTTTTAAAACGACAAAATGACTGAAGGTCTTACTGTATGTGTCTATGTATTTATTTTAATGAGGTCAATTATAATATATATATATATAAATAAATAATATATGTTGGTACAATTTAATGATTTCGAAAGGATATGCTGTTTTGTTAAAAAAAATCCGGTTCATAAATGCATTCATTATTAGGATCGAACCTTTTTTTCTAAGTCCTTTAGATGGTTAGTATTTATAACAAATGAATTGGACTCATAATTCTTTATTCCACTAACAATAATTTGTAATCAGCATAAGGACATGCCAGCAATATAAGCATATATATACTAAGGCATAAGATGACAGTGTGTGCTGATATCTTGATCCTGACCTTATTGATTGTCATATATTATCACATGACTACTAATTTGCTCGTTAATATAACCGGTTCACATAAATAATGATTTGAATGAATCTTAATAGTTTGATTAATGACCGACGATAAGTTTGGTGTCTGGATCAGCTAAATGGCGGCGCATAAGGATTTAAGCACACAAGGTAGAAAATTTATACTTGCCTGTTACCTATTTGTTAATATTGAGCCTACAGCTGACATAATATGTCATAAAAAATAAAATATTTTTTATTGCAATTTTCTTTATGATTATTAATTACACCTGTAATAGTTGTTGGCGAGTATTGCTGTACTACCAGCTTGATACTTTGCGTTCCTACTACTTACGTCTGATTTGTAACCCAAAGTTCCCTGCAAATGACCTCTGTATCATTAAGATCAGTGAAATCCGAACAAAGTGTGTTCCAGTATCCGTTGTACTGTATTTCCACCTGTCCACGATATATGTTATGTCCATTGCTTAGCCGAACCCTCAGATCTGGTTAAAATATATGCATGTATAACTTACTTATATATTTTCCAAACGCATGGGGTTTAAAAAAGTTGAGTGAGAAACAACTGTTTTGTTTTCTTAAATAGATTTTATGTCAGTTAACAGCGTGAATCAGTAAAATAGTATTTTGAAATATAACAAAGCGATACATGTAAGATATTAAGAATTTGCTTCAGAAAATACGTCCGTATATATGATGTATTAGATAATATTCCGTGTTCTGATTTTATGTTTTTTCCAAGTGAGTACTGTGTATGCTTTCTGTGTAACAGAAGAAGAATATTTTATTTATTTATACTTGCTAAATGTTTAAATCTACAGTATATATAGGTCTTGTCGGTTTCTCATGCTTTTGCCCTTGTTTTACAACTTATATCTAGGAAATTATGGGTAGAATGTGGCTTCCATTTAGTGTTGTGGGACAGATATGGTAATGCCCCCACCCATCCATGATTATAAATGTGAAGGAGTTTGGATTTGTCAAATGAGTGACTTAGCACAATGCGTTGATATCCAATAGTTTATTATTAATCTACTCCTTATGGAACAAAAGTTATTAATTGTAAAAAGTATTTTTTTCTTACTGTTTATTTTTGTGTGTTTTGCCAACTCTTCATTCTTAAATCCTGGGTTTCTTTATTTATTAAATATCATGTCTCATTTCTTTTGTTACCTTTAAGTGTAACATGCATGTTTGTGTCCTTGTCTTGAGTACGTTCAAGTTAAAATATACGTTGTGATTCTTATAGGACGTTCTCATATTTTCCTTCTAAATTGTCCTTTAAATAATCTTAAAAGGACTTTACGTGTATTTTCTTTGGTGGACATTGGATTTTGATTCTTTAATTCAATGACAAATGAACAAGATGCTACAAACATTTACACTTCTCAAGTCATGTTTCTTCGTAAATCAAACAATAATTTCACTTACAATCAACAATTTTTGTGTAAATCTTCCAATAGAGATAATACTCTCTTATTCTTGTAAACACTATGTGAACATTATTTTAGAATGACGTTTCTACTTTCATCACTAACATATAATAGAAAACGTCAGCGTATGGACATTTTTTATTCAAATAGATCGGGTTCTTTTCATTGTTTGCAGGAAGTGCAAGGTTAGAGCTTTGTAAAACAGGTTTAAGCACCCCGTCACTTTTTTTCGTTGTAACATATCAAAAAAAACGTCAGGGCTTTGACATTGTTTATTTAAATATATTGGTTTTCTTTTCATTGCTTACATTTAAGAAACCCCGCAGGAAGTTCGAGATTAGTTCTCTGTGAACCTGGTTTAAGCACCCCAGTCGGTCATTTTACCCGGCTGACCGTTCCAAGACGGTAACTATTCTATTTGCCATTTTTTTAACGTAGATTTGTTCTACTTTTACATTATCCTGTGTCTTTTTAGGGTTTGGTATAGGACTTTGTCATATATTATTTTTCATGTCGTAAGTAAAATGCATAACACATAGAAAAGATTGATTGATTGTAAATAAAACCCGTACCTATTTATCCTTAAAAGCCTAAGACATGCAAGTAGCAGAAACAAAAATAAATCAACTCATGGGAAATGTTTACTAAAAGCGTAAACCATCAGGATAATATACAGCGCCCTTTGCATCAATACAATCTATATTAGTATAAAACTTACGGATAAAGTAAACACTACAACTTAGAAATATAACATAATTTTAGAACAATAATGAATCTTACCACTGCAATCAATATAAGCATTTCCAGAATAGGTGCAAGAGATGTATCTGTCTCTCATGTACCTTGATGGACACTCGGAAACATCTGTCTCTGTACCACGGCACTGTAGATTATCTATGACGATATAGCTGCTCGTAGGAGAAGTCCTGGAACTCATAATACTAAAAAAGAACATAACTGTATAAATATGTTGTATGAGATAATAAATTATGAGATAATATATGAAAACAGTTGTTACTTAAAACTGAAATATGATAAATCTTATCTGGTAAGAGCAAGAATCTGTATAAATATCTGTATGTACTTAGACTTTTTTCTTGTGGAAAAAGTAAATAGTGTACTTTTAGACCTTGAAACATTACTTTTAGCTGCAAAGATAATGAAAAGAAATGCAGTTTACCCTGAGCGGTATTCAAGCATTGAGCAAAAGACACTAGCATCAGTTTCATCAAAGTAATCCCTACACACGACGCCCCATTGACCATCGTAGAAAACCTCCACTCTACCTGAAGAGTTGTTCACGCCTTCTACAAGCCGCACTGGAGTCAAAGGCTCTACAAACATTAATTTATACCAGAATGTACTGCTTTATAAAATGCATATTTATGTAAAATTTACATTCGTCGAACATTATAGCAAAAATCAGAATAAATTTATTTAATGTTGTTGCAGTCTTAAGATGAAAATATCAGCTCTCAAATTTGCATACGGATCCACACACACGATGTTGGCCACATCACCATACATTCAATAACTCTTTGTAGATATAATTTCTATTATAGTTAATTGTTGTACATACGTTTAATATAAATTATTTCTGAAAATCTCACGGCAGTTAATTAAAGTAACTTGGCATGAAGATGGATTGATTTTCCAGTTAGAGTGGTTACACCCTTGGAAATCAGATTCATTGCCAACACACTGAAGAGCCTCGAAGCTGTTATATCTGGAGACAGTGGTTCTTGAAGACAGTATTGGGGATGTGCTTTGCGTAAAAAATACAAATACAAAAATTACATCTAAACAAAACTTAAGTTGTTATTATATCACTGCCAATACAAATAAGTTTCCTGAGCAAAGAGTGTGATTTTTTTAACCTGTAATATGTCTCATTATCTAATGCATCTAGAAAATGAGGAAAAAAGAATACAAAATTCGATATTGACCAACTGTCTAGTCAATAGAGAGACTTTTATTGAAAGACTTCAAGTGTTGTAGACTACTTCAATTGAACCCCGCATTTGTCATTGCTAATACAGTGTGCGTTGACTGATATGATAACCAGCTAAGAATGAACATGCCATTTGGGGAGCGTGTTGTCAATACGAGCACACTCATGCACAGACATAGCGATATTTACCTAAATATAGATGCATTTATACTAAGCTTTTTTAATAAGCATAGCCGTTCTATTCAGTCTAAATGTAAACGAAAGAATGCTATAACTATATGGAATATTAAGCATAATTTATTCATTGATCTAGTTCTGTTGGCTCTGCAAGTGCACTGTGGTCATTTGTGTTTTAAGTAATACACTTATGTTATGGTTCTGAAAAAGCAATATTTTTTCAAATATGTATACATGATGTTGGTATTATTAAAATATTAAATATTAAAATATTGATAATTATAAACACACCAATTATGTAATATTAAATTGATAATAGAATTTTGACTACTACAAAATCTATACATTTTCCGATGAAGTACAATGTAAGTTAAACGGAGCTCGCTCTTCTACCCTATCTTCGTATACTGGCGGATGTGTACCTTGTATACTTTGTGTTATGAATACGGTAATAGTGTTAACCGAGGAGATACAAACACCTACTATCACTGAGATATATTTGAAAGTTTGGCTAATTGACAAAATCTTCGTTTTGTTTTGCCGGATATCTATGTAGAAAATCGCGCTAAAGCTTGAAAGAAAAGGCTATTATATTATCCGAAATGCGACTTTAAATATTCAAGCCAGCGATTATTGTAACCCATTGTAATAAGTCCATGTTTTATTTGGCTTTACCAGCTGTCATTTTAGAAGGGCATAAAAAGCAAAGGCACGCTTTTACAGTATTAAAAATATACACAGACTTGATTTCCGAAATACATTTTGACTGTTTTATCGCAAATGCGTTTATAGTTAGATTGTATAACTGAAAAAAGAACCTGCTTAACGCAAACGCTCTAAAAACAATACGTTAACATATGTGCCAAAAAAATATGACGTCATTTCAAGTGCACGTTCTTGATGACGTCGTTGACGTCAATAATACACATATCGACTTTCTAACTAACTTAACTTCGTTAGGTGTCCCACCATCTGGTAACCAGGTTTAAATTTTGTTTAAACTATGTAGGATGTATACAACGTATGAGTAAAATCAATTGATATACAATAATCAAATTAATTGATGTTAAAAGTAAGAAAATGTGTAAAAAGTCCGTTATAGAATTAAAGGAAAGTTGTTGTGCGGCTGATAACCAGATGACGTGCTAGACTTATTTAGTATATTTTATTTGCTTACGATTATTCAATGTCGAATGTAGGACATATTTAACAATTGCATACACTGGTTTCCCTTTCACATTGAAGTTTTTTAATTCCGCATTTCATCCTGTTGGAAATCTGGCACTATTTATCTACTTTAAGCAACATCGTCACACTGACCAATATCAACATTTGTTGATGCTATTTTTTAAAACTAAAAAGTCCAAAGTAACGCATACGAAATGATTTACTATGAAAAATGAAAAATATGCTTAAATATATACTGAATGAAGCAAATTGGAAATAAAGACTTTCTTAAACTAACTCCATTGTTCCATAAAATATACTTTAATGAGGTGTCGAAATAAACAAGTAATATTTAAAGCGACATAAACAGTGTGTGGCGAAAGTTTGTCTTATTTGCGGATTTGTTGTACAAGTTCAGCTTAATTATGGCAAGACAGCAAAACTTTAAATTTATTGCCAAATAAAATTTAAATATGTTCGCAATTTCATCGTCATAGAGATAAAATTCTATGTAATTTCAAGTACTTTCGCATGTTTGTTGTTTGTCGCTCAGTGCGAATAACTATGCGAAGTATTAATATGCGCACCGTGGAAAAAGTCCGAACAAAATAGTGAGAAGAAATTTTATGTTAAACTGCTGAATTTTTCCTTGATCATTTGAATTATAATTTATTAGACCTTGGTTCACAAGAAGCATATATTTAAAAAAAAATATAACTACTGTGAACGAATACGGGATGTTGGTTCTCGTTAAATTCGACAGTCGGGAGTTGGAGAGAGCTCCTCGTGAGATCGCATTCTGCCATAATCAAATTGAACTCAATGCAATATCCCATGTTCATTCACTATATACTAATAGCTATACTGTATCAGAAATGTAATAATTTTTACCTACATATCACATGCCGTAAATGCTTAGGTCTAGCCCATTGTGGAATTAAATAATTCAAAACTGAATGATTTAGATCTAGTTTCAATAAGAAGTACAATTAAAGCTATCTTTCAACAATTTGATATTTATATAGCAAATAACTTGTAATCACCCATGCCTTTGAGCCATATGGATTATGTCAGAAGTGTCCAAAATCAGATCATGTCGTATGATAAAGTTAACATCTTTCTTTCTGAAAATTGTGACTGTAATCTTTCGTATGCGTCCTCCAGCCAGTTTTATGTGGAGCAATATTTATATATTTCATTGTCTCCGATAGACCGCCGTTTTTATTTAAAATTAAAATATATAATATATATAATAAATGTAAAGGCTTTTATGAAAAGGTACTATGATAATTGCCAAATTTTAACTGGACTAGAAAAAATAATAACAATATAAAAACACAACCTAAAAACATAGAACAAAGTAGTAATATATATAACATGCACATTGTAATTTAATAGACTTGTAGGTGTCTGTAATGATTAATCTTGTACGGTTAATAAAAGAATATTATAATGTCCTTCGACCAGCAGTACTTTAAACAGTCCAGCGCAGTTCATTAACCGATACACTATAAAAACTATGATTCCAATCTCAGTAAGGGAAATAATTAAAACAGTGTAAACAGTGAAAAGACCAAGATAAGCACTAGTAAATATGTGTTAGCTCTTATAACTTATGTTACCAAGCTTAAAAGGCTGTCTTTAGTAGTGTTAGATTGTGTGAATAGTTTTGCTCTTAAAGACGCAACTTTAACTCTAGTTTCAAGACGTTTGAAATGACCTCAGCCACATACATTTGGGTCTATGAACAAATATTATATTATATTACTATGATGTATTTGTGATCAAGCTATAGTTATTTTTTCTTTGCATTAAACTGTTAGTATTTATATTTATACTAAAAATGGCATGTGTTGTCGCTTTTTTTGCGAATCTTTAAACGTGTTCTTAACAAATATTATAAAATATGATTTAGGTTATAGTTACTGCATTTTGTACTGGAGTCATTGCAAACGTAACATATTACAACACCAGTGACCGTATTGTAATTTCTGCTTTAATTTAGGAGCTATATAAAATTATTTCACTCTCATACATATACCTATTGGTATCATAGCCCAGTCTCTTGCATGTAAGGTGCAAGTCAGCTTTACTAAAACTATTGGCACAGATATGTCGCCATGTGCCGAGAGGATTGAGCAGAAGTTGGCCGTTGTGTTTATTTGAACCAGTCTCTGATGATATCCGTACAGGAGTGTCCGAAACATTATTGTCAAGCATGTACGGGAAACTCACATCTTTGGCCTTTTTATTAAGGTATTGGAAACTTCTCACGCATGTAATTAATGTCGTGTTTCAGCACACAATCAGTTGGTTGAAAGGGTAATAATTTGAAAAAAATTACATTACAATTCTCCTAAAGAAAACCACCAGATGTCCGTGTAAAGTGAGGTTTAATGTACGTGTGTGATTCGATTTTTATAAGGAACTATTGTTGTTCATGTATTACAAAAAGTCTTTTAAGTAAACATCATGCTAGATCATCTTTTTCTTACAAAAATATGGTATGTTTTTATTAAGTTAGTTGGATGCTTAGTTTTATCGTTAACTGCAAAGAACTGTATATGTGAGTTACCAATGTATCCCTGGATTTCTTAACGGATTAAGTATTCTATTAAAAAATCTTTCATAATTAACGTTTGAAAAAAGGGCCATCAACATTGACTTATGTAACTATATTTTCAACTCATAATCATACAAATGGTCAATTGTATAATATTTAATCGATTATTTAATACTAGAAACACTTACAACAGGAAAGCTTTACCACAGATAAACTTGAGCAGCTATCTGTGATCCATTTGGTGGACGAACACTCAGAAATCGTTTCCTCTGTCCCAACACACTTCAGAGTATCAATGAATAAAGTATCATTGACATTACTGGGCACATTACTTACGACGGGAGATCTGAAGGAAAACTTTCATTTTTAATCAAATGGTCTTCCTTGTAAAAAGTTATTTGCATTTGAAAAATGCAATTATAAAATGATTTATTTATTTTATCTAAAACCATAACTGCCTCCGCATAAACAAATAATTTACTAAAAAGGTTTTAATGTCGTAATTTGCATTGCTTTATTTGTTTATATCTGTTGCCTTTGTTGTGAAATTGAAATATAATTAAGAAAATATATTGTCAATGTCTAAGATAAGAAAGATTTTAAAATTCGTTAAATGTTTAAAAATGACAGGCCATAAAAATGTCGAATTGAGGAATTTATTCATTAACAACATATATTTTATTTAACTGAAGTTATAGGTAATTAATAATTTCAATATTTAATTAATATATATTTGCCATTTAGAAATGAAAGTACATACGTTTCAATAAAACCAGCCATACGACAAAGAATTCTTGAATCGTCAGTCCTTACATATGTCCGACTGCAAACAGGTAACCAGGTTTCGTTGACGAACAACTCAATTTTTCCTTCATATAGTGTTGGTCCGTCAACTATCCGAGCAGAGGTCCCTGGGTTAACAGATATAAAAATTCCAGTTTGTGTGAATCAACAAAAATAACCATAGATAAAAAATGGCCGAGTTATTTCTTCAATACTTACAAACGTTACCTATAATTGTAGCATCAGACATTTACAGAGTGAGATCGTTTATTATGCTGATTTCTTGTTTGGAGGAGATATTTATGAAATGTTATTTCTGGCAATCGATTAGGATTGAGTCCAGTGTCTGTTAGGATTTAGTTATGCTGTATTCAGTATACACAGCATCACTGTCAGAGGTTGATTTGGATTCTTATTTTGTTAATGTTTCCCACCCACACTTTTGCTTTTGAAAATCGTTTCCAGCCTGAGTTCCTTTTAAATGGCACAACATATAATAAAAATCGCTTCGATATTCAACCAGGCTGAGCATGTGTCAAGATGTGTTATTTAAAAATAAACTGTTTGGGACTTTGATCTATACATGTACATTATAAAGTCAGTGTGGTTTTCAGCATGGCAGTTTTTCATTGTCGCTACGATACAGTTACAGTAAAGCATTCTTTTATATTATAACTACAATGTTCACGACTTCGATGGAAACTATTGTCTCGACCCAATTACAAAAAAAAAATTTTTTTTAAATAATCAGCAGTTTAGGTATTCTTGTTAATTAAATCAATGTTTGCAATAAGTTCAACGGAAAGAACACGCACTGCAATCAATTTTCACTCGATGATCGCACAGGTTGCTGTCCAAAGACACGTTGTCACATTGAGAAAGGTCGTCTTCGTCCCCATTACACTGGAAATCTCCTTGTAGACAGTTCTCTGTGCTATTTCCAGCCTTGTAAGGAACACGGTAGATTGTTGCATTTCTGTTAAAGAATAGATATGAATAAACAGAGTACAAAAACAATAAAAAGGAACAGAAACTACGATGCTGATAGTAGTATTTTAAAGCTTACCAAGGATAACGAGTTTACTACGTTTCACTTAATAATTCATGCCATATTTGCGGTTACAGTCTGTTCCGATTCGACAACAGTCGAAAGTCCTGATTTGATTTGCGAACCACCGGTGGTTCTACAAAGAAATTGTTTTGGGAATTTCTCAGCCAATAATAGATAAATTTTGACAATATGACTTTATTAGTTTAATATATTGAAAAAAAAACATTAATGAATCTCAACATAGTATTCGATATAAAAGTCGGTATACACCTGACATGAGAGTGCCCCATCATTCTGCAGACGATATAGGCGTCCTCAGTTGTGAATTTATCAGCACAGACCGACATCCATGTATTGTTGGAAAACATTTGTAACTCCCCGTAGATGAAGGGTTGGCCGCTGACAACTCGTAGAGGAGTCTCTGTTGAAAAAAAAAGAAGACACAAATACTGGTCTAGCGGCTAAGGGAAAGTTAAATTGTCAAAAGTAATAAACAGGTATGCAATGTTTTAAAACATGTATTCATGAATATGTGTTTGATCTTAGTATATATGACTCACAATAATTACACACATAATACATAAAACTTAACTAAGAAACATTTACTGTAGAATTTTAAAATAAATTACAACTGAAAACTGATTGTGTCAATTTCATAGGCAATTGAAAATCACTTAAACATCTTTAAAACTAGAACTACAGGATTTACGAAATTCGAAAATATCATTTCTTGCAACATAGTGAAAGTGATTCGATTGTTTTGGATCGCTGCGACAAATAAAATGTTACTTTTAATGTAAAGGCATAATAAATCCCTGATTAATTTGGCAAACACAATGTTCTGCTTTCATGACACTTTAAAAAGCAAAATAAGCAAAATAATTTACTACCAGAAATCCTCTTTGTCCATATAAGAAGACGAAACTGTATATTATAACTTGCACAATTCCCGCAAACAACTGGCAATAACCTATGTTGTGACTGTTGTTTTTCCACTAGCGCTTATTAGTTAACTTTGATTAACGTCGGTCCTACAGAGAGGTCAATAAATATCGTGGGTTATTTTGTCAATCTTCTGAGTTATATACTACTTGCACTGAATTGATTTGCATAGACGACATACTTTCATAAGAGTATTATGTCTTTAGAAAGGAAAGGAAGTATATTTCGAACATATCTTAAGAACATGAACATTGTTTGTGAAGTCCGTAACTCAGGTGAGGACATAGAACAAATCAAATATTCAGTTCTGTTAAGCAAAGGTTTATTGTCTGAGCACAGACCCTGAAAAGTGCGAATCATCTTTTGTATATTAAGAAGGCTCAATAAGTAGAGTACAGAGAGAGTAACTTTTTTAAAGTTTTACGTTATCTATGGCAATACACCTACTAAACAAATCAACAAACAACAAGACAATAATTCAACAAGCTCCTATGTCACTTACGGCAATTAACCATCATGTTGCTATATGAATAAGACCTTGTCGGCCAGTTTTCAAAGTTTGATATACAGTCGGCAATATCCGTCTCATTGCCTTTGCATTGTAATTTGTTGACGACTATTTGACTGTAGGAGGAGGATCGGAGATCTGAAGTTTGCTGCAGCATTGCAAAACTGAAATGCATCAAATTAGAATTTGCTAACTTTTCAAGCACAAGTGCAAAGATGATAGACATTATAGAACAAAGAAAATTTTATGTGGATCATAATACAAGTTCATAAATCGGGAACAAAGCAAATAAAATCAGCTTACCTTGTAAAGTTGTGCCCCAGCAGCCTACAGACATGGTTAGCATCATCGTCATTAAGGCCGCTAGGTGAAATCCCTCCAGTCGCACTCACTGAGAGTTGCACATAACCCATATACTTGGTTTGTCCATAAAGTAGACTCAGTGGGGTGTCTGCAAAACAATAAATACCGTTATATCTAAGTCATGCTTATTTACAGATTCAATTCGTCGAGTTGAATGTTCGAAGAATTTTTAATATATAAATAAATATTATTTTACTATTTCTTCTTTTCAAAGAAATTATAGTTCATACTGGAAATAAGTTCAAGGCGTTCGGTACACATTGTGCCACCAGCTCCTGTTTAACTGTGAATAATTTAATGTAATCATAATAAAATACATACAGAGGCATAACGAAATGATCGTCTTATAAAGAATACACACTGATATTTTATTGACATAAATACTTGCATATTCAATGCTTTCCTCAACCATTGATAAGGGTGAACTTGTTATTATGTGCTTTAAGGTGGTATCAGACACTTTGCCTCAAATAAAGTTAACAACGCCCTACCTACCTCTGTTTTGGGGTAATTGTGCTTTCTGCGTACACTCACGGTTTAGACTAAATACTTGAATTTTTACACGACCTTAATTGTCAGACAGTACTTATCACACAAAAAAACTCAAAATTAATAAAATAATAAATACATAATAAATAAACACGATAGAAATAACTAAAACAACGGATGCTGACGTCAGAGATGATAACCTAGATGATGCAATAACGTGATCTCAAAATAAGTGGGCACATGAATGTGCATTGTGGCTCAGATAGAAAATGCATATTTGCAGTGAAGTGTATGGTGTTGTGCTACACAAAGATGTAGGAGATCAACTAGCAATATTCTGTGGTGTCTGTTTTCAAGTGAATTTGTGTTTCAGAAAAATATATCTGGTCCAAACTTACGAATACCACGTTTAAGAACTTATTATCTTCAATGTCTGATTTAAAAATGTTGGCCTGGAACTAAATATTTATTACTGCTAAAACACAGCAACAGATGTTGGTCTTATTAAGTAATTTAGAAAATGTTAGCACAACATAAATCGATCTCAGTTTGATAAATATTCACCATGATATAAATATCCATTTCTATGGATAACATACTATATTGACATTTTAAAATTAGTTTCTTATTGGAAATACAAATTAAAAGTAAGTAGAACGCAACGTTACTGGTTACTGATTCATTCACTCGGAATTAGCTTATCCTTAAGCATTAAGTCTTCATTTATTTTCCGAGGTAACCAACTGGATTCTTCCAGTTAGTTTAATCTATTTAGTTTATAACAAGTTAAGTTTTGAGTCAGACATTACTGTTTTGCTTATTGTTATTGATATACTACCACAGAGTTATCTTTGCTTAAGCAATAACCTGATTCATTGATTTTTATAAAACGCCAGCGTACCACAAGCGACACCAAGAACAGTATCATTGGTGCAAGACGTTGTTTCAATCCGGCACAAACTAAGGTCAGCTTCAGTGCCTTTACAAACTATGCTGTGTGTGGTTCCATCAGTCCCAGCAACAGCTTCGTAGGTCCTTACTTTACTATAATACAGAAATACAAAATTCTAAAATACGATTATTTAAATAGAACTTACACTAATATCATACTATTAATATATTAATTATATATATTGTATACTATCTTTACAAGAAAAAAATATTTGAAAGCAAAAGAACCAACTTTTTTTCCGATGTGTTTTAGTCAACATTGTAATTGTTGCATTTTTAACTTGGCCCATAAATCTAACATATGACGTATGTATGTGTGTACGGTCGTGTGCGAAAGTTTTTTGTCAGAAAATACGTACGTTCTGTTATCAGAAATTAGTAAGTACCTACAATGTGTTATGTTAAGAACTAAGAGTTGTTTTCAATTAAAAAATACAAAGCTTTTATTATGTATATATAAACATGGGTACTATAAAAATATATAAGGTAAAATTTTACTATTATGTTTAAGTATGCGTGTGCGTATTTAAATAACCATGCCCCGTTATTACTGAAGGTTTAAAGCAATTAGTCATACACAAGGTAGGTGTCAATCCGACTATTTTGATGCATACCTTGTGCTGTATCCCAATTCTCTGCACACGACTCGGCCAACTTTTACAGACTCTGACAATGAAGTGCCCAAACAGACTCGAGCCCAGGTTCCATTGACTTTCACCTGTAGTTTCCCGACACGTGGGGTTTGGCTATCAGTCAGGCGTACTGGTGTGTCTAAGAAATAAAACAAGCAGGTAATTCTAAAATGTCACCCATATAAACCATATGTTACATTGTATGTTCCATACAACCATCTAGGTTCCTACTCATATAACTTCAACATATTATGAAAAAAACTGAAGTGGTTTAATCGAATGTTTTGTACATTCGCTGCTGAATATTTATATTCTTCTTGATGCTTATCCAGTATACAGGCTAATTTTATACATGGTTTACAAACTTTCAAAGTACTTTCTACAATTGACCCCAACAGCGTTAGTATTTGAACAATTGCTCTTGAATGTCCAAATGTTGGAAGGACACAAGCTGATATCCTTCTCATCTCCGGTGCAGTTAAGTCCATCTATGATGACATTGTTGTAGGTTGTATAATTAAATATGTTTTTCTTCGCTTGGACATTTCTGCAACACAAATAATAACATATTACCATTTAAAATACATATATAAATAATATAAGAAACAACAACATGATTATAAAATATAATATACGTTGTTAGTTGAGAAAGTTGCATAATTGAAACACCTCATTTTAAATCTAAGCGCTATTTTTCATGCAGTACAAACATATAATTATTTAAAAGTCTTATTGAGAAACCACGTAATTAGACTAAGGCGTGAAAATGAGCCGAAACAGATATGTTGATAAACAATTAATAACATTTGAGTAAGTCATAATTTCACGGTGAATTTTAAACATCAAATGTCTAGCTTAAATTATCTTTTTAGAAAGATGGGCGTCTCTTGATACCTAGTATAAGAATATCCTATCATTGAACAAATAACATGGCCATTTTCCTCAGTGAAGTCATCAGCACAGATGGATCCGCTGCTAGAATTGTGAACCAGTCGTACCCTTCCCATCTTTTCTGTTCTCCCATACTCCAAATATACCCGAGTCACTTTAAAATAGCAGCAAAAGAAATAAACAACAATTGTTTACGAAATAAAAACTAAATGCAAACACAATATAAGGAACTGTTATAAATATGTACATATAGTAAACAAAATAAATATAATCTTCAAATTATCTTCGACAATCTTATAGATTTTGTGGAAATGTCAAAACGAATTACATTAATACCACTCTCCCAACTAAATAAACATTCAACATCGTTGTTTCGAAGGACAGTCCTATATTTTATCGTCCCTTTCTCGAGTTAAATATGTCCTCGCTTGGACCGTTTTTGTTTGAGTTTATGTATTTTCCTAAAAATGTTATAGAAAAACGCATCAGGAAGTGCGAGGTTAAAGATTTGATAACAGGCTTAAGGCTCCCAGTCGATCTTTCTGGAGATTGATTGTTCCAATGCGGATTATGTTGCTAAGTTTTATTTTATTTGTACTTTCTTCTCTCACTGTAAATGTATCGTTCCCTTAAAACATAAGTTTTCGTAATTCTACCTCTGTTTTATGCTAGTCCAATATTGACTAGGTGTAATTCTTCCGTCTCTAAGAATTCACATGAATACAACATGCCGCAACAGCGACTACTATCAAAATACTGGCATAATTTAATGAAAAATGTTCTTAATATTTTGGTTGTGTATATTTTAAGGATGACAGCGCCTGACTGATTAATTTTGTAACAGTTAATCGCTCTTACATATTATTTATGTCACGGTGCTGTTGTAGTTATCAGGTCACTTCTCGGCTATATCCGGACAGGTCTATTTCGACGACATGTCCGAGGTGTTACGAGTGATTATAATCTCTACGTATGTAAGATACGCAACTTCCAACCACGGGATTAAGCATATTGTATTCTTATCATTTATCAGTGTTGCACTAAGTTTTGAAAAGGCTGTTTGTTCAATATTACACACACAGTTTCAATAGAAATTTTTGGTTACTTTTTAAAATAAAATGACGTTTACAGTTAATAATGACCGAGTGTTAAAGTACAGCTCGACTGTTCGAGAATATTTTCTGCTTACCATAAGTCAGATTACTCATTGTTGTTGTGTGTCATATAACGTACTTTATTGTTACAACATTACTGTTTTCTTGTAAGTGCCCATTTCTCGAAAAAGCTTGTTGAAGTCACACCCACAACTCTTCCACTAATCCGCTTTTTATCGTGTGATGGACAATTCATGTGTCAGGATGTGCAATATATGTTAAAAATGTCGTCCAACGTCGCCACATGTAAGTCATACCCCTTACCTCTCACCTCTGAACGGTTATTCTCTCTGTTGAGGTGGTTGCTTATGAGCAGATGGAATTATTGATCGAGGGACAGGTTTTTAAAATAATAGTTCATGTATAATACATGTGCTAAAACGGTCAGTCCAGGAGTATTGTTCGTGCTAATATATGTTTGAATAGCACGTAGAACAAAATATGAATTTAACCATGCTAGGCACCGTTTAACTTTTTCTGTTCATTATTGTGCGCGCTGTTCTTTATGGTTAAATAAAGAAATGATATCGTCTAACCTACTTATTTCGCAAAGCATAAAACGGTAGCGTCCGAAGATTTCGAAACTTACCTATTAGCGCAAAAATGACCACATAATTCAACGAATCCTATTCTAAATGCAGTTGTAATATTCGTCCAGTTTACCGGATAACCGGATAACTGGTAAAATTATTGAAAAGGTTAACAGGTTACTGACTTCGTAACCGTTGTTACCTATTGAATATTTTGATAATTCTGTAAATTATTTTATTTGTTTAGCACAGTAGCGTTCCTTTAAAAGAAATAGCATAAAACTAAAAATTTGGACAAGCAACTTAAGCATTGCCAAGAAGCAGATAGGGCCAATTTATATATATATGTATATTGTAAAAGCATTAAAAATCAGTTTATTTTCCTTATTGTAAACAGTGCATCTAATACAATGCATGTTAAAAAAACTTTAAACACATGGTTAATTCTATACTGTTATAAGTTTTATTTCAGTTCATTTCGTTTAATAATCACAAACGTATATCGAAAACAATTGTTTTTGAATTACAATAGGTATTTAATGAAGAGAGAAAAAAGTATTTCTCAATGTTTTGATTTACAGACTGACTCTGATATGTTAGGTAAGGCACACATTTGACATGCGGTTCTTCTGGTTTGTTTTGCTGGCGTGAAAATGGTTCTAATGAATCAAATGAAAGCGACAACAAACTTTACGGACAATTTCTATAAATGATGTAACTGCTTAATGCTGTGTCTATTTTTTCAATATAAATGATCTAGCTAATGTAGAGTGGTGTATTTCTGCAAGACATTCGCAAATACTTGCAATCGGCCACTTTGACGTGCTTAAGACTTGACCTTATGAAAAGAAAGCTAAGAAAAGGAAATATACCACACAGTTAAGCCCATGACTCGGCAGATGACATTTGCAACTTTCAGGTCAACAGCATCTGCACAGATTGATCCCCAGGACCCGTTATGGTAGACCTCTACACGCCCTGATCGCTCGTAGCTGCCGTTCACAAGACGGACTGGAGTCTCTGTGTATATAAAATTAGGGCACAATAGCTGTAACATGACAAATAAAAAAGCCCCAAAATTCGATTTAATATATGTGAATCGTTCTGTGAACGTGTACCTTCATAAATAGTTCATATATATAGAAAATACGAACATTAATTTATTTCTAACTACAGTATTTTGCATAACTGTGACTCAATGTAACTAGCTTGAAGTGAAACATACAAGGATGTGGCATACATTCTTTATTTGGATCAAAATTAACGGGTCAACAAATAAATACCAATGTTGTTGCAAAAATACGAAACCTTGATTTTCAAAACTATGTTACGTGACAACAAGATCGGTTATCATGTTGTAAATTATTAATCGTATAAGCTGTGTCGAATAAAAGGTCTCTTCTACGTGAAAACTTGTTTCTATTGTAGTACGAGCAATTTAACCATTATCTATACATACAAAATACCAAAAAAGTGTCATTTTAATTATATAGTTTTGTTGTTTAAAAAATATTGTTAGTACTGACATAATATGAAAATTAGCGAGGTCAGAATTAATTGATTACTGAATATATAATTCAGTAATCTGTGTCCATATTACACATTGAAGTGTGTGTTTGGTTCGTCATTTTCGTTTTATATACAGTAATAATACAGGTAAAAAAAGACCATCTCCCCCTCAAGTTGAAGTCAGTATTTACTGTGTGCTGATGCAGTCTATACTGACAGTATCAGATTTAACTTACTGCACGCAATGCCAACAGTTGAGTATGAGCAGGATGACGTTGACAGCCATGCATCTGATTCACAGTTGGAGACATCTGACTCTGTGCCCACACAAGCTAGATTAGACACGGTGTAAGGACCAGTTCCGGTTGCGAAGTATGATGAAGACAAAGCCAGAGACCTAAACGACAGCAATTTTTGTTTGAAAACTTTTGATTGTGATGTTATTCATTTATGTTTACACTAATTAACTTATACTTTTGCATGAGTATTTTTGAAAACTGTACCTGGAGCTTAATGGTTATTAACACACTGGATAACACCGCTCGATGCCAAGAGCTGCATTAATATAAAGGCTTTACGGTTGAGGAAATTGAACTTAAAGTGTTTCTTATCAGATCCTTTACAATCGGTTGACACTGGTGCATATCCAAGTTAAGATCAATCGTTTCCGACTCTAATGGGGACACCATCTACCGGAACCGACCATGCCGAGTTGTGCCGGGAATGACCATGAACACTTCATCGCTTCACCATAACAACACCGTCTGAAACTTTTAACCATGATAGACCGCACTAAAACCTCCCGAAACCCCAGTTACACCGGTGTACATGAGAATGCAACATTAAAAATTAAAACGTAAAGGATCATCTCAGGAAATCGACTGTTATGCTCCGGCATATGTTAGAACGGGCGTAACATTCCATTTAGAGGAACAGTCGGATTTTCTTCTGCATAAACTAGGCTACAATTGTAGGATTTTATAGTTCTAGTTTAAGATATACAAAGCAGATACAAAGCAGACTGCAACATATGGAAGAACTATGATTATGACTGTATACTTGTTTACTTCATAGATGTTTTGCGTTGTTTCGAAAATAACTCGTGTATCAGCGTTTTAATCTAACCTGACAAGGACAAACACGAATAGAATATTACCCATTGTTGTGGCCAAGCATTCTACAGAGCACATCTCTATCTTGTGAACCAAAGTTACGACCACATACACGCCCCCATGTGTTGTTGTACATCAGTTCCACTCTCCCTGCACGTATAGACGGTCCATCCACCAGTTGAATAGGGGTGACTGGTTCTGTATCAAGGAGTGAAATAATTAAACAAATGTAAAATGTCGCCACTCTAATGCAGTAAGTATAAAAGTATTACGATTAAATTGCTATTTATTTCAGTCACCACACGATGATGCTTAAAAACATTAAAATACAAAATCAATTTCTAATGGGAAAAAATTAAACAAGCGAATAGAGAACTTATGAAAATATTGTTTAAAAAATGTTACTTTTTTCATGAAATATTCAAACACTCTTTTTACAACGAGCATTTAATTATTTTATTGTATGCATATAGCTTTCTCAATGTTTAAATTCTATGCATTTAAAACATCGTACAGGTTTTTAATAACGCACCGCAATTTACACCAACAAAGTCAGTGTAACTGCATGTTGAGTCCTTCCACACGTTTGGAGAGAGGCAATCGGAGATGTCCGACTCTTTTCCGACACAGTTGAGGTTATGGAGTCCCTCATCACGGATAACAAAGTTGTAAAACCCATGTGCTCGTACAATGGTGGGATTGCTAAGTAAAGTCGTGCAAAAACGTCATATAAGCATTTGGCATTGTTATTTAAAGACAATGAATAGAAGTGCCATTATGTATATTTGATGTGTGTATTTTATGTATGTTATGTATGTTGTGTGTAATACATCTTAAATTATAATCAAGTTCCTAATAGACACTTTAAAGCCAAACTAACTCAGAAAATCACCCAAAACCTAAATGCACTAGAAGCAAAATTGGAAGGAGTTATATGTAGTGGTTTCATACATTGCCAAAGGCACAATGTTCACATTCCGGTTTTAACATAAGATGATGATATGATTGTTAATGGTTTCTACAGGCGAGTATCAGTTAATTCTGATTGAAGTTGGATCCAAGTGAGTGTCAGTCGCTATTGTTCCGGTCAGTGTTCTTGTTCTGAATTGTACCGATTAAATAGTTTCAAAAAAGTTATTTTGGCTTTAGTAATTTTTAAATGAACTATTAAAAACAATCACCTCTGTGGGTTACCGAGCATTCTGCAAACAACTTGTGCATCTGCCAAGGTAAAGCTCGAGTGACAAAGAGACAGCCAGGACCTGTCGTACATAGAAAACAGCTCCACTTTCCCTACAAGGGACTTCCAACCTCCAACCAGCCGCACAGGAGTGACAGAGTCTAAAATTTAAATAGGAATTGCATAACAGGAAAAGTCAGTATATCGTCCTTATCTTCAAACAAACTATTTAACGTATTTTTCTCTGATAACCCTACAAATTTTATATTCTTGTGTTCTATTCAAGAACTAGACCATGCTAAAATGTTTTTAAAAGAAACAGAGCTTTCCAAATGGCCTAAAATCCCTCGTTCAGACGTAAGCTGACATTTAAGTGGCAATGCAGAAAATGACATTTTCGGAAACAAAAAGATAAAAGTAGGGTACGTTATTATTTCCAATCTCATATCCTCATTTTAAGATACATGCGTCTTTAATCCATTTAAAGGAAATATTTGTGATCATTTTGTCTGTATTAAGAAAGCCATTGTTTACATACAGCAGTTTATTCCTGTCGTGTTGTTAGATGAACATGTGGTTTCTTTTTCTTCTTTCCAACATTGCACAACATCTGTTTCATTGCCATGGCACATTGGTATATAATCCAAAGACTTAACTGTTGATGGACCATAATATGCTTTTTTATGGACTGTCACGTTGCTAGAAAAACATTCGAATGTAACATTATAACTGTCTTAAAAGGCAATACATTCTTTCACTTTCTGCTTTTTATTAAGTGCTTATGTTAACACATAATATAATACAGTTGTTATAATGCTCTTTATCATTATTCTTATATGTTTTTACTATTGTAGATAAAGTAAATAATTTAAAATGTCACCATTTAAAATGGTTAAACGCGATGGAATAAAATTCTTATAACTAGTGCATTGTTCTTATTAATTTACAGTCCATTTACTAAGGTGATACTCTTCTTTACATTTTGTATATTTAATTGTGCATTTGAGATTCTTACTATTTACTGTCTTAATCAATTTAAAAAAACACGTTTGTAAAGATTGGTAGCTTCAAATATCTATCCGTATTAGGATGGCTTCTCTTAGTCCTCGCACTCCACAAGCTAGAAGCGTTTTCCGACTTAATTGTTGTAAAAGCCTCCAACTATCTAAAAGGGTGCCCTGGGATGAGGGTAAAATAGCTAACTTGAATCTCCCCTGACTTTAACCTGCCTTTAACATACGCAAACATGATCATACGGCGGAGAGGTGCACCGGTGATAGCTTATAATGACAATAGTTTAATCCCTTCTATGTACTTCATAAACGAAGCAAATAATCGCTTTTTTTTTATTTAAATCTGCATAATACAAACTCATACCCTTGTCTGTGACCGAGCATGTTGCAAATGACAGTAGCTGTGTTGTTGGTAAAGTCCTCATCACAGAAGGTAAACCATGCACTTCCCTGTTTCACCTCAACACGCCCGGATGTGCGAGTAGGTCCGTCAGTAAGACGGACTTCAGTTACTGTGGGTTGCAATAAGGGAAATGTTGTAGATAGGTTGCTCATTTGTCAGATAAGACATACTCTCGAAGATAAAGAATCAGTCAAACTACAAGAAATGAACATTACAATAGCAGACACGCTCTTATTCAACTGCCATCGCACAAGGTGGTAAAATGTAAAAGGGTGTGGCCTGCATTTAATTAGTATAATCTTAAGCACAGCAGTAGCAGAATAAATAGTATTCAGTGATTTTGTTTTCCACTTTTCTTATCAAAACGTTGGCTTGACTGATTCTCAGCATAAACGACCTGCAACTTTTCGAAATGTAAGTAAGGGCTCGTTAAAGGTCCATAACTAAGTCCGTCTACAGTGTAACCTTTTTCAAGGCATACTGCTAAATGTCAATATAACAATGACTCAACATTTCCTTTTTCATTTCTATGTAAGTAAATGTCATAATTTACGCTTTTTTATAATAAAGTCTTATGAATAAAACAATGTTAACCAAACCATTAGTTTAATATCGTTTGAAACATAAGCAGCACTTGTACATCGATACCGATTTCGAAGCAAACCTCAATATAACCCGTGTGAGGACTGTGTAAATCTCCTTACTTACATAAATCAACATGCTTGTGAGAAAAGGTGAGATGTCCCGGAAGCAGGAACTTCTTAATATACCGAATGTAAAGTTTTGTTTTATCTGGTGATATGTATGTATGTAAAGCAGCAAAGGAAATAAGGATTGCCATACTTATTACATTTTTATTAATATCTTGTCCGAATGACAGGTTAAGCTTTGATCCGATAACAAATTGGATGCTCTGGATGACAAGGCTTTCTACAAAATAGCATGTATATAGAATTCTATTTCTGAGAACTGAAAATAAAAAACGCGAGATTTTGACGTTTCAATGTGTAAAATGCTTATGAAATTGGCATATGCTATAGCGTAGGGCGTTAGGAAGGTGAATGTTCTCTTCAGTATGTTGTGTATGTACTCACAGCATTCCACGCCAGCATCCTCGTCGTGGTCACAGTTGGTGTGAGAGAGCCAGGAATTGGAGCGACACTGGGAGACATCGAGTTCCTTGCCATTACATTCCAGCTCGTCTATAATGATGGAACCATTCCCATGGCCAAAGTATGCACTTCCGTAGGATATGGCATTACTGGAAAATTTAACAAAAGTTATACGACTTCAGAATTAATTAATCTCAATAATGTTGAAACTGATTCACAGTTTAGTGCTTTCTCATAGTTTCTATAGCTTTAGGTGTAAACGAATAATGAGACATCGTTAGACACAGGCTTAAAAGATGGTACAGTTAAAAATAAATATATTTATATACAATGTAAGCTGTGTCAGACCAATTGCGAATGGGTCACACATTCCAAAATGTATGCTTATAGTAATGCATACAAAAATATCGACAATAAGCAAATGTATTCAAATACCTGTACATAATTCTTTAAGTAATGCAACGAGAAAATATATAGATACAATTAAACAAGAAATTGACGTCATTATATGCATGTTCTCTACCTGCAAAGCGTTATTTTTTGTAACGATGTATTATATCAGTGCGTTACATTAATATGTGAAATAAATCTTGAAAAAAACTTACATAAACATTGTGTCTATGTTAAGGTAACATTTTTTATCATTTTAATTGCTTGCAGCTACCTGGTATTCCTATGCCAAGCAATCCATATTTTATGACATTGTCTAATTTGTTCAAAGGAAATATTAAGTTTCTTTCTGTGTCATTATTTTTAAAATTAATTTAAACTAATCTCCATTAAACCAACTTACAGGGGATTAAGTCCGAGAGTCCTGCAGATGACGGCAGCATCTTCATCATCAAAGGAATCATCACACACAGTTCCCCATTCATCATTGAAGAAAATCTCTACCCTTCCTGACTGGGTCGTAGGGCCATTGACTAGACGCACTGCCTACAAGAAATATATAAATATGATATACAAACCCGTTTTAAAGTTTTTATATATTGCACATATTCACAATGGCAAATAGATAATACATAACATTATCTTTATTTAATATTACAGCAAAGCTCCCGGAAAACTTGGCTTATTGAAGTCGAGTAAATTATGTCATAAATGAGGGTAGTTGACGGCACTTATGTAACAATTTGTCATTACTTTTAGTAATTAGGTTGTATAATTTGCAGTAATGGAATGACTTACCAACATGGAGTAACTTGACCGTATAACTTACCAACATGGAATTACATGGCCGTAAAAATCACCGACATGGAGTTACTTGGCTGTATTACTTGAGAGACCTGGAGTAATTAGGCCGTATAACTTTTCGACATGGAGTTTGTTGGTCGTATTTCTTACAGACATTGTGTAATAAGACTGTATAACTAACCGCCAGTTATATGGGCGTTAAACTTATCAACCTGGCTATATAACTTACAGAAATGGATAAACTCGGCTGTACGGCTGACAGACATAGCTTAGTTAGACTGTATTATATCTACATGGACCGTAGAAGTTTCCGACATTAAGTTATTCCCTGTAAATTGGAGACGTTTGTGATTAAAATATCGATCTAGAGTTATAAGGCCTAATAATTTGCCAACACGACGTTATTTTATACATGTATTATGTAATGAAGTAAAATTGGAGTAGTAAGGCCGTATATCTTACTGACTTGAGGCATTAGGTTGTATAACTTGCAGACATTCTTTTTTATACCTTCGTTCTTCTCCTATTCAATAATTTGTCAAATAATGTTGAGAAGAAACATCTGCATTTACATGCAAACAGGGTAGCTTTACGAATAATTTTAAATCGATGCAAAACTGAATAACATTTTTTTAGATATTTAAGTGTCATGAAGTTATCACCAGAGCACCTGTGGTTTACGTTAACACGGTCAACCTCCCAACTAGACGCAACGCAAAGTCAACAAGCGACGTAGCATCATTTAACAAAGTTATCCTGATTGATTGTCATTTTTTAAATGTAATTAAAAAGGTTAGCGTTGCACACAAAAATAAATGCCCCAGAAAAAATGAATGAAAATTGGTATTGGAAAATGATTCAATGTATGGTTACTTCAAAAAGCAAACAGAAACATCGAAAATTAAGTCATTACGCCCTGTAATTTCCTGAAGCGTTCTTTTTTCAGTTTCATATGTGTATATGTGCGCGTTTCCGTGTGTGTATTTGTGTGTATATTTGTGTGTATATTTGTGTGTATATATGTGCGTGTGACCAAGTGTGTATTTGTGTGTGCGTGCAAATGTGTCTGTGTGTTTTTGTGCTGGTTTGTGTGCGTGTGCAAATGTGTGTGTAATGAATTATTTTTATTTAATAAATTCAGAGGTGAGAACCGTGAGAACCGTCGAACAAATAAAACTGAACTTGTCTTAATTACCATTATTTTATCGTTACGATTTAAGTAAAAAAAATCTGTAATAACATAGTTTACATGATGAGTGAATGTAATGTACATACGGCATTCCAGGTATGTGACATTAGAACAACCGGAAACAGTCAGAGACTTGGACCCACAGCCAGAAATGTCGGCTTCCTGTCCCGAGCACGCTATATTTGCGACGGCTTTAGATTGTGTAGAAGCAATAGCCTGAGTTCTGGTGTTTCTGTAATTTTGAAAGCTAAGCATTAAGTTGGTCCAACCGAAAAAAGGTATGTTATTGCAAAAGATATAAGGTAAGTTTAACATTAATGCCAGTAAATGCATGAATACTTATAATACAACTATCGCAGTAAACATTGTATTACACTTTTAAAATATATCAGTGAATTGTTTAAAAGATAAATATAAATGTAAACTATCCATGTAGTAAAATTCTTCTTAAACCTGGTATTTGCTATATATTAATTAGTGAGGTGGGTATGACGCCTTATTGCATCTAGCAATATTTGGTTATTTAAGGAAACTTTGATATGATTGTATTGTTGTTGTTTTTTTCAGGCAAGACGATAAAATATTATATTACAGTTTCCCAATTATGAGCAATGCTAGCTTGAATCCACACCAAATGTTAGAGATTGCTCAAAACTGGTTTTTCGTAAGCGCCAAAATCATTGGGTTTCTACATAAGACATTGTGCATACAGTTCAGGATTCTTTTGAAGGAAATGATTCAAACAATGAACAAATTCGGTCAATTGTATGTAATTCTTTATCATGACATAACGTTATCAAACCCCAACCCAGCTAATAGAAATAGTTTAAACAAATCAACAATCTCTATAACTATGACAAACCCTGTACTAAAACCAAGCATCCGACAGGTGACCTCCGCTTCCCGTGGTCCGAACACATCACTACAAACACTGTCACCTTCACCTCACCTGTGTTACTGTACGGGCTGCCCACCATATACACGGGGGTCTCTACAAAAGAGTACATAGGTACACATTTCAATTAATGAATTGCCATTATTTGTGTATATCTAGATCTTACTTGATATAATTTCAATACTTGCTATGCCTACAAACAGTCTTAAACAGGTTAAGTTTTACGACCCACCACAAAATTTCCGTTATCGGTAGCAGTATTCACTTGAAGCAGACGCATTGCTACATTTACCGTACATGCTGTAACTACTTGCCATGATTATCGCACTATCTGACACTTGTTCAACCAGTCGTAAATGGGCTATTCATTGTTATATACACAGAATGTCCTTGTTTCTATAATTGCTCGGCATTTTCATGTATTCGAGATTTAAGTTTGTAGGATGCATTTTTTATAAAGAATGGAATGAAGAATCCGTATAAATGTTTAAATATACTACGCATCATTTAGTTTAAACTCATCATGTTAATAGTGTTCTTTGTAGGTCTGTTAGAAAATGGCATATACAAATTTTGCCATTTTGTTGTTTCTAAATTTTTTCAACACTATAATAATAAAACGTAATTCACGTTATGTGAACCTTTGTAATCATTTACTAGTTTAAAAAAATGAAAAAGATGAAGATAATGTTTATCTTCAGAATTTTTGCAGACACTAATGTCCCACTCGCCCTGTGAGCACTGATGGAGGTTGGTTTCGTCCCCGCTGCATCCGAGATCAGTAATTACTGAACCTGTTCCTTGACCGTACCGAAGATCCTTGAACACTTGAATAGTCCTTTGTCAAAAAGTGAACGTTAAATTTTGAGTGGTATTCTTTTGATTATATTTCTTCTATATTTTAAAATATCATAAGTTATATAGCAGTTTAGAATTACCAAATACCAGAACCATTTAAATATAAATAAAACTACAATAAAATATTCAAGTTTAAAGATTAAATTAATATCAAAGTGAAGAAATGAAACTATAAAATAAATAATGGTCATTCACATTTAAACCGCTTGCGTCGTGAATGGTTAAAAAGCAAAATGTTAGAATGCTCATTTTAACGGGTCAGTTACATATAATTCAAGCTCAGAATGTGCATTCAAGAACCTTATTAAATTTCAATGTTTCTGAAAAGAAATAGCCGTTTAAAAATGCTTTGCGAGCTTGTGATGTGAAATTAATTGGACTGATTTATTTGTTATTCGTATGTAAATGTTAATAATACTAATAATACTGTTCTGAGAGCAAATTTATTGCATCAAACGACGTAGCAGTAATTGGATACTAAGAAGTACTTGCATGTCATAACGATAAATACATAATTTTCAATTAAGTAAATAAAAGTGACATTAAAGCTTCGAAATAATATTTGCTATGAAAATTTGTTTGAAATGTTAAATGTTGGTAGGAAATATTATTAAATATATGTTAAAGGTTTAGAATCTACCGTTTGCAACATTTTCTTAATCAATTGTGTTCGGCAACATATGGGTAGATTTTATTCTGCTTAAAGTTAGACTTTGTCACTTTTGAATCTCATTACCTTTTAACGACTCACGATACCACTTTTTTGTTGGTTTGGGTAGTTTTCTAAAATTCGATGATTTCTTTCCTGTTTTTTTTTTTTTTTTTTTTTTTTTTTTTAATTTTAACACTTTTGGCATATGATGCCATGGCATTGTGTGACGTCATTAAATTGTTTTATAATACGTCATCGCTTGGGCTGTTTTATTTCAAACTGCTATCTAATTTAGAACCTTTGGGTTGCCGAGGCTTTTACAATGTATCTACCGTACATATTGTACATATTTATTTTATTACTGGTTATTTTGTCTACATGTTAGTTCATTTTATCAGTTATAACTCCCGATGCAATTGCTTACGGTCAATTGTCTCACTTTGATGGGATATTTTTATTTACACTGTTTGTTTTGATAGAAAAGTCTTCAGGAAGTGCGAGGTTGGACGCTCGTCTCTGTGTTTTGTCACATTTACATTTACCATGGTTGCCTTGGTCTAAAGGTAGTATAGATTTAAATATGTGTAGAAATTTTCTTTTTTATTTATTATCAGTGCATGCACCATTTAAATAATAATGAAGATGAGTCGTCTTTTTTATTCTTAATTGTTCCAATGAAAAAAATCCCTGCAGTTTGTGAGCCAAATGTAAAACATCTTGACATGGAACACATTGTTGATTTATGTAGAGAACGTAAATAGTAAGAGAAGTAAAATTTAGAAAAAGTGCAAGATTGTGTAAGTTTTTACATCATAATAAAGGATACGTGAGGCTAAAGGAGCAACATTGATGATAAATAGAGGTACACAGCTTTTAAGTATTAACCATGTATTTAAATATAAAAAATGGTGACATGTTTTATTTTTTATAATACTTAATCTGTAATAATTCCTGCCACCACGATTTTGTTTTATAGATGTTTGCCAAACATCTGTTTTAATATCCACCTTTATAAAAAGCAAGTAAAACAATATACCAAAACTGAGAAGCCCCACCTTATATACTATAGTTAGATGTATATAAAATCTACATTCATATGTGCATGTCAGTCACATTTTATTTTATAAAAAATACCAACTTACTTAATCTAGTCAAAAGGGTACCTAAGTACGCCTTTATTCTTGTACCTTATTCGTATGAAGTTGTAAAGTATGATGATTTATTTACCCTATCGCTGCATTTGATTACAACCTTTTATTTGTTTACAATGTCACAGAAAAAGGAAGTCTTTAAACAATTCTTTAGTTATGGCAAATATGCCCTACTCTCAGGACTACGACAATAGCTTTTAAACGTTTTCTATTCTGAAAATACAGCATACTTGCGTAAGTAAATAAAGACACATCACATTGTATAGCCTGTCTATATGATAAGGACACCCTTATAAATTAAATGTTCAATTATCCTTATTTATTGTTCGGCATATATTATGGTACTATAGACAATATTTTATGATTTAATACGATACTTTACATCTACATGAAAAACACAACTGATAGCACTTGAAGTTGCTTTATCAAACTTAAATTGTACGGCGACAATACAAGATCTTAATTAATAATTTGTTGTTTTTATAAACTTGTGTTTACTCAGGAATTTGTTAAACCGCAACTGTAGAGAAGGCATTTCTGTTTGAGTTGGAATAAATTTACACTCCCGTTCGTATATTTTGATCAAAGGAAACCTGTGTCGTTCGGACGTGAATAAACTTTTTCCCTTACCAGATACAATTTTTCTATTCCCGGCATCAACCATACATAGTCTTTATATCTATATCCCATTTTCTTCTTTTCTCTCCCTCTCTCTTTTCTCTCTTCCGATCTCTCTCCCTCTCTCTCTCTCTCTCTCTCTCTCTCTCTCTCTCTCTCTCATTCTGTTTATATTTTAACTATGTTAACAGGATTTATATTTTCTTCTTTAAATGTGGTTAGAAACAGTTTGTCCAGGCCAACTATATGTAACAATAACTGATCGCTCTTTGGTGTATTTGTGTATAATTTCTGCAGAAAATTCATACTTAAGTCTAAGTATATAACTTTTAGGGCAGTAAAACTCGTTAATCCACACTTAAAATGTTCATTCTTTTCAAATCTATTAATAAAAACGAGTATCATTCCTGCTAACATAGGCATCAACGTCAGAGCGGATGACATAGATGAGCTATAAAACATAAGTGGTCACGTGCTTTTCTTAGTTTAAAAAATAGCTGTGTACCGTAGCTCAAATAGAAATCCATTTTTGTAATGCCGATTATGGCGTTATGGTTCACTTTTTAAACAGATACAGGACAACAATAAACAGCATTCCGCAAAATAAACTCAAGTAGTAAGGATTTATTTGCCTGTTTAATGAAAAGTTTCGCTGACTACATTTTATAATATACAACAGGCTTGAAGTTTTTGCTTTATAACTCATTTAGAAGTGACAGCCGCAACTGTTTTCCTTAAACCGTACACGTGCATGAGAAACTGATGGGATAGATGCGCGCGTTGGAGAAAAAATAGTAAATATAGGATTCGTAATGATCATTTGTAAGGTATGTTAGCAACACAACCCTCACCGAGTCGTCGAATACTCCATAAACAGGTTTGTATACATTTAAATCCTAACTCTTGTAAGACAAAGCAAAACTCGTGGCTAAAGGGGCGTAATTGTGAAATAGTGGTACTTGAGCACCAGGAGAGAATAAAACGTGATAGGAAGCTGGAGCCTGTAACTGGGGCTAAAACAGCACACTTCGGTGCGATTTGCCGCGGTACGTTAGCTCACAGCACGGTTTACATTCATACCGTTTCAGTAAATTCAGAGTCCTATGTGATGCTGGCATGAATGGGCATATAATATGAAAATGCATCCGGTTTATAAAAATACAATGCTGTGTATTGGTTTTATCAGATATTTTTACTTTTAAATGGCTTCCATATACACGAATACTGATTTAGTGTTAACAGGCGCTATTTCCTGTTAGCTTTATGATTTATAGTTTGGTACGGAGAGTTGCTTTGTTGTATCCACATAATTGTGAAGGTAAATAGAAAATACCAGGTAAGTGTTTATACAGATAAAAGTTATCATGCGAGGCTACGAACATCAGAAAGCACGAGGCTCTTTTTTAATCCCACCATCAATAGTTTTTTTCAAATTGATTACAAAGCGAAACATTTAAATTTACCGCTACTGCTACTCCTTTACATGATCTGACATTCCAATGCAATACACGAAATTCATGCGCGTGCATAGAGTAATTCGGCTATAAGAAATAGTTCTATTTTACAATGAAAAAATAAGACAATGAACATGTTATTTATTTTATTTTATTTGCGCTATATATAAGGTTGCAATTTTATTGATTACGATGATTAAAAGTAATGGTTGTAAAATGACAACAACAAAAATGAGACCCTTGTGTAAGGTTATACATGTAGTGTGTAATGTCAAGGCCGTGTAACATTAAAGTTGCTACGCACATGGCTTTAAGAACCGCGAATTACATTCGAGGTTTGTGTGCGTTTGTGGTTGTAACAAACGGTTTTCTCATGGATTTTAATTGTGGATGATATTTAAATTTTGAACATTGAATATAGCGCCATAAAATTGCGAAGATAGTTGTGTTTTTGATAGGATGACTTGCGAAATTTGGAGAAATGTTGGGATTAGAGGTGATGTGCTGGTGTTCATGTTTGCGTATAGAAACTGTGATTTATTAGGACATTTGTCCAGATCTTTTGCGTTAGCTGTATTTGGTTCAACTAAAGATCGAGCTCTATCTAAACCATTTGAATGTTCATCATGAAACGACATTTGATCATCATGGTGTGTCTTCAGATTAGGCAGCTGATTGTTGCTTTCTGGGACAGCCAAAGATACAAGATCAATTTCCTTCTCAAAAATGTTAGGACTAAAGCCAAATTTTGCCTCGAAATCCTCGTAGCTTATCTCTACAACACTGCTCAGGTTTTCACACGAGTCTTCATCAAAATCTTTCATTTCACACTAAATAACAACAGGGACTAACATAATCTGACATTTTGACATTTGTTTTTATTGTTGCTGACTATGCCTGTATTACATTTTGTTTTTAGATGTTTTGCAAGTTTTTGAGTTGTAAATGTGTACATTTCGATGAATAAAGCTTTTTTTTTATTTTTTGTTTACAAATTTTCTAATACCATTGCTAAATAGAACTTCGAAAGATCGCGATCACCTGTCCGGTTAGCTCAGTCGGTTAAGATGCCGCTACTTAAATTTTCAATCCTGCAGGACAGAGATCGAGATCTCGCTCAACACGCCCCCCGCCCCTTCCACACACACTCCGCTCTCCCCCCCCCCCCCACCTTTTTTAATGGCCTCGTTTTCTCTGGTTAACCACGTTTGGTAGTTATTATGTCCCGGTCCCGCGTACCTTTAATTTATAAACTTTTTTATAAATCGGCGTATGTTGTAATCATACTCAAGAAAATTGAAAGAATTGATGCCTAAAATTATCGGCCTGTATGTATTTTCAATATGTTGTTATAATGTTTTAAAATTTATGTCGACTAATTGTTTTAAGCTAAAGTTTGGTCTTCAATGGATACATTTATTCTATAAAAGTTTATTGCAAATAGATATGGATTAACTTGTAAGCATGTTTCAAATTCACTTGAACAAAATGTTCAACACTATAAATAATGTTATCAAACTTATAAGTTCCACTCAACGGGCTTAAATATAATACTACTAAGTTGTTTTAAGTCATACTTGTCAAAATGACAGAGACGTGTTGATGTTTCACTTGTTTTCAGATTACCCCAAATTTATTTAAGATTCAGTTAAACCTCTTTGTATCAAGAGCATACATTCAGAAAGAAAAAGTTGAAACTAAAATTGCTAACATCGGACGCAATTGGTAACCTCTTTGTACAGGAGGTTCTGTGTTCAAATAGACAGAAAATTACTTGTATCCCTCAGAACTGACCAAATATCACTTCGTATGGATACGAATACGAAATATAAATATAAATATGAAATGGTTCTGCGAATTTTATAACAACTATTAAGAGCAATTCTCTGTCACCAGCAGAAAATGTTGGCAACGCTAGATCTCAGATTTTGCTTGAACAAGACGATAATGTAGACCAAAGAAGACCCCGTGTCTCAGATCGCTAGTTTTCATGCTAACAGGACTCAAACATTGAGAAAATGCAACTTTTAATTTTATCAAAATAAATATTGAAAATAATTATTAAAAAATAAATGATGCATTTACTTGTTTGACATAATTGTTATAGAATTCCATGAAAGTCTCAAATATTGCTGTTTAAACTTTACTGTCCAAATGATAATATTTTATAATATATTGATGCATTTCAAGGCAATGCATATTTATATTTTGTAGTCAAAGTTGTCTTTGTTCCAACATTTTTCTATTTTTGATATTGTTGGCGTAGTTACCTCCTTTTAATGGTTATTAATAGGACCCTTTATGTCATTTTTTATTTTGAATGAGTTAACTTTTGATTTTGGTAAGTAATATTTCAATTTCTCTTTTTTAACAAGGTAAACTCTATCTGAATTAAAAAATAAATTAAATATAATAAAACCATCATTTTTTTCATCATTTAATATACACATACAATACAGACACATACAGGTTTACAGCATACCACTATACAACGTAGTAGAAAGTGGCTGTCATGAAATTTGAAAAAAAAAATCTTTATTATTTATATACTATTTGTATCTATCATAATTTCATGTAATTTAACATATTGCCACAATGTGAGGAGTTTCAAAAAGTGTTTCGAATTAGTTGCAAATGGCTGAATAATTATAAGCAATCTAACTGGTAAATACTGTGCAAAATGTGGATACATTATTACATGTACGTGTTTTCTCGATTTTTAGGAGGAAAATAAGTTTTCATTTACATTATGTTAATACAACTAAAAGGCAGTACCAAGTGACTCCGTTGTATGTCACTAAAGTGAATCGCGCATAATTTAAACTTTGGCAACGGTACTTTGGCAACGGTACTAGGAGACTATTATATTGTATTTATTTAACAACAAAAACAAAGCGAAAAACTAAATAAAATAACAAACATAAAAGCATAAACAATGCTGAAGGCTAACTGTAAGTATTTTGCTATTAAATATTATCCTTTGATAAAATATTATTCAACAGGAAATTCCATTTGTTTTAAGCTGTTTATTTATTTTAATTTTTTAAGTAGTATTAAGTTGTTGTAGTTTTTCTTTCTGAAAGAAGTTTTGTGTTGAGTATATGATAGAGTTTATTACTATAGTACTGGTATGCGTGCAGAATATCTGTTTTGGTGTGTATTCTTTTATTATATTGTACTGCTTTTGTAAGCAAACTTAGAAAGGGAAAAAAGGTGAAAAAAGGAAAAAAAAAACTAAACTCCGGGTTATTGAATTTTTAGTTTTCTTTCTGAATATTTTCAAACGTATAAAATGGTGAAAGACTTACAGCTATATGTTTAAGCATGGTTGTGTGGATGCGGAAAGGGATTATCATTTGGTAGTTTGCTCCAGTCAAAAACTCAATTTATAAATAAATACATAAATAATATTAGGAGAGATGCAATCGGTTAAGGGTGACATCTTACAACGACAGTAAAGTTGGCTTAGTGTATAATATCTATATAGAGTTCCCAATGGGCTTCAAAGATTGTGATTTTTAATGTTGTTTTTGCAATATGTCTCTCTATTTTATTAAGTGATATTATTATTATTCTATTTTTAAACTGCTCAATGGACAGTTTAATATTTTGTTACTATGTAGGAAGTACTTGGACTGCAGTAGTATTGTATTCAGGGCATTATCTAGGGGCATGCTTCCAAACATAACATACACTGTAAGATAACTTACAGCTTTTATATAATGGTGCAAATGTCTCCAAAATTGCTTATTTGCTGCACAATTACAGAATAAATGTAATAATGTCTCCTGACTCTGTTCACAAAATCTTCATCTGTCATCTGTCATTTGTTTGAATATTCATTTTTGACAAAAGATAGTTAGTGCGTAGTATTCTGTTGTTAATTATGTATAAGAACCAGATAAGCTTTGTAACCTTGACTACCTTGTTCATACGTAGCATTTTCAAACCAGGAAAATTAATCTTTTTTAAATGCAAATACCAACAAATTACGACTGTTGGTATTTAGGCTATTAGTTGCCCACATTATTTAAATCTAACAACTTCAGAAGTCCCTGTGTTTTGTTACTGTTACGTGTCCGCTGTATGTCTTTGTCTAGTGGTGTAATAATTGGATAATTCGCAGATGACACTTAACTGTTAACGGATTGCTCCCTCAATATAATATGCCATAACAGCAGTTTTCATCACCGTCACTGGTAAAAATACATGTATCTATAATACATAATTAGCTATAAGACCTTTAAATGGGCTTTTATGTGCGACACACCTCATTGGAAACATACTTATTTTTCGCTTGTGTATATTGAACCAGTAGCCAGATGACACTAGCTAAACAATGTCTTGAAATTCCATTTTATGCAACCTGACATATAAGCAAGGGTTCAATTCTTCAACAGTTATATCTACCTTTACCCCAATATATATTTATCTTTCTATGTAAATTATAGTTTATAATTTAAAATATAAAGATTTGAATGATTTTATTTTTGTTTGTTTTTTCATGGTAACAATGCACTGCTTTTGCTTCAGTGCTGGCTGTAGTAAATTATTGTTCATGGGGTAAATTTAATCAACTTCAAGGTCAGGAATAAATCACAGAACTTATTAGGGAATTGTCAACAGTTTTGACACTTTTTAAAAGTTGGGTCGAATGCTGTGGTAGGCTTTTTACAAGGAAAACAATATATTTCAGTTATTTATTTGTCAAGCAAGACATATCGTAATATAAAAATGGATTAATAAAATTACATAAAATATTTAAAACACACACACGCTGAGAAGCCTTCTGAACCACAAAAATGGTAACTGTATCTGTTTAGTAAAGGTATAATAATAATAATTAAAAAGAAAGACGCAAACAAAAGGTTTTACTAAATATGTGTAATCGTTAGTTTCACTAAATTAAAAGCCATTTTATCACTGTTTCACATTTTCGACGGTTTATGAAAATTGTATGTAAAATGAACTTACAAGCCTCGTTCTACAGAAAATGCGCTCATAGTTTGTTTTAAAGACAAACCTTTTATAACAGGCAAATAGAGTGGGTAAATATGTCAAATATTAGATAATATATATTTTATCGAATATGATATTAACGTGAGCACCTCATATACTTTTTAACTTGCATATAACTTGAATGATAACAAAAATCTGTTTAAATATCTATAGCCAACAAATGATTATATCCACATAATACGTCAATAGATAAGTCAGCCTATGTTCCATAATGAGATATCACCAAAACATTGGAGAACCTCCCTGGCACGCCCCACAAAACAAAGAATCTTCATCTCCAGGCGACGTGTAGACATTAGTCTTCCCGCTAGCGCCATTGTCGTTTCTGTAGCAATTAAATCAAGATAACATGTTTATCACTTACTGCTAAACAACATATATAGAATAAACTTTTATTCATCAAAGAAAACTTTGTATAACTGCAAAAATATGGGGGAGGTTAGCGGAAGTACAACCTTTGTTAACGCAATCCGTTAATTCAGAGATAACTGAAGGTGTTAACACATGAGGAATACCATCAACACTTACTTAATGATTTCCGCACGTCACGGTAAATGTGGTTTAATAATGTCATTTTGAAGTTGTCTAACGTAAAAAGCAGCAACATTGAAAGCAATAATAACCATAAGTTTACCCAAAAAATTACCATATTGTATTATATGGTTTCCAATTAAAATGAACAATTGTGTTACCTTACCAAACGGGGTAGTCTGCAACCATCAATGCTCCTTTGATTGTAGAGAGCAGATTCAGGAGAATCGATAGAGTAATGGCCTCTTTTGGGAATGGTGGTCCAGATCCAGTTAGGTGTCTATTATGATGTTTGAAGATTAGATTAGACATGTAGTTGATTAAACGCTTATTTTCTTAACTAAGAAACAACAAAGTTTCTACATATCAGGTAGTAGACAGATAAATGCAAGGTAATTGATCATCTATCTTTAATGAAGACTTGAAAGACATATATGTTACCAACAGTTGTACTCTAATATGGAAGACAAACATTGTTTCGTACAGTTAAATTATATGCATGATATATCTGCCTTTCAAATTTTAAATCTAATTCCGTCAGAGGTTCTGTATAATTGAACTTTGGTTACCCATAACAAACGGGCGTTCAAGTCTGAAGTCTGAGCAAAAATGAAAAAACGTAAGATATAATCATAACAGCGTTGGTTAAGGTCCATGCATGCAAACCTCGTCAAACTTAAACTTATTATTTAGCATGTTTACTTTGCTTTAAAGAGACATAATATTATACAATTTTACTTATTAAACAGCATTAAATTAATCCATTTTACTGTTCAAACCCTGTTTAGCTACTAAAGGATTAACCACCTTCCAGTGGATTCTACATGGTTTAGCTGGTATTAAACTGTACATATCATGACTAGAACATGAGTAATGTTAGCTAATTCCAGTACATGTACTAAGTGTATTTTTGTTGTCATAATTCAAGAAACAAATCCATATTACTCAAATGCTCTTTGTATAAATGTTTATGTGAAAAGACTCTGCTTCAGTATAAACATGTCTATAAACATAGCATCTTATGGAATTTACAGCGGGCACGACTCTATGATTAAAATACTTTTAAAATATCATTCGGAATATCTTGAAGAAAATAGTTTACCCATGTATTGTCTGCCGAGTTCGTTGACATTGTCTCTGACTTCCGTTTCAGCTTTAAATACTTGTGTCTACAGACGACAACCACGGCGATGAGAATGGCCAGGATAACAACCACACCGCTCACCGCAGAAACCCAAGTGACCACAACTGTAATTTGTCATAAAACACATTAGCAGATTGTTCCGTGTAGTAGTGATCCATTTAACAATATCTTTAGGCACAGAAAAGTAATACGCGACAAAGTAGCAAATGAAGTTGTTGTTTTTTCCAGTTTTAGAGAAACCAAACATTCTTAATCTTTAAAAGAGGAGTGAGAGGTAAATGCATAATGAATAACAGATGATTACAACAATAGTAAAGTCAATTGTAACACATCTACTTAATAAGAAGTCTTAAAGTGAAGTTCCTTAAAAAGTTGTATCTATATTATTTTATGCCCGATGCTTTGTTTGGCCTAGGATTTATCAGTCATATCTTAACGAAACACCTATTTATCCATGTATATACAGTAATAAAAACTATAGAAGCCAGAACTGTACTTGGTAAGAAAGCTCCTCGCGCCATGTTCGAACTTTATTGTATACAGAAGATTAATAATATAACAGGTTGCAAGACAATCATTAAATGACTTGCTAAGTAACCATTCTTGTTTCGAACATGGCAATATAATTTGTTTTTATGCTCCTACCTGGGATGCTCGTCCTGTCATGTCCTATACTGTTTGTCCAAAATAATACAACAGTTATGGTTTTGCGAAACGATTGAGCAAGACAATAATAATCTCAATAACTATTTACCATCTATAGTATTTACTTATTATTAAAAGTAGGAACAATACTATTTTATAATATAAATATTATAAACACATGCAATTTGATAAGGTATATCAGCAGAGAAAGTAATGGAACAAAAAGTTATAAGATAGTTCAATTACTTTTAATAGGAAGCGTATTAATATCTGAAATGTACCAGCAATGAGGTTTTTACAAATTAACTTACACGCATGTTGGATTTCCATTCACTAATTCACATTCACAGGTGTTGATATTTGCATGTATCTCACACAGAAGATCTGAAAGTCAGTACAAATTTCCAGTTTGTGAGGAATACAACTATTATTGTAGCTAAGTCGCGATGTTAAGCTCATGACCACATAGATATGGTTTAAATTTAACAATGTCTTTATACATATCTCATTGTATACTTAACAGAAGCAGGTTGTTTGATGAATATAAATGTGTATTATAACATATTAGCAATAAATGTCAGCGATTGTAAAAAAAATAGCAAAGTGAAAACAAAAAACATGAAAACTGTGTATGTTGTCTTCATACAACTACATTTGCTCTAAAACAGCGACGGTACAAGCATATTACATATATTTCAGGATTACTAAACACATCCTTTAGCAAAAGTTCCAAGCCCTCTTCAAGTTAACTTCTCCGAAGAAAGTGTTTTGTGTTTACTTACTGTTCGAGTCTTCATTTAGCCCAGGTTCAAGTTTTTCTACTTCAATATCTTCTCCAGAGAAGTTGATAGTTGATATTCCCTCATGCATAAGCTTGATTAGCTGACTGTCAGTCACTGAAGTCTTTTCGGTGAAAAGTGTGTGGTCTATTATCAGACTACCCTTTCTGCAAGCAGTGGTATTCATATTTGACAATGGTATCTTTGATTTACTTTTATATCTAAATACAATATTAAAACTACTAGTAAAAGAACAGCAAAATACTTCTATGTATCTAGATACAAATCTTAAAAAACTGTTTATTGATAAAAAAAAATATCATTTTATAAGTTTACATATTAAGAATCAATCATGAACCTTATGACCAAAGAAAGTTAATAACTTTGTTTGTCAGGCTAACATATTCCGACAAGACGACAACTGATTCAGAAATAATGTTAAAGTATAAATTGTCTTTGCATTTAAACACACCAAGTGAATAAACATTTATATACAAAATTTAGTAATTTAGAATCACCTGACTTCCGTGACAATGATATGTTTAAGGCTTCCTTCAGAAAACCAAGTTTCATACCGGGTTTTGATCTGTTATATAAAATATTGTTTATTAATCTTCAACTAAAGAGCAGCAATGAATTACAGTTATTACAATACATCATCATTAAAGTATACGAATTTAATATGTAAAATAAAGCAATATTTTATACCATTCAAAACATTTTCTGAATACGAAACGAAAGTGAGCATTTTCCCCAACTCGCCATAACCTTGCCATCCACAGTTTGAGGTGTAACGCTATGTACATTTTTTTTTATTAATTTGAATAAAGAAGTTAATAACGGTTTTGTACACAATAATGAAGTTCCAGCTAGTCAACATAGATAGAAGAATGTGTATAATAATGTATCATTTGATTGGAAATATATTAACAGTTTTTTTTTTTTTTTAAAAATACAAAGGACACATACTCTCAATGGTTCCAGACAATTGTTTACAGAATCCTTGGTACAAGTTATCTGATGTCAAAAATGAGTATTATAGATAGTCCCACGTGCTCCTTTTGTAAAGCAAGAGACGAAACCCTTACACACCTGTTTTAGGAATGCCAAAAGGTTAGGGATGTTCTAATGTTCTTAAAGCAATTGTTAACAGAAAAAAAGTTCTAAATGAGTTCGACAGTTTTCAGTGTTGTTTGGCTCTAGAGATAAAAAGCTCAACTTGATATCTTAATATTAGAATATAAAAAATGGTTTTGCTTGTAAATAATATACTCCCAACTATAAAGGGTTTAGGAAATGCAATTAATACTTATAAAGATATTTGTGTTAAAGCAAAAACATTTAAAGAAGAGCAAATTTCGTATGTAACACATATTGTAAAATACTTAAAAAAACTTATGTCCAGTATCATAACATAGGTCTGGTTTGTGATTTATTTGTTTATGTCATATTTAAAGTATATATGTAACTTGCAACACTTTTAAGTTTTAAAGAAAAATCTATTAAAAATAGTAAGTAGAATAATAGCACAAGTTTACATGTAACATTTTTTTGTCTTTTTCTTTGTCATGTAGTCATATGTTTATTTGCATTTTTTGTTTTGTAAAATTGTTAACCTGTCTCAACATTATTGTGTATATATTAATGTACGGTGTGGTGGTGTGGACGAAGTTAATAAAAAAACATTTCAACTACTAGTTATATAACCGATATATTGGTTTCAATTAGCATTTAATCATTTCCACATACAGCTTTATGCGCTTTGTTGCGATAGTCCATTTGAACATTTTCGTCATTAAGATCATCTGTGACATTGTAGATCAGTATCAGAACAAGGTCAGACCTTCGTGTAACTGCTGGATCTGAAACAGAAATAAATAACATATTTAATATTTTCAATGATGGTGATTTATGATGAACAACATTATTTTGTCTTTAGTTACTGTAATGGTCTCACAAACAATCTACTAACTCAATCGACTTTTTAATTGGTTGTAAAACTAGTTTGAATCAGGCATATGTAAATTAAAATATGAAACAATGGATGAAATTCATTAAATATATTGTGATATCTAAATTTTACGTTAGTCTTAGGAGGAGTGGACTACTTAAGCGCATAACTGCTTCATCTTGGCAACATTTGTTGCAAGTCATTTTTCATGTTTTTAATTTCTAAGCTATAGTTAATGTTCACTTTTGACCCCTTACAGACTAAATAGGCGCAATTGGATTGGACGCACGTAGACACGAACTGATCCGCTATTGTGACAAATGCAAAAGTATTTCTGGACTTGCATGAATCTGAACGTTAGACAATGCACTTTAGGCATGGTGTCCGTATACGTTTACAGATATTTCATCGAGAGAGTGAACTCAAATATTTATGACATCAAGGCTTTAGAAATTACCATTAACAGATCGCATATCAAACGTGTAATTGAATGCTAAAAATGAATGCGTTTACAACTATGGAACAAGGTAAAATATAAATATATATTACCAAATGTTGGTACAGTGCTTGTTGAGGTGGTCGGTTCAGTGGATGTGCTTGTTGAGGTGGTCGGTTCAGTTGATGTGCTTGTTGAGGTGGTCAGTTCAGTTAATGTGCTTGTTGAGGTGGTCGGTTCAATTGATGTACTTGTTGAGGTGGTCGGTTCAGTTGATGTGCTTGTTGAGGTGGTCGGTTCAGTTGATGTGCCTCTTGAGGTGGTCGGTTCAGTTGATGTACTTGTTGAGGTGGTAGGTTCAGTTAATGGGCTTGTTGAGGTGGTAGGTTCAGTTGAAATGCTTGTTGAGGTGGTCGGTTCAGTTGATGTGCTTGTTGAGGTGGTCGGTTCAGTTGATGTGCTTTTTGAGGTGGTCGGTTCAATTGATGTACTTGTTGAGGTGGTCGGTTCAGTTGGTGTACTTGCTGAGGTGGTAGGTTCAATTGATGTGCTTGTTAAGGTGGTCGGTTCAGTTGATGTCCTTGTTGAGGTGGTAGGTTCAATTGATGTTCTTGTTAAGGTGGTCTGTTCAGTTGATGTGCTTGTTGAGGTGGTCGGTTCAATTGATGTGCTTGTTGAGGTGGTCGGTTCAGTTGATGTGCTTGTTGAGGTGGTCGGTTCAGTTGTTGTACTTGTTGAGGTGGTCGGTTCAGTTGGTGTACTTGTTGAGGTGGTAGGTTCAGTTGATGTGCTTGTTGAGGTGGTCGGTTCAGTTGATGTGCTTGTTGAGGTGGTCGGTTCAGTTGATGTGCTTGTTGAGGTGGTCGGTTCAATTGATGTACTTGTTGAGGTGGTCGGTTCAGTTGGTGTACTTGTTGAGGTGGTAGGTTCAGTTGATGTACTTGTTGAGGTGGTCGGTTTAGTTGATGTGCTTGTTGATGTGGTCGGTTCAATTGATGTGCTTGTTGAGGTGGTCGGTTCAGTTGATGTACTTGCTGAGGTGGTCGGTTCAGTTAATGGGCTTGTTGAGGTGGTAGGTTCAATTGATGTGCTTGTTGAGGTGGTCGGTTCAGTTGGTGTACTTGTTGAGGTGGTTTGTTTAGTTGATGTTCTTGTTGAGGTGGTCGGTTGAATTGATTTGCTTGTTGAGGTTGTCGGTTGAGTTGATGAGCTTGTTGAGGTGGTCGTGGTCGGTTCTGTTGTTGTGCTTGTTGAGGTGGTCGGGTCGGTTGATGTGCTTGTTGAGGTAGTCGGTTCAGTTGGTGTACTTGTTTTGGGGGTCTGTTCGTTTGAAGTAGTTGTTAATGTGGTCGGTTCAGTCAATGATGTTGTTGCCGCCGGTACCGTGGATGTAGTTGTGAGTGTGGTCGGCTCCGTAGAGGCTACTGATGGTACAGAGCTGGTTGTTGAATGGTCATTGCGAGACGTCCATTGATGATCGGACTTTTGTGGATCACATAGAAGATTGACATCGAGAGGATTTGTTTCCTCTGACATGTAACAACTTTTTTCAATCCGACAAGTCCCCGCCTAGAAGTATGCATATTTATAAGTAAAAATTAACTTCAACACAATTTAAACTGCAAGAATGACATTTTTTCTTTTAAATAAATACATGTAAATCAAATTGCTTCATTGAAGATTGCTAAAAAAAATTAAGGCATCAGGTTAATGATGAGAATTATATTACGCTTTGGATTACTGATTTTTTAAACAATGTTATTTGGATTAAATCACATTGGAAAGGAATGTCGTTACCTTAACTGAAAATGTAAAATTGTTTGATGAGTCAATCATGTACGTTTGGCATGTAGAGTCGTACACATAGACACGTTGTTCGTCACTGTACTCGCCGGTGTTGCTGACAGATACGTCATAGAAGATCACAAATGAAGAGACAATGAAGTTTGGTGTGGTCGTAGAAATGGGAGGGTCGTCCATATATTGAGTATCAATCGGTACGGGACACATAACCTCCACCAAGGTTTCAGCCTGACCCTCAGTAACAATTGTTGTAATCAGCTGTTCGTTTCCATCTATATCAATCTGAAAGATAGCGATTTTCTAATTTTTATTAAACAAGATAAATTGTGCTATATAGAGTTGAGCGTCTTTCCAAAAATATTCAAGTAATTCCGAAAATTGATCAATGTAAGCAGATGCATTATGTCACCAATAGCATTGTTCTCATGGACAGTAAGTTAAAGACTGGGCGGTGTTGACCAGCAGTCAGACCCTCACAAATCCTTTTAACACTTCCATGATAATGTTACTGACAAAGATTAGACTATGTTCATTTGAGACTGACATCACAGAAGAGTCTTCAAAGATGAAACACTCTATTCGTTCTAAAGAATAAATTAATTTTCTCTTTAATTAAAACTGTTTAACAACGACATTAATGTTTGTGCAGGTCAGCATTTTTTAAAACAAAGGTTTTATCACTTTTAATAAGTTGCAATGCTTTCCTGTGTAATGTTTTAAACCTCCAATATTTGATCACAAACACATGTGCTTACCATGCCTTTCCGAAGTCGACATGTCAGTCTTTGTGACAAGAAGATTCCCCCAAAGCCGTAAATGACGTCACAAGTACTGTTTGCCTCATCACAAAGACCATTATCCAGAACACCATCGAGACCCGGCGGCCCAGTTGTATTGACCGAACAGTCAGATCCACCAAATCCCTCGTAACACTCGCACGTTCCTACAAATGAAAAATAAAGAAAACAAAAATAAATTTATTAAAAGACAAATGCACTGTACACTAGCGTGCAAAGCTGCAACTCACACAATAAAATCATCTTTGCGATAATTGTCATTTCTTCAAGTAGATACAAGAAAATTACAATATGGTAGGATCCTATGAAAATTGCCACAGATGTTAAGGTTTCAGAAAAGGCACATACAATTTAATTAAAACATGAGAAAACACTGAAATGATACTTTCAATACATATTTTTTTCCATTTTAACAACCTTTCTGGAACTCTTAAAGGTTCAATATCCAATAGAGGAGATGACTTCTCATTAGTGATTATCTTAATCAACAATTATTCTATATTAAATGTTTTCATCAACATAAATCAATAAGCAAACAATATAAGGTGAGGTGTACAATTAACGTTTTAAACCGCCCGCACAGTTTACAGATATATTAAGTTGGTGAGCTAAAGCGGCTAAAATAAGTTGAAAAGCTGTTCAATTCTCTCAACATAACGACAACACAATCGTGCGATACGTTTACTTATCTAAATCTAGTTCGGTCCGACAGTTCTGAAGTTCCATACCATTATTACAGATGCCGTTATCGTTGCAGTCAAATTTACAAGTAACAGCAAATTCCTCAATGATACTGTTAATAACCACTTGAATAGGATCTGCAACATATGCGCCACCTCCGTCAGCCGTTACATTCTCTGCTATTTCTTGTCTTACAGTTGTGTTCTTCATCACGGTCGAAATACAGCTGTCTTGCATGGACTGGAGAGTTAACGCCAACCATTCTGTGCTGTTTGTCAACTGTCAAAAAAGATTTACCAAATACTATATATATATATATGCAATCTCATAAATTTTAATCACATAACTTTTGAGCGATTCGAAACAGATTGCAAAACCCCACACAATACAATATACAATAACTCAAACATTTGTGTTTTTAATAAATGATTCGGGGAAATATTCTAACTATTTCCTATTTTTAACTTTTAGATGGCTTGATTATTTGTATCCAATGATAAAACATACCAGAATGTCAAGGACACAGTTGTCCAGGGATAAGTTTGTGTGTGTGAAAGGCACTTTCTGGCACAAAGAGAATGCACTGCTTTCGGAAAAGACTTGGTTACAATAGTCTGCTGCTAAGTCCTCTGTCCATAGGCCGGTAGGAATAACCGCTCTCTAAACGAAAGAGAACGTTTAATAATTTAAATATGCTGTGAATTATCGACAAGCAATGAAGTCGGATTAGTAACACGTCATTCTTTCGCTTGTTAGTAAATTATTGTTGCATTAATTTATTTGACAAAGTAGACATAATAAATAGAACAAGTAGGACAAATACTTACTTTACTGCGCTGTTTCGCGATAAATTTTGTCGGGATTGGCACAATCTTAAGGTTGTCAAAATGGATATGAAAATATGGAGAGAGATAAGAGTTGCAGGCATAGAAAATATAAACACTGACTAATTGACAGACTGGCAGAAAGTAAAACAGAATATTGCAGTATTTGTATTTGAAAATACGTAAGACTTAACAAGACAGAAACTTACTTTCGTGCGCTGTTTTGCTATGAAATGTGTTGGAATCGGTACGGCAGGAATCGTTGGCCTTCTGTTGAGTGAGCGGACGGATCTCCTAGACGACACATCATAACAACTATGAGTTCCAGTAGATACACCGGGGGTGCAGGTTTGTATGCTGCTCTTGCAAGGCAAAATATCTTTAGATGATCTATCATTGTTACAAACACAAACTGGAAAAAGCCAGGGATTGAAGTCCATCGTTTCTAAATGCTTCGAAAACATGCTCTCTGTTTCATTAACTCTCCACCTGTTGATAAATTCAATGCCCTCTTTTATGCTAGTAGCGTTGCCGTTGATGTCAGTATAGTGGAAGTCATTGTCTGGGTCTCCATCCAGCGTGCCACAGAGTCCGCGACTGTTTCCTTCCTGGTCGTATACAGACGGATTGACACTTATGTCCAGCGCCATGCCACCCTCAGGTCCCATCCAAGGTTGGATATCAATCCTGGCACGCACTGCCGTCCCGTAGGGCAGATATACCTATATAAAAACTTAAACTTACAATTTGCGTAACATATTGCAAAGGAGTAAGTTCACTTTTACGAAATTTACATGGGTATTACCTTCCTAAATTGTTAAGACTAGTTAACTTACCGTGTATGTTGTGTCATCTTCCTTCTTTACAGTGAGTGAATTATCGCCGCAGTGTTTGTAGCCAATATCTATGAGGCTATCACAGACACTGATCACGTAGACATCCCGTCCTGCCCTCACTGCCACTCCACAGTTACACATAGCCGGATTATCGGGGGTCGTGCACGGGGTCACACGGTGCTGGATCTGAGCACACATGATACCATTTATTATATTAAGCAGCCTTTTCTCAACAGTGGATTGCATAATTATATATTGTGTAGGAGAATGCATTAATGAAACATGCGTCGTGCGTGAAATTTCATTTGAATTTAATTGTAGATATAATGACTATATTCATACAGCTAATATTTACCTACAAGTGCTGTCAAGATTTATATCCAGTAATTCTACTTTTACAATTTTTTTCAATACGGTAGAGCCTCTAAATGACTAATGAATATTATTTGAAGAATCTATATTGTCAATGTTAGTCTGATGCTGTTTAACTATTTTACTTATTAATCTAAGGATAGTTGTAAGTATATATGATCGATAAATACAATTTTACCTTGACAATATTGGTATTAGACATAAATATTAAACGGAACCTACCGAGCACGAGATTATTTAACTGAAAGTTTTGTTTTGTTTTGACAAAACGGTGTATTGGAATAGCGCGTTTCAATCTTTCGGTTTTCATGATCTGAATGTATATATGATTGGATCATTTGCATATTATTATATCCTTGGGCGAACATTCTGACTTTGCCTGTTCTATGAAAAGCTTGATGAAAGCTTCGAAAGTTCCACATAAGAAACCTACCAACATTGCCGCTATATGTATTTTTACTATATGTAATCATACATCTTACTGTAAAACACAGTCATGAAAAGAAATTGTTTGTATATATGATCAATGTTTATATTAAAATTAATGTATTGCTGGAATTTAACATCGGAGTGGTTTAACTGACAATCGCTTATTCAAAAAGTTATTGTCTCATCCTAAAGTACTTCGGGCTATGGTATGAAAAATCTTACCTCAACATCATTACCATACTTGATGTTTTTGTACAATACAAATGTTCCTTTGGTATCGTGTTGGTGATCGTTTCCTTTAACATGATGTTCGTATTGCCTAGAAAAGATAAATAAATCAGACCAAAATAGGGCATTTAAATAATATAGTCAAATGGGATATGTAACAATTAATAGTAAACAAGACTACTTACCTTCCATCAAAGGTGTACATGTGGGGATCATTTCTGGCTGCACATAATCTTCCTCTCCACTTTCTATCGGCCTCTGGCAGAATCTTGACCTAATGGGCATATGAGTCGTATTACTTTTTTCAAAGTAGTTCAAATATACTTAATATATATTAAGGTTAATAAATGATCATTTGATAAGAATGAATAAATTGACCTATTCTACAGATTGATTTTACCTTATATGGATAGATAAGCTCTGTGGCTGCTTTATATTGTAGATTTTTATTATCGCCAGTGATAGTATTTTAAAATATATAAGCGCTTGCTAAGATTGGTCCAATCTTTGCAATTTCATAAATAGTTGTGCATTTTGGAATAACTTTACCTTTTTAATCGAAACAGATTTATTGTTTTAATTTACATGTAGATTATGGTACCTCAATGGCCGGGAGTTTTAAGTCTTTCCAGAGTGGACTTAGTTTCGAGTTGGCGGTTGTTTGCAGGAACACTTGGAAGCTACCAGCTACTCCATACTGCCCTGTCTCTGCACTTGTGATGTTTAGCTGTTGGACAGAAGTCTCATCCTTCTGTCTGATTCTCATACCGCAGCTGCCAGAACTAAAACTTAGGCTATTACCTAAAAATATAATATCCATTAAAAGCAAGACACATTTATTCATAACGTTTTGACACATCAATCAATTCAATTGACAACAATTAATTATAACATTACTATTTCACTTCTTTAAACAATACAATTTGCCCCAGTAAAATATACAATTTATTAGGGTGTTTCTACGTGTATTTATTCTGAGTTCTCTTTATTCATGAATAGTTTTACTATAAGAAAATTTCTATTGTAGTATAACAAATAAATCAGTGAGTTAAACATTAAAACAAAATACCACGCCGTTGGGATGTTATGATTTTGGAGTCAATCTATGCTAAATATGTCAACATATGCTTCCCAAGACAAAACAAGTATAGAGCGTATTCAGTAGTACACAACGGAGATGACATTTTAAACTAATTGGCATGTTGATGTTCTTCCCCTTATGCAGAACATATCGAGTTACAGCTACATTGCGTCAGGCAGGTATACTTTATTAAGATTTTATCATTCAACAAGCGGGGTTTAGAGAGCCATGTACTCTGAGAGGTTGCCATTGTGTAAAACAGAGTAAAGAGCCGTTTCTTTAGTTACTATTGATTTCATTATCCTCATCATTATTTCATTATACTCTAGCTCACGTCAGCTTATGACCAGGGTAAGCAATGTGAGCCCAGCGTCAGACGTCACGCGTCCGTCATAATTCTTTGAACGACATCTCCTATGAAAACGGTTTCCCAATTTAACCATACTTCAGCAGAAACGTCAGTAGTCAGGAAGAACGAAAAGTTGTTCAAACAATTTTAATCCGTGAAAAACAGGGACGTGGCCATCTTTCCTATATAACTTTATAGGAACACTTTGGAAATTTTCTTGTCACAAACTATAAGAGATAGAGACTTGATATTTGGCATGCCTGTTATTTGGGTGTCTCTATATTACATTGTAAGTTGTTAAACAAAATGTGCATTTGTCAAAAACATGGCCGCCAGTGGCGTGACCGTTTTACGTATATGGTTATTTAGTCAACATAATTGAACTGATTGCCCAAACGTTGCTTGTCTACATTAATTTCAAGAATTCTGGTTTATTGCTGATATTTCATGCTCACTTCTACTAAAACATCATGACCCACAGGTGAGCGATATATGATAGTCCTTTGTATAAATTGTATGTAGATTTGATTATGCATACATAGTTGTAGTTGGTTTTAACTTTGACACATTAAGATTCAATATTACTTAGTGATATCTTACCTTAAAAGGCGTTTATATTTGCTTAGTACTATTAAAAGAAAAAGTAAATATAAACAAAAAAGTCATATATTGCTCGATCAGGTCATGAATACAATGCAGTAACTCGAGCAAAGGGTTATAAACAAAACCAGCTCATCAGTACACCTTTTACAATTGTGCAGTCAAATAAATGTGCTTCAACTGAATCATGTTAAAAAAACATTTGTATTTGAAGTTGGAAAATACATAACTTAAAGTAAAAGTCAAGGGGGTAAGATTAAAGACTAAACGAAAACATAAAATATTTTAACAAACTCTGGCAATTTCCATAGTCAGGGGTGAAGGACATCAGGTCAAGTGTGCACTCAGATATGTCACAGCTGAGAGGTACGGTGAGCCTGAACTCTATTGCCTTGGTCTCTCCTCGGCGCATGTTGATAGAAGGTGTAATTATCTGAATGCCGGCGAAGAAGGCTGATGAAGGGTGAGATAGTCTACCTGGCGGACCACCGGGTACCATGTAGGAACGCACCGAACATACCAACTGTAATATAAGGCATACATTAAGGGTATAAGGTAATATTAAGTGTGTGTGTGTGTGTGTGTGTGTGTGTGTGTGTGTGTGTGTGTGTGTGTGTGTGTGTGTGTGTGTCTGTCTGTCTGTCTGTCTGTCTGTCTGTCTGTCTGTCTGGTCACATGATAAAACATGAATCAGGATTTAATTTTTAACAATTAACATTAGCTGGAAAAGTTTTATATACGTAAGGAAATTTAAAAGAATACAATAAACGTACCCTGAAGCCCATCTTAACGGTTCTGTTTACAAGATCTTCCTCCGTGAGGTCTAGTAGTGTCATGTTGCTCCTATTGCAATAGCCTTTAGTTAGGCTTATGTCCCGGTCACCTTGGATCTCCCAGATTACAGAGTAAAACATGTCGTCCTCGCTCTCCGTAAAATCACAAACAAAATTGTGTGTCCTTTGTCTAGTGGTCACTGTAACCTTGCTTGCAACATAGTCTGGAGCTTGACCTATAAAATAAAGACAATACATACATGAAAATGTATGCGCATATCTTACGTATTCAATCTATAATATCCTTTGACGATCAAGCATTACACATTGAAAGCTTTATATGAGCTTTTACTGGTTAATCATAACAAGAAACAAGCCGAAGATGTTTTGTATTGTAAGACTGTTTAATATATATGATTAAGTAACAACCCACAATTTTTCTAGTAAACAATTAATAACGCTACCATGTACGAACCTTCTGTCCCAATTCCTGAAAAGAGAAATACAAAAATCGTTTAAATAAGGTTTCGTTTTTTATGTTGTGAAGTTAAGTTACAGAACCTAACAAAAGACTTAATAAAATAGCTTAAAATCAAATCGAAACTCCACTATGATCTTGAACAATATAAACCTCTTAATAGTCGTATGTACAGATAAAACATACATACATATTGATATATTGCCAGAAAGGTAAACTGGACAGGCCGACATACATACATACATACAGACGGACGGACGGACAGACAGACAGACAGACAGACAGACAGACAGACAGACGACAGACAGACAGACAGACAGACAGACAGACACGTATCAATCAAAATATCACGAAGCGTGAAGTTGAATAGATGTGAGCAATATAATAATGTAGGCCTGTTGCATTACACAAAGATGAAAAAGGCAATAGGGCATACCAAAGCAGTAACCACTATGTTCGTCTACAGTAGGTCGAAGCCTATACACGTAACTATGGTCTGGACATAGTTTGATGGAAATGTTGTACATGTGACCACAGTTTGAGTTGTTGGTCACCTGGCAGGCCATCCTGTCCACCTGTTCATTCTCCACCTGTGGGATCGCGCCTAGATGACCGAAGTGTAGGTAAGTTATAAAAAATTAATTCAATATCTTAAAGACAGCATTACCACTATATTTATACAGAGATGATTTTAAAATGTAGTGTGTTGGTATAATACGAAAACATATTATGTGGTTACTTCATTTCATAGAAAAACCTTTCTTAGTGTAAGCTAAACTATATGTACTTAGGGGCCAGTCACACAGCGAAAACGCATGAATCACGCACGAATTACGCACAGATTTTCGTTTCTGCTTGGAGCGTGCGTCGTATGCGTAATTCGTCGGTGGAACGAACGTGGACCGTCAGTGATTGTAAGTGGATGTGCGTCGAAGGCGGTTTGTGCGTGATTTTGAGTTTTGAACGGGTCAAAAATTTTCCGACGCACAGGTGTGCGTTATTCATGAGTCGGCGTGCGTAGTTTATGCGTCAAGTATGTGTGACTATGCGCGGGACACGCGTCGACCGTCAGTGCTTATGCGTCGGAACTTGTTCGAAACCGCGCACGTCCATATCACGCATGAACCGCGCACGTATCACGTTCATTCCACTGACATCCGTGCTTGTACGAGGAACGTTTGCGAAGCGTGCGTGTTTGGACGTGCTCCGTCAGTAATTCATGCGTCGGGCGTGCGTCGAACGTTCGTGGAATACTGCACCGTATTTGCGTGCGCGATATGTCAGTGATTCGTCAGTGATTGTAAATGATACGATCGCTGTTCATGCGTGATTCGTGTGTGATTCGTCAGTGATTTCTACCCCCGACACCCCGAAAATTTGGTCAATTTCTCGACGCACAAGCACGCACAAACCCAATCTGTGCGTGATTTGTGAGTGATTCGTGCGTGATCGGCTGTATTAGTATTAGTATTTAGTATTAAAGTTAAAACCAACACGTTTAACTAACTAACAGTTACCGTTTCAAGTTTGTTTGTCGTAAACTTTTTATTATTATTCAAGTGTCTCCGACTAATTTTAGGGACAAATCAGAAAATGAAAGCTATTACGTTGTTGGTTAAATGGAAGCACGTTTTGCCTAATTTAAAGCGAGATGTGTGTATCACTCCATGTTTGTCCGATATGATTCAATAATTTTATCAAGTTAATTAAGAAAGCATTATTTCTTCCCTTCAAAATACTCTTGAACATTATGATTTTGTTACTCAGGTTCCAAAACAAAACAAAGTATACCTTTACATACCTGTCAGGTACACTGGATAAGTTGTACCACACGAATGTACTTTCGGTGCGAGGTTTGGCATTACTTCTTTGCCTACGTTGTACCATCGTGTTACAAGTCTTGAATCATTATAAGCAGTGTCTTGTCCCTCTGTTTTAAAGTGAACATATCTCGATTCGAGGTAAGGGAGTGGCCGTTGGTTGAATTTATTGCAAGGGTCCGGATTCTCTTCAAAATCTGTTTTATTCAAAGGAAAAAACGGGTATACATTGACATATAGTACACATCTGTACAGTTATATTTAAAGCAGTTAACAACCCTGACTCTAGATTATATTTTTCAAATCTGATGAAAATACAATATGTTTAATGATAGATATTTAAACTATAAATTACAATGTTTACAGAAATGATTACTAATAAAAATTGTTGACAGAAAGGAAAAGAGCGTTAATTACCCATTTACACAAGTTACACACCAACCAACGACTTATAAACAATATCTGCTTATACCATTCTAGGCTCAGTACTATTGCAAGTTTGGGAAAAGAGGAAAATTAGTAAAATTAGCAAAAAGTATTTGAATAATTATTTAGATTGTTTAATAGGTTAATTGTCCCACCAACAGTATTTATGTATTTAGACAATGTCTACTCGAATCAGATATATTGCAGCTGTCACGGTTTATAGCCTGCCGTGAACACCTGGCACGATACCACACTATCCTGACAAATTATGTGGTCCTGTAGTTAAAGCATTCCGGGCTAAAATACTTATTGAATGATCAGCGATCAGTCAATCAAACGCTTTGAAGCCATACTGTCTAGCGCGAAGCATTGTATACGGTACTAAACAATTAAAGCACAAGCAATTGACCAAAATAACTTCAGAATAGCTTCAGACGCCTTTCTTGGGTTCGTCTATAAGACATATAAATTGAAAAGCGTTAGTTAAAACTCATTAAAAAAAATCATGTTGAAAGCGGTTTACAAGCATTGTGCCAGTCACCATGTGTAACACAAATACGCAGACATAGGCTCTATGGTTGAACCAGTACAGTGTTTCATTGCATTGCCATTGGTTCAGGGTTTGAATCCATTGATAAAAATAGATTTCATTTACTTTTGTTTCTTTCTTTTCTTTTTTTATCTTCTTTTTTCACTAGAGAGCATGTGTTTTAGTCTACAAATACATTTACCTATACTATTTTTACGTGGTTCACATAAATTTCATAATAAATTGTATGCATACAAGCATGTAAAGCCTTTTCTGTGCGCCGAAACGGACTCTTTAGTGTTTCGTGTTTAATTTAGCCTAGTTATCCTATTGTGCTTTTATTTCACAATATTTAAATAACCACAATTATCTGCTTACAACATTCAATAGCAACATCTTCATCGTGGCCACAATCATGGACCTTCCATTCCCTGGACCAACACTCGGACACATCCTGTTCGTCCCCGGCACAATACAGGTCATCAACGGTGATTGGGCCTTTTCCAGGGCCATACTCGTCTGTGTTGTATCGGTAGAGCCTTAGGTAAAGCCAGTGAAAAGTCTAATTTCTGTCATGCGATTTGTAGTTACCATACGGCACGACAGATTATTAGTAAACAATTATTTCCGACACGCCATTTGCTTTATTTATGTTAAAAATTGTAAGTTATAAACATCATATTTTAGTCGAATCTTCAAATTTTAACGGACAATATACAACATTTATGCATATTAAAATAAATGTTAAACAATATGTTCTTCTGTGTCGCTACACGTGTAAATGAGTATCATTAAGAAAACAGCAATAAAATATGTCGGCTTGTAGGCTCGATATTTACAAATAGGTAACAGGCAAAAATAATTCAAACCATCAGCTTAAACAATTCCATATATTTAAAAACAAAATAATTCTATACACAACATAAGTTCTATTTGTGATAAACTGAATACCCATCAATGTATCCTTTCATGGAACAGAGAACAAATGCATCATCGTCGTCAAAGTGATCATTACAGATTGTTCCCCATTGACCATCGTAGAACACCTCCACACGACCTTCTACCTGACCTGCCTTCTTGGGATCAAATGTCATCTCAATATCTCCATTCATCAATCGCAGCTCTGTAGTGGCCCCTTAAATATTTTTTTAGATGTTGTGTTATTATAAATGCAGTAAGGTATGTTTTAAACAATACTAATTTGTTAAAATACGCATGGACTTAAACACATCACTTACATTAATTCAATCAAAAGACATACATTGTGAATTTCATATCAGTATGACTTCGTTTTTATATTTCAAACACCATGGCAAGCATTCAGTATTAATACATGACACTACAGGAAATATGTTCTCAGGAGTCTACAAAATACCAATAAAAGATGATATGTTAACTCACTACAGTTGAGTGCGACATCCCGATCATGACTACAGCTGTTATTCATCCAATGCAGAGTCCCGCACTCATGCAGGTCGCTTTCATCGCCCTTACAGTCTAGGTTGTTAAGTACTACATTCCCAGTGCTTTGGCCAAATTTTGTCCCTTCATTCACAACAATTGATCTGGAATACATCAGAACCAGTTTCATGGTCTTAAAGATACAATGCTTACGTATTGTTAAGAATTACTTTAAAGTTGGCACTTTTCTTTTTTAGTGATGTACATTTCTAACAATGGAAAACGTGTACCCATTATATGCGTCCCTCAGTCCAAGTATGTTGCAGACTGTCTGAGCGTCAAGGTGATCGAACCCTTCGCCACACACTGTGCCCCATGCGCGCTGAAAGTAGACCTCTAACAGTCCTGAGTACTTGGTTCTGCCCCCAGATAAGCGAAGAGGCGTGTCTGCAAGCATTAATTTGCATTTGTATGAAATAGCAAGAGCCCGTTTTATATTAGTCAAATATATCCGTAAAAACCAAATAGTTGTGTAGTTTTAACAATATTATTTAAATATATCAAGTGCTACGATAATTTTATCAAGGCGATATACTTTTAAGCGGTTTGAGTACAGTTCTGCATAGGTATTTGAAACAAATAACCACTCGATTCCGAACTTTATATGTATTGCATCTCTTTTGAGCCGATCAATGTGTTGCATATGACTGAAGTATACACAGGACGTATATTTCAGCATGCAAATTTCAAAGATAAACTGGGTTGTTGAGCTACATATTAAATAAGTAATCTTTTGAAAGATACCATATTCACATTTACGCAAGAAAGTAACATTTTATTTCATTATTTATTGTGATTCAACGAAGTATTCAAAATGCAAAGTTGTTCAACTGTGGCCAAGTTGCTTTAACAGGGGCACCATCTTAAATGAGTCGACACTAGTTTTGCAAAAATAAATAACACTGTATACTTATTTTACCATTCATTTTTATTATTATACATTATCTAAACATCAAATATTCCAATACTTATTCGCCAATTGTAAAACAAACGAAACTTCAGATCAATATTTGAATCTATTATTCTTACACATTTTAGATCAAGCTTAGAGTGAGTTATCTGTAAGAATATATGTCGAACGACAGCGATGTGGCAAGTTTCTTATTAACTCAATGTCACTATCAAACACATTGATTTGAATTCTCTTCTGAACAGCTTGATTGACAGTCACAGTTTGGCAGTATGTGTATTGAGGTGATTTATAACGAACCTTTTATTGGACCATCCAGACTGTGAAACGATTGGAGCCTTGTGTTCATATTATAATATGGCATATTATAAAACCACTTACTGCATTGTACACCTGCTTGTCTTGTGGAGTCGCAGTATGCATACGGACTGCCCCAGTTGTAGTCTACATTACACTCAGATATGTCGCTTTCATAGGATGAACAGTTTAAGTGAGATATACTAGCTGACAGGGACTGGTACCCATAGTATGATCGTAGTTTCACTCCAACACTCCTGTGTAAATCAGAGCATGTATCATATGTTACCTAAAGCAATTTACAAAAACACAGAAAGACCTTCAAATGAAATTATAAAATGTAAATTGTTCTGTTCAGAAAACAATCCATTATAATCTATATGAGATTAACTAATATAACAAAAAATACATAAGCACAATCGCTATGGACAACATGTTGCTTCTTTAGCATATAAAGCCCTCCACGCTAAATCTACATTACTGATGTGAGATTCACATTAAAACTGCGTTAGAAGACAAAGGCTGGGTGAAATAGTAAGTAATCATAAAAAAACATCTTTGATTGTACATACTTATCATTCAATCCAAGACTCCTGCAGATGACCTGGGCATCCTTCTCGTCAAAGTCATAATCACAGAGAGTGCCCCACCTCCCCACTGGATACTCTACCTCCACCCTCCCAGAGTACTTATTGAGGCCACCCGCAAGACGGATGGGCGAACGCGGCCCTGGAATAATGAGTGCGATTAAAATTTTAGTTTATTATAATCAATCTATAGGTCACGTGCAATCCACTGTCTACCCATCATATTGATGACAAATTACGAAAGAACCCTAAGCCTTCTATATTAACGTACATAGTTAACTCATGTTTGATTTTAAAATGTTTAAAATAGTATTATGAAATATATTGTTTATCTCGCAATCCTGATATCTGCCTGTACAGCTGACTGCGTTAACAACGATGTTGTTGTTGAATTCTCCGAATATGTACGAAATTGTGAAAAGATATTCTTTACATTAACAATCTCGACTCTCCTTTGTTTTAGTGGACAGTTATGAGATCACTTACTACAGTTGATGGCTACAGATCTCTGTGTACAAGAAGGTGACGTATTAATCCATGGAAATGATTGACACTCATCTATTATGCCTTCAGAGCCATCACACATGAGATCCTGGATCCGACGAGACCCATCATTAGATGACGGAATTACCCCAGCCTGGTATATTGTGGCATTTCTACGAAGATGAATGAACTATAGAGTTAATCTTTTCTTTTTTAACGTCTTGCTATATGGGTCTATTTTTTATTTTAATGAGGACAAATATTCGTTCAATATATCTTATATATATAATAAACAATATATGTTGGTAGAATTTAATGATCTCTAAAAAAATATGTTGTTTTGTTAAAAAAAACATCCGGTTTATAAATTTATTCATTATTAGGCTCGAACCTAATTCTCTTAGTCCTTAAGATGGTTAGTATCAATAACAAATAAATTGGACACATAATTGTTTATTCCAATAACAATCATTTGTAATCAGCATGAGGGCATGCCAGCAATATAACCATTTATATACTTAGGCATAAGATGACCGTGTGTGCTGATAACTTGATCCTGACCTTATTGATTATCATTTATTATCAAATGAATACTAATTTGCTCGTTAATATAACCGGTTCACATAAATTATGATTTGAATAATCTTAATAGTTTGATTTATGACTGACGATAGGTTTGGTTTTGGGATCAGCTTAATGGCGGCGCATAAGGATTAAAGCAGATTAAGGGTGAAAATGCTTTGATTTATACTTGCCTGTTACCTATTTGTTAATATTGAGCCTACAGCTGACATAATATTTCATAAAAATAAAATATTATTTTAATTGCTATTTTCTTTATGATAATCAATTACACGTGTAATGGTTGTTTGCGAGTATTGTTGTACTACCAGCTTGATACTTTGCGTTCCTACTACTTACGTCTGATTTGTAACCCCAAGTTCCCTGCAAATGACCTCTGTATCAATAAGATCAGTGAAATCCAAACAAAGTGTGTTCCAGTATCCGTTGTACTGTATTTCCACCTGTCCACGATAAATGTTATGTCCATTGCTTAGCCGAACCCTCAGATCTGATTAAAACATATACATGTATATACATGTATAACTTATTAATTTATTTTCAAAATACATGCGGTCTAACAATTTTTTTAAATAGATTTTATGTCATTAAGCAGCGCTTATCACTAAAATAGAATTTGAATTGTAACAAAGCGATAAAATTAAGATATTAAGAACTTGCTTCAGAAAATACGTCCGTATAAATTTTTATTTTATGTGATATGCTGTGTTCTGATTTTATGTTGTTTTTTTTCAATTGAGTTCTGTGAATGCTTCCTGTGTAACAGAAGAAGAATATTTCATTTAATAATACTTGCTAAATGTACAAATACACAGTAAACATAGGTCTTATCAGCTTCTCATACCTTGGCCCTTGTTTTACGACTCACATCTACGAAATTATGGGTAGAATGTGGCTTCCATTTATTGTTGTGGGACAGATATTTGCGATAATGCCCCCACCAATCCATGATTATAAATGTGAAGGAGTTTAAATTTGTAAAATGAGTGGCTGAGCGAAATGCGCTGAAATTAAATGGTCTATAAATAATCTACTCCTTTTGGAACAAAAGTAACTTATGGTAAACAGTACGTGCTTCTTACTATTTATTTTTGTGTGTTTTGCCGATTGTTCGTTCGCGGTAACTCTTATGTTTTTTTATTTATTAAATATATTCTCATTTCTTTTGTTATCTTTAAGTTTAAGATGCATGTTTGTGTCCTTGTCTTGAGTTGGTTCAAGTTTAAATATATGTCGTGATTTTTATAGGGCGTTCTCATATTTTCCTTCTAAATGTTGTTCTATACATCTAATTAATCCTATAAGGATTATTACGTGTATTCTCTTTGATGGACATTGGATTTTGGTTCTTCAATTCCATGACACATGAAGAATATGCTGCAACCATTTACACTTCTCATGTTCTTTCGTGAGTCAAAAAATTAATTTCACTTACAATCAACAATTGTTGTGTAAATCTTCCCATAGAGGTAATGCCTTCTCTTTTCTGTTTGCCAATTTTGTTTTGTTTTTTTTTTAGATTTGTTCTTACTTTTACATTGTCCTGCGTCTTGTCAGAGTTTGGTATAGGACTTTGTCATATAGTCTTTTTCATTACATAACACAGATACAAGACTGATTGATTGTAAATCAAACGTTAACCCGTACTCCTTTATCATTTAAAACACAAGACATACAAGTAGCATAAGGAAAATTAAATCATCTCAAGGGAAATGTTTTTATTAAAGGTGTAAACCAGAGGGATAATATACAGCGCTTTTTGTATCAATACAAATTATATATGTATAAAACTTACGAATAAAGGAAACACTACAACTTAAAGATATAACATAATTTTAGAATAATATTGAATCTTACCACTGCACTCAATATAAGCATTTCCAGAATAGTAGCAAGAGATGTCTCTCCAGTACCCTGAAGGACACTCGGAAACATCTGTCTCTGTACCACGGCACTGTAGATCATCTATGACCATATAGCTACTGGCAGGAAAGTAGTTGGAACTGAAAATACTAAAAAGAACATAACTGTATAAATATGTTGTATGAGATAATATATTATGAGATAATATTATGAAAAGAGTTATTACTTAAAACTGGAAATATGATAAATTATCTTACCTGTTAAGAGCAAGACACTATAGAAAAATCTGTATATACTTATATAGGTTTTTTTCCTCTGGAAAAAGTAGATAGTGTACTTTAAATAGTTTATCTTAAACCATTACTTTTAGCTTCAAAAATAATGAAAGAAATGCACAGTTTACCCTGAGCGGTATCCAAGCATTAAGCAAAAGACACTAGCATCAATATCATCAAAGTAGTCCCTACACACGACGCCCCATTGACCATCGTAAAAAACCTCCACTCTACCCGAAGAGTTGTTGACGCCTCCTACAAGCCGCACCGGTGTCACAGGCTCTACAAACAATAATTAATACCAGAATGTACTGCTTTATAAAATGCATATTTAAGTAAAATTTACATTCGTCAAACATAATAGCAAAAATCATAACACGATTGATTTAATGTAGTTGCAGTCTAAAGAAAAACATATCATCTCTCACAAATTTGCATATAGATCCACACACACGATGATGGCCTCATCACCCTACATTCAGCTACTCTTTGTAGATATAATTTCTACTGTAGTTAACTGTTGTTAACATTTAACATTTAATATAATATATTTCTGAAAATGCTGAAAATCTTACGGCAGTTAATTAAAGTAACTTGGTATGAAGATGGGTTAATTTTCCAGTTGGAGTGGTTGCACCCTTGGACATCAGATTCATTGCCAACACACTGAAGAGCCTCAAAGCTGTTCGAACTGTAGTATGTGGTTCTTGTAGACAGTTTTGGGGATGTGCTTTACGTTAAAATATAAATACAAAAGTTACATCTAAACAAAACTTAAGTTGTTATCATATCAACTGCCAATACAAATAAGTTTTATAAGCAAAGAGTGCGACTATTTAACCTGTTATATGTCTCATTAGCTAATATTTTTACATTTCACTTTTGACACTTTTTGGCATATGACGTCATGGCATTGTATGATGTCATTATATTGTTCCTTTAATATATCAGCGCTTGTACTGTTTTAATTTTTTTAAACTACTCTTTCATTTGGAATTTTAGGTTGCCGAGGCTTTTATCTACTGTACATGCTGTACATATGTTGTTAGTTAATTTTATTACTAGTTGTTATGTATGTACATACGTTCATTATATCTGTTTTAACTCTCGATGCAGGTGCTTACTGTTAGTTGTTTTACTTTGACGGGATATTTTTATTTACACTGTTTGTTTGATAGAAAGACCTTCAGGAAGTGCGAGGTTGGAGCGCTCCACAAACCAGGTTTAAGCACCCCAATTGGCCCTTTTGTCGATTGACCGTTCCAAGGCGGTTACTGATGGTTTTTCTTTGTGTGTGTTATGTCTCGTCTCTGTGTTTTTGTCACATTTACATTTACCTTGTTTGCCTTTGTCTACAGGTAGATACAATTTAAATATCTGTGAAAATTTTGAAAGGACCTTTTCTTATTTACCTATTCATTAGCTAATGCATTTGGAAAATAAGGAAAATAGAATACAAAATGCGATATTGACCAACTGTTAAGTCAATAGAGAGACTTCTATCAAAAGATTCCAAGTGTTATAGACTACCTCATTTGAACTCCGCATTTGTCATTGCGAATACAATGTGCGTCGACTGATATGGTTACCAGCTAAGAATGAACATGCCATTTGGGGAGCGTGTGCAAAACGAGCATGCTCATGCAAAGGATATAGCGATGTTTACCAAAATATGATTTTTGCATTTATATTGAACTTTTTAATAAGCATGTGCATTCTTTTCAGAGTCTAAATGTAAAAGAAAGAATGCTATAACGATGTGTAATATTTAGTCTTACGTATTTATTCATTAATCTAGTTCTACTGGCTCTGCTGCAAATGTAGTGTGATCATTTGTGTTTTAGGTGATACATGTAAGGGTTCTGAAAAAAGCAATAAAAGGTTTAACTGGTATACATGATGTTGGTATTTATTAAGATATTAAATATTCAAATATTGATTATTATAACAAACCACTTATGTAATATTAAAGAAATAATAAATATATATTATTTATAATAGCATTTAACTACTACAAAAGCTATACATTTTTCGATGAAGCACAATGAAAGTTAAACTGTGCTCGCTCTTCTAGCCTATTTTCGCTGAATGGCGGATGTGTACTTTGTATACTTTATGTTAAAGAATACGGCAACAGTGTTAACCGAGTAGACAAAAGCACCTACTATCACTGAGATATATTTGAAAGTTTGGCTAATTTGCCCGATAGTTATGTAGAGAACCGCGCTAAAGCTTGAAAGAAAAGGCTATTATATTATCCAAAATGCAACTTTAAATATTCAAGCCAGCGATAATTGTAACCCATTGTAATAAGTCCATGTTTTATTTGGCTTTAAAAGGGGTCATTTTAGAAGGGCATAAAATAGCAAATACACGCTTTTTAGAAGTAAAATTAAACAAAGGCTGGATTTCCGAAATATATTTTACTGTTTTATCGCAAATGCGTTTAAAGTTTAAAAAAACTGCTTAACGCAAACGCTCTAAAATACATTACGTTTACATCTATAAAAATATGGCGTAATTCCAAGTGCACGTTCTTAATGACGTCGTTGACGTCATTAATACACATATCGAATTCCTAACTAACTTTACTTCGTTAGGTGTCCCAACATCTGGAAAAAAATTGGTTTAAATTTTGTTCAAACTATGTAGGATGTATACAACATATAGCGTAAAATCAATTGATATACAAATAATCAAATTAATTGATATCGAAAGTAAGAAAATGTGCTTAAAGTCGGGGATAGAATTAAAGCAACGTTGTTAATGACCAGACGACGTGCTAGTCTAATTTAGTATCTTTTATATGCTTACGATAATTCCATGACGAATGAAGGACATATTAAACAATTGCATATACAGGTTTGCCTTCCACATTATAGATTTTAAATTCCACATTTCATCCTGTTGGAAATCTGGCACTGCCTTTCTACTTTATTCAACATTGTCAACACTGACCAATTTCAACATTCGTTGATGTTTTTTTTAAACAAAATAGGCCAAAGTAACGCATTCAACATGTTTTACTGTGAAAAATGAAAAAAAATGCTTAAATATATACTGAATGATGTAAATTGGAAATTAAAACTTTCTTAAACTAACGCCTTTGTTCCATTAAATATACTTTAATGAAGTATCGAAATTAACAAGTGATATTTCGTGCGACGTAATCAATGTGTGGCGAAAGTTTGTCTCATTTGCGGATTTGTTGTACAAGTTCAGCTAAATCATGGCAAGACAGCAAAACTTTAATTTCATTGTCAACGAAAATGTTGATATGTTTGTAATTTTATCGTCATAGAGATACAAGTTGATGTAATTTCAGGTACTTACGAATTTTGTTATTTGTCTCTCAGTGCAAATAACCATGCGAAGTATTAATATGCGCTTCATGGATAAGTCCGAACAACATTGTAAGAAGATATTTATGTTTAACTTCTGAATTTTTCCTTGATCATTTGAGTTATAATTTAAAGACCTTGGTTTACAAAAAGCAAATATTTAAAAAAAAAGTTATTACTACTGTGAACGCTGTTGGTTCTCTTGAAATTCTACAGTCGGCATACCAGTTGGAGCAAGCCACATATCATACGACGTAAATGCTTAGATCCAACACATTATGGAATTAAAAAATTCAAAACTGAATGCCTTCTAAAGTAGTTAGATCTAGTTTACAAGGAGTACAATAAAAGCTATCTTTCAACAGTTTGATATTAATATAACAAATAACTTGAAAGCCTTTGAGCCATACGAATTATGTCAGAAGTGTCAAAATCCGATAATGTCGTCTATGATGAAGTTAGCATGCTTCATTCTGAAAATTGTGACTGTAATCTTTCCCGATGCGTCATTCAGTCAGTTTTATGTGGAGCAATATTTATATATTTAAATGATTGACCGCCCTGTTCTTTTAAAATTATCAAATATAAAATAAATGTAAAGGCTACTATGATTAGGTACTACAATAATTGTTATGTATTTTAAGTTGAACAAAAAGACATACACATATACGTAAATGTAAAAGGGGGCATCATTAATGCGGATAGACATTGAACAAAGAGACAAAGCGGTTATGACCTTCAAACGGTTAACAGTTTTAAAGGGGGGCAATCTTTGCCGAATAGGTATAGTTACTATAAAAACTTTAGAACAAAGTAGTTTAATAGATTTGAACGTGTCTGGAATGATAATTCTTTTACGGTTGATAAAGGAACATTATACTGTCCTTCGACCTGCAGTACTTTTAACAGTCCAACACAGTTAATTAACCGACACATGTAACAAAAACTAGGATTCATTTCTAATAATTCAAACATTAAAAAGACCAAGGTAAGCACTAATAAATATGTGTTAGCTCTTATAACAATATGTTAAACAGGCTTAAACGGATGTCTTTAGTAGTGTTAGATTGTGTGAATAGTTTTGCTCTTAAAGACACGACTTTAACTCTAGTTTCAATACGTTTGAAATGTTGTCAGCCACATACATGTGGGTCTATGAAAAATATTATATTATATTACTATGATGTATCTGTTATGATCAAACTATTGTTATTTTTTCTTTGCATTAAACAGTTGGTATTTATATTTAGACTAAAATAGGCATGCGTTTATGCTTTTTTGTGCAAATATTTATACGTGTTCTAACAAATAATATAAAATATGATAAAAAGGTTATAGTTACTGCATTTAGTACTAAAGTCATTGAAGGCGTAAAATATTAACAACACCGGTGACCGTTCTTATGTAATTTTGCTTAATTTAAGAGCTTTATAAAAATATATATATCACTTTCATACACATACCTATGGGTATCATAGGCCCAGGCTCCTGCATTGTAACGTTGCAAGTCAGCTTCACTAAAAATATTAGAACCAGATGTGTCGCCAACTGGCCGAGAGGATTGAGCAAAGTCGACATGGTTATTTGCCGTTGTATTGTCAGTGTTCTGGTATGTCACGTATGGAATTAATATTGGGCTGTTTATAGGTAGTGGACGCGCATGTAACTTATGTATTGTTTCAGCCAAATCAGTTGTGAAGTATTTGAAAGAAAAGAAACCTATTGAAATTCTCTTAAAAAACCACCAGAGGTCCGTGTTTAGTGAGGTTCAATGTACGTGAGTGAATAGTTCCTATTAGGAACTATTATTGTTCATCTATTACAAAAAAGTATTTTAAGTAGACTTCATGCTAGATCATATTTTTATTATAAAAAGTATGTTTTTTATTAATTTTGTTCGATGCGTAGCTTTATTGTTTACTGACAAAGAACTGTATATGTGAGTTTACAATATTAGCCTTTCCGATAAATAAGTTGTCTGCCCTTCAGTACTCTCCTAATGCGCATGCGCACTCGCGCTGATTTAACGTCCGAGTCTTAAGCACAAATTTTACCAGCGTGTATAACACAAACATCGAGTGACATGGAAAGTTATTAAGAAAGAAACGAAACCGAAATCAAAATCGCCAAAGTATACTGCACATATAAAGGTGTTTATTGCGGGAGGGTGGTTCAAACAGAACAGTTTCATTGCATCGATTTCCTTAAAACAACGACTACGGCGCGTTTGGATTCAACGATGTCGGACGATAATGAGAAGTTACAAGCATATATATATATATATATATATATATATATATATATATATATATATATATATATATATATATATATGTGTGTGTGTGTGTGTGTGTGTGTGTGTGTGTGTGTGTGTGTGTGTGTGTATGTATGTATGTATGTATTTTCATAAAAACTTCAGAATTCAGATGTCGCTTTGAGATCATGTAGTCATATATAACCTTTTCGCAAACGATTGGGAACATTTCAATGTTTAAAGACCTATCCTATCTTTGCCCTTTTCACACTTTGCTCTCGCCCTGATTAACCACGCTTCGCCCAGAAGGTAATCACACTTTGACCTTACTTAATAACATGTCGTCTTCTGATATAAGTTTATGAGTTACATTTTACCCTTAAATTTTAAATGTATCAAAAGTGAAAAATGTATACTTGTTATTTTACATCTAATTAGTTATACGGCGTTCACATTGCATGTAGGGTTCTTTCGTCTTCATATACTGGAAATTATATTATGAGCATTGTTGATCCTTCTTAGTAAAATCTACTTTTTTCTTATTTTAAACTTGTAACCAGGGAAAAAATCTAAAACTAAATAACATTTATATTAATAACTTAAATGTGCGTGATTTTCCTTTTATTATTAAAAAGAAGAAAATCATTAAAGCGTATGCGAAGTTTATTAATTTTATATTTTAATGAAGCTCCGCTGTTACAAGGTTGTTACTGTTATTACTTATTGGCATGCGTATTTTGTTGACCATAATTTAATAAGGTTTTCACACCCAATTTAGAGTATGTAGTTATTTCATAACTGCACAACAATGCAACAAAAGTGTGACCTTCAAATTGTGTTTGCCTCCCGTAATTATTGTGGTGGTAGCACACACGCTATTCTTGGTTGATAGTGAGTCCTGTACATGATCAATTGAAAAGTTCGTTAACATTTTTTAACTGAACATTTACGTAACATGCTCTCCTACATTTGAATATTAAATGTGTTATTCATTAAAAACTATGTAAGTGTGCACCTCCTTGTGAATGTATTTGCTTACATGGTTGTCAAACAGGTTTTACATTCATTAATTTAATTTATTATGATATTGTTCTCTAGACGCGATATTAAATTGTTTTCTCTGATTTTTAAAAAAATTAAAACGTAATATTAAAACTTCGTTGCAAGAAACAATATGTCTCTTTCATGTGCATAATTTCAAATGTATTTCAAGTATATTTGTCATTAAAGGTTAAAAAAATTAACAATTTAAGAGTTGTTCTCATTCATGAAGAGTCATGTTCTGAGTCCCTCTTCGTTTCCTCGAGTCGATCTATACTTTTCAATTCATATTTGTGAGTAATAGCTAGCCTGTGATCGCCGATAACTCGCTCGATCGGCTTACATTACCGTCCAGACAGATTCAACCTACTTATTCCAATCTGTTAGCTTGCAATGGTCCAATTATTTGTTGTTTACACGTGCACTGTTTATCCTTTTTCGCCATTTTTTCAATTATTCCACTGAGGATCAGCGACGAGTAGAATCCCTTTGAAATCTAGGGAAGTATCCAAGTTATCGGAAAGGCCAATATCCCTGCATTTCTTAACGGATTAAGTATTTTAAAATATAATCTATTAAAAAACCTTTCATCAATAACGTTTGAAAAAAAAGAACCATGAACATTGACTTATTTAACTTATAATCGCACAGAAGGCCAATTGTATAATATTAAATCGATTATATAATATTAGAAAGACTTACAACAGGCAAGCTTTACCACAGATGAACTCGAGCAGCTATCTGTGATCCATTTGGTGGAGGAACACTCGGAAATCGTTTCCTCTGTCCCAACACACCTCAGAGTATCAATGAACAAAGTATCATTGACATTACTGGGCACATTACTTACGACGGGAGATCTGAAGGGAAAATTTCATTTAAAATGGTCTTCCTTGTAAAAAATTATTTGCATTTGTAAAATGCAATTATAAAATGATTTATTTATTTCATCTAGAACCATTACTGCCTCCGCATAAACAACATTTTACTCGAAAGGTTTTAATGTCGTAATTTGTTTTGCTTTATGTGTTTATATCTGTTGCCTTTGTTGTGAAATTGAAATATAATTAAGAAAATATATTGTCAATGTCTAAAATAAGAAATACTTTAAAATTCGTTAAATGTTTAAAAATGACAGGCCATAAGATTGAAAAAATGTGGACTTTTGTCCAATCATTAATAACATATATTACATTTTATTGAAGTTATAGGTAATTAATAATTTCAATGAAATTCATATACATTTGCCATTAGCAAATGAAATTACATACGTTTCAATAAAACCGGCCATACGACAAAGAATCTTTGCCTCGTAAGTCCTCACATATGTCCGACTGCAAACAGGTAACCAGGTTTCGTTGACGAACAACTCAATTAGTCCTTCATATGGTGTTGGTCCGTCAACTATCCGAGCAGATGTTCCTGGGTTAACAGATATACATATTCCATTTTGTGTAAATCGACAAAATAACCACAGAGAAAAAATGGGAGAGATATTGCCCCATACTTACAAATGTAACCTTATGTTGTTGACATTTACAGAGTGAAGTCGGTGTTTATCAAGCTGGTTTCTTGTTTAGAGGAGGTATTTATGAAAAGGTATTTTCTACCGATGGGGCCGTTTTGATATCAATTCTGGTTGAACTTGCGTAAGCATTTCTTAGTAGATTAAAAGTGAAATGAGACAGTTATGGCGAACAAAACCACGTGATCTCTCAATAAAATAACTTTTTAAGCAAACCTTTTCTAAAAAACCTAATACATTTGGCATCGTGTTTTTTCTATATTATCATTCAAAACTTTGTTTTGCATAAAAAATGCACTTATTACTAGATATGACGCGTGGACGACAGGTCTCCGCTCTTGTTTATGTCAACTTGAATTACTATAATGAGGTTATTTCCCACCCACACATTTGCTTTTGAAAATCGTTTCAAGCTAAGGTGCGTTTTAAATTGCACAATATATTATATGTTGTTATCTGTGACTTCTACCTATGGGAATCTCTTCGATATTCAACCAGGCTGAGCTTGTTTCAAGATTTGTTATTTAAAATACCTATTTGAGACTTTGATCTATATATTTGTACATTATAAAGTCAGTTTTATTTCCAGCATGCAGTTTTTTTTATTGTGGCTACGATACAGTTATAGCAAAGAATTCTTTTATATATTTCAACTACAATTTTCATGACTTCAATGGCACTATTGTCTCGACTAAATTTCACAAAACAAAAGTTTTAAAAAATCAGCTGTTTAGGTATAATGGTTAATTAAATAAATGTTTGCATTAAAAACAATGGAAAGAACACGCACTGCAATCAATTTTCACTCGATGATCGCACTGGTTGCTGTCCAAAGACACGTTTTTACACTGAGAAAGGTCGTCTTCTTCACCATTACACTGGAAATCTCCTTTTAGACAGTCCTCTGTGCTATTTCCAGCCTTGGAGAGAACGCGGTAGATTGATGCATTTCTGTTAAAGAATATATATGAATTAAAAACACAAAACGAATTAAACGAAACAGGATTATGATAGTAATGGTGATAGTAGTATTTTAAGCTAACCGAGGATAACAAATAATGATCACTAAATAATTCGTGTCATATTTGCTGTTACAGTCTAAGAACGTTTCGATTCGACAACACTCGTTAAGTCCTTCAGTTGACTTGCGAACCGCCGGTGATTCGACAATAAAATTCATTTTTGGCATTTCTCAGCCATTCGATAAATGTCGACAATATGACTTTATTTGTTTATTATATTGAACAACCAAACGGATATCAAATTAGTATTCGATATAAAAGTCGATATGCACCTGACATGAGAGTGCCCCATCATTCTGCAGACGACATAGGCGTCCTCAGTTGTGAATTCATCAGCACAGACCGACATCCATGTAGTGTTGGAAAACATTTGCAACTCCCCGTAGATGTAGGGCTGGCCGTTGACAACTCGAAGAGGAGTCTCTGTTGAATAAAGAAGACACAGATATCGGTCTAACGGCTAAAGGAAATTTAATTTGTTAAAAATAATACAACAGGTAAGCAATGTTTTAAAACATGTATACATGAATATGTGTTTGATCTAAGAATATATTACTAACAGTAATTATACACATACCACATGAACCTTAACTAAGAAACAGTTATTGTAGAATTGTCAAAAAGATTTAAACTGTAAACTAAATTACATGTGTCAGTTTCATAGGCAATTGAAAATCACATATACATATTTAAAAACTAGAACTACATATATTAAGAAATTCAAAAATATCATTTCAAGGAAAATAGTCACACTGAATGAATTGTTCTGTATCGCTGCGATAAATGAAATGCTACTTTTTATGTAAAGGCATAATAAAGCCACGATTAGTTTGGCAGACACAATGTTCTACCTTTCATGGCACTTTAAAATGAAATATAGTTAACTACCAGAAATCCTATTTTTCCATAATAAGAAGACAACACTGTACATCATAACTGGCACAATTAATGCAAACAAGTGGCAATAACCTATGTTGTGACTGATATTTTTCAAACAGCGCTTATTAGTTTTGTTTGATTAAAGTCGGTCCTACAGAGAGGTCAATAAATATTGTGGGTTCTTTTGCCAATCTTCTGAGTTATATACTACTTGTATTAAATTGTTGTATATAGACAATATACTTTCATAAGAGTATTATGTCTTTAGAAAGGAAAGGAAGTATATTACGAACATATATGAAGAACATTGATTGTAAAGTCCGTAACTCAGGAGAGGTCAGAGAACAAATCAAATATTTTGTTTTGTTAAGCAATGTTTTATTGTCTGAGTACAGACCCTGAAAAGTGCAAATCATTTTTTGTATATTAAAAAGGTTCAATAAAAAGAGTACAGAGCTCCTATGCCACTTACGGCAATTTACCATCATGTTGCTTGATGAATAAGACCTTGTCGGCCAGTTTTCAAAGTTTGATATACAGTCGGCAATATCCGTCTCATTGCCTTGGCATTGTAAGCTGTTGACGACTATTTGACTGTTGGAGAGTGATCGGAGATCTGAAGTTTGTTGCAGCGTGGCAAAACTGAAATGCATCAAATTAGAATTTCGCTAACTTTTCAAGCACAAGTGCATAGATGGTAGACATCGATGGTCAAAGAAAATGTAATGTGAGTCATAATACAAGTTCATAAATCGGGAACAAAGCAAATAAAATCAGCTTACCTTGTAAAGCTGTGTCCCAGCAGCCTACAGACATGGTTAGCATCATCGTCGTTAAGGCCGCTAGGTAAAACCCCTCCAGTCGCACTCACTGACAGTCGCACATAACCCATATACTTGGTTCGTCCATAAAATAGACTCAGTGGGGTGTCTGTAATACAATAAATACCGTACATATCTAAGTAATGCTTATTTACCGATACAATCAGTCGAGTTTAATGTTCGTCTGTACGTATCTATAACTGCCTTCAATATGACAACATGCTTAAACACTTGAAATAATACGACAACGAGCCAACTTATCCTGGCAATTGGAACGTCTTGAAATAAGTATTCCAAGGCGGTAACTGATGGTGTTTCTTTTTGTATGTTATGTCACGTCTCTGTGTTTTTGTCACCTTTACATTTACCTTGTTTGCCTTTGTCTACCGGTAGATAACATTTAAACATCTTTGGAAATTTTGATAGGAGCCTTTCTTATTTACATATTGACTAATCTTAAAAATACATATTTTACTATTTCTTCTTTTCAAAGAAATTATAATACATACTGGAAAGTTCCGGCCATTCGGTACACATTGTGCTGCAAGCTCCTGTTTAACTATGAATAATCTAATGTAGTCATAATAAAATACATACAGAGGCATAACAAAATGATTATCTTATAATGAAATGCACACTGATATGTTATTGAAATACATATTTGCATATAATTCTCTCTTACAGTATTGATAAGGGTGAACGTGTCCGACAGTTTGCCTCAAATATAAGTAAGAAAGCCCTACCTACCTCTGTTTTGGGGAAAGTGTGCTTACTTCGTACACTCACGGTTTAAACTAAATATGTGTATTTTACACGACTTTAATTGTCAGACAGTACTTTTAGTAAAAAGAACTCAAAATTATTTTCAACTCTGTAAATAAACACGATAAAAATTTCTACAACAACGGATACTGACGTCAGAGACGATAGCCTGGATGATGCAATAACGTGATCTCAAAATAAGTGGTCACGTGACTGTGCAGTGTGGCTCAGATAGAAATTGCATATTTGCAATGAAATGTGTGGTGTTATGCTGCACAAAGATGTAGGACTCCTTCAAGCAATATTTTGTGGGGTCTTTTCAAGTAAATGTGTGTTTCAGAAAAATATATCTGGTCCAAACTTACGGATACCACGTTTAAGACCATATTTTCTGCAATGTCGGATTTAAAATTGTAGGCTTGGAACTAAAGAACGATTACTACTAAAACACAGCAACAGATGATGGTCTTATTAAGTAATTAAGAAAATGTTAACACAACATAAATCTATCTCGGTTTGATAAAGATAAATATTTACCGTGATCTTAGTATCAATTTCTTTAGATAACATACTATATTGACATTTTAAAATTAGTTTCTTTTCCTTAAAATCTGAGATATCAAATGCAAATTCAAATTTAAACAAAGTAGAACGCAATGTTACTTGTAAGATGCATTCACTGTGATTTAACTTACTCTTCAACATTTAGTCTGCATTTATTTTCCAGTTAATTTAATCTATGTAGTTTATAACAAGTTAAGTTTTGGGTCGGACATCACTGTTTTGCTGATTGTTAATGATATACTACCACATAATCATCTTTGCTTAATAAATAACCTGATTCATTGATTTTTATAAAACGCCAGCGTACCACAAGCGACACCAAGAACAGTATCATTGGTGCAAGACGTTGTCTCAATCCGGCACAAACTAATGTCAGCTTCACCGCCGTTACAAACTATGCTGTATGTGGTTCCATCAGTCCCAGCAACAGCTTCGTAAGTCCTTACTTTACTATAATACAGAAATACAAAATTCGAAAATACGCTTATTTAAATAGATCTTACAATAATATCATACTTTTAATATACTAATTATATATACATATATATATATTGTATACTATCTTTACAAGAAAAAATATTTAAAAGCAAAAGTATCAACTTGTTTTCCGATGTGTTTCAGTCAACATTGTAATTGTTTTTTTAACTTGGCCCATAAATCTAACGTATGACGGTATGTATGTGTGTACGGTCGTGTGCGAATGTATTTTGTCAGAGAATACGTACGTTCTGTTATCAGACATTAGTAAGTTCATAAAATGTGTTATATTAAGATATAAAGTCTTTTTTCAATTAAAATACAAAGCTATTATTATGTATATATTATGTATATATAATTATGGGTACTATAATAATATATAAGTGTAAAATTTTACTATTATGTTAATGTATGCGTGTGCGTATTTTAATATAACCATGCACCGTTATTACTGAAGGTTTACAGCAATTAGGCATACACAAGGTAGGTGTCAATCCGACTATTTTGATACAAACCTCGTGCTGTATCCCAATTCTCTGCACACGACTTTGCCAACGTAAACAGACTCTGATGATGAAACGCCCAAACAGACTCGAGCCCAGGTTCCATTGACTTTCACCTGAACCTTCCCGACACGTGGAGTTTGGCTATCAGTCAGGCGTACTGGTGTGTCTAAGAAATAATACAAGCAGGTAATTCTAAAATGTCACCCATATAAACCATATGTTACATTGTTTGTTCCATACAACCATCTAGGTTCCTACTCACATAACTTCAACATATTATGAAAAAAACTGAAGTGGTCCATTCGAATGTTTGGTAGTATTCGCTGCTGAAGATCTCTTTTTTTTTATCTTGATGCTAATCCAGTATACAGACTATTTTTATACATGGTTTACAAACTTTCAAAGTACTTACTACAATTGATCCCAACAGCGTTAGTATTGGAACAATTGCTATTGAATGTCCAAATGTCGGAAGGACACAAACTGATATCCTTCTCATCTCCAGTGCAGTTAAGTCCATCTATGATGACATTGTTGTAGGTTGTATAATTAAATATGTTTTTTTTTAGCTTGGACATTTCTGAAACACAAATAATAACATATTACCACTTAAAGATACATATATAAAGAATATAAGAAACAACAACATAATTGTAAAATATATTGTACATTGTTAGTTGAGAAAGTTGCATAATTGAAACACCTCATATTAAATCTAAGCGCTATTATTATGCAGTAAAAACAAAGTTTTTGATAGTGTTATTGAGAAACCACGTAATTAGACTAAGGCGTAAAAATGGAGCCGAAACAGATCCGTTGATAAACAATAAATACTTCTTTGTGTAAATCATAATTTCACGGTGAATTTTAAACATCAAATGTCTAGCTTTAATTATCTTTTGAGAAAGATGGGCGTCTCTTCATACCTAGTATAGGAATATCCTAGCATTGAACAAATAACATGGCCATTTTCCTCAGTGAAGTCATCAGCACAGATGGATCCGCTGCTAGAATTGTGAACCAGTCGTACCCTTCCCATCTTTTCTGTTCTTCCATACTCCAGATATACCCGAGTCACTTTAAAATACCAGCCAAAGAAGTAAACAACAATAGATTACAAAATAAAAACTTAATGTAAACACAATATAAGGGACTGTTATAGAAATGTACATATAATATGTAAAATAAATATGATCTTCAAGTGATCATCGACAAGCTTATAGATTTTTTATGGAAATGTCACAACGAATTACATTGATACCACTCTCCCAACTGAATAAACATTCAACATCTTTGTTTCGAAGGACAGCCCTACATTTTATCGTCCCTTTTTCGAGATATATATGTCCTCGGTTGGACTGTTTTGGTTTGAGTTTATGTATTTTCCTAAAAAAGAAAAACGCATTAGGAAGTGTGAGGTTAAAGATTTGATAACAGGCTTAAGGCTCGCAGTCGATCTTTCAGGAGATTGTTTGTTCCAACGCGGATTATGTTGGTAAGTATTATTTTTTGTGCACTTTCTTGTGTCACTGTAAATGTATCGTTCCCTTAATACATCAGTTTTCGTAATTCTACCTCAGTTTTATGCTAGTCCAATATTGACTAGGTGTAATTCTTCTGTCTCTTCACATGAATACAACATGCCGCAACAGCGACTACTATCGAAATACTGGCATAATTTAATCAAAAATGTTCTTAATGCTTTGGTTGTGTATATTTTAAGGATGGCAGCGGCTGACTGATTAATTTTGTAACAGTTAATCGCTCTTACATATTATTTATTTCATGGTGCTGTTGTAGTTATGGACTTCTCGGCTATATCCGGACAGGTCTATTTCGACGACATGTCCGGGGTGTTACGAGTGATTATAATCTCTACGTATGTAAGATACTCAACTTCCATGTGGATTAAGCATATTGTATTCTACCAGTAATGAGTGTTGTACTAAGGGTTTGAAACGGCTGTTTGTTCAATATACCATACAAAGATTCAATAGAAATTTTGGTTACTTTTTAAACTAAAATGACGTTAACCGTTTGCAATGGCCGAGTATTAAAGTACAGGTCGACTTTTTGAGAATATTTTCTGCTCACCATAAGTCAGATTACTCATTGTTGTTGTTTGCCATATAACGTATTGTATTTATTGTAACACCATTACTGGTTTCTTGTAAGTGCCTATTTCTCGAAAAAGCTTGTTGAAGTCACACCCACAACTCTTCCACTAATCCGCTTTTTATCGTGTGATGGACAATTCATGTGTCAGGATGTGAAGGCAAATATGCAATTATATGTTAAAAATGTCGTCCATCGTCGCCACATGTAAGTCATACCCCTTACCGCCCACCTCTGAACGGTTATTCTCACTGTTAAGGTGGTTGCTTATGAGCAAATGAAATAATTGATCGAGGGACAGGTTTTTAAAATAATAGTTCATGTGTAATACATGTACTAGAACGGGCAGTCCAGGAGCATTGTTCGTTCTAATAAATGTTTGAATAGCACGTACGTCTTTAACATTGATTGTTTGAAAGAGAACAAAATATGAATTTAACCATGCTAGGCCCCGTTTAACTTTTTCTGTTTATAATTGTGCGCGCTGTACTTTATTGTAAAATAAATAATGTCGCCTACCCTACTTATAACATTGCGCGAAGCATTAAAACAGTAGCTTCTGAAGATTTCCAAACTTAACTGTAAGCGCAAAAATGACCACATAATTCAACGAATCCTATTCTAAATACAGTTGTAATATTCGTCCAGTTAACCGGATAACTGGTGAAATGATTGAACAGTTTAACCGGTTACTGACTTTGTAACCGTTGTTACCTATTTTACATTTTGATAATTATGTAAAGCATTTTATTTGTTTCTTCATGTTTGTGTGAAAGCCTCTGAGATTAAAGTCGTACTATTTAATATAAAGAATATAACTGTAACCTTTACTGCATATAACCATCTTATCTTCCAGATTCATTTGGATTATTTGGTTTTCCTGTTCAAACCTTAATTAGGTTGATAACAGAGAAAACACTGTGGTAAAATTGATTGACCCAGTGAAGAAGTTGAAAAAACTAGTAATACTTACAGCAATTGATATTTAACCTGTACCCATAGTAACAGGTCTGTGGGTCCCACACATTGGAAGGACATTCCGATACATCACTCTCGTTACCATGGCATGCTAGACCACTTATCATAGGGCAACTAGAATAACTACGTCTAGTCCAAGAAGCATCTCTGTAAATAACGGAGAACAATAATAATCATTGTAACACGTATAACTGAGTTATTTAACATTTCCAAAAATGTACATTTTTCAAGTAATTTTAAGAAACTTAAATTATGGCTAGGGTACAACACGACCAATAAAGAATAGCGAAAGGCTTAAATCATTTTTCATTGTTTGAACAATAATTGTAAATTATGGTTATAATCCAGATAAAGAACTATCAAATTCTTTATTTGAGCAAAAATAGTTCAAGCAAAAGGAACAAACTAACACTTGAAAGATTATGTCTATACTGAAGCATCACACAAGTATGTATCCACTATTTCTATCCACTGTATCAATGTTCATTTTGAGAGCACATACCTTGAGAAGTTATATCCAAGAGTTAAACAGAGCACATCTACTGTCTTCTTAGTGATACCACTATAAGAGATTGTGCCCCATTTGTTGTTGTAAAAGACCTGAACCTCGCCAGAGTACGGTGTGATCCCTGTGTTCATAAGTCGCATTGGGGTCACTGAAAGAACATTTTCCACAGGATTATCAAAGCTGATTAAATGGACAGTGTTAGCCGCAAAATCATTACATGTTAAACATACTTAACAGCACGAAGATTATAATTAAATAAGATATAAATTAATTAACAACTGTTTTAAAACAAGTATGCAAATTCATATTATGATGGACATATCATTAATTTTAAAGTTAAATATTTCAAAGGTAGCCATATTTAAATAAATACGATGAAGTAAAAAAAGGAAAACTAAAAAAAACGTCTGATCTATATTGTCTTTAATTATATAAACAAAGAATAAAAAACGAATTGGAGATAACAAGTCTCCATTGTACTACTAAAAGGACATGTCCATGTATCAACTTATTCGGAAGACGTATTTACCTAGTGTCTTGCAGTCAACCGCAGCTGCCCCTTGACTGCAGTTTACAGCAGCCCAGGGACCTCCACGACACATGGAGATATCAGCCTCACTCCCTGAGCAGGTGAGGTTTTCGAGGAGGTTAAATGATCCATCTCCAAACTCGGACCCGGCTAGCACAGTAGCGTTCCTTCAAAATAAATAGCATAAAATGAAAAACTTGGACGAGCAACTAAAGCACTGCCAACAAGCAGATGTTTTATATATGTGTAAAAGCATTTAAAATCAGTTTATATTCCTAATTGTAAACTGTTCATCTAATACAATGCATTTTTAAAAAAAACTTAAATCACATGGTTACTCACACTGTTATAAGTTGTGTTTTTAGTTCAGTTCATTTAATAATCACAAACCCATATAGAAAACAATTGTTTTTGATTGACAATAGATATTTAATGAAGGGAGAAAAAAGTATTTCGCAATGTTTTGATTTTTAGACTAACCCTGATATGTTATGAAAGGCACACATTTGACATGCAGTTTTTCTGGTGTGTTTTCCTGGCGTGATAAGGGTTCTAATGAATCAAATAAAAACGACAACAAACTTTCAGGAAAATGTTTATAAATGATGTAACAGCTTAATGCTGTGTTTATTTTTTTTTAATATAAATAATTTAGCTAACGCAGAGTGGTGGTGTATTTGCTGCAAGAAAGTCGCAAACACTTGCCATCTTCTACATGCTTAAGACTTGAAAAGAAATATACCACACAGTAAAGCCCATGACTCGGCAGATGACATTTGCAACTTTCAGGTCAACAGCATCAGCACAGATTGATCCCCAGGTCCCATTATGATAGACCTCTACACGCCCTGATCGCTCGTAGCTGCCGTTTACAAGACGGACTGGGGTCTCTGTGTATATAAAATTAGGGCACAATAGTTGTAACATGACAAAAAAGCCCCGAAATTCCATTAAAATATATGTGAATTGTTCTGTGAACGTGTACCTTAATAAATAGTTCATTTTTAATGAAAATGCGAACATTAAGTTATTTATAACTACAGTAATTTGCATAATTGTGATTCATTGTAACTAGCTTGAGGTGTTACATACAAGGATGTGGCATAAGATCATTCTTTGGATTAAATTTAACAGATCAACAAATAAATACCAATGTTATTGCAAAATTACGAGACGTTGGTCTTCAAAACTATTTTACGTCACAACAACAAGATGGGTCATCATGTTGTAAATTATTAAGCTGTCGAATAAAAGGTCTCTTCTACGTGAAAACTTGTTTCTGGTTAAATACATACCATTTAACCTTAATCGATACATACAAAGTATCACACAAGTGTCATTTTTAGTTATATAGTTTTGTTGTTTAACAAATATTGTTAGTACTGACATAATATAAAAATGACCGAGGTCAGAATTAATTGATTACCGAATATATAATTCAGTAAGCTGTGTCCAGATTACACGTTGAAGTTTGTCATTTTCGTTTTATATTCAGTAATAATACAGGTAAGGAAAGACCACGTCCCATCTACCCCTTAAGTTGAAGTCAGCATTTACTGTGTGCTGATGCAGTCTATTCTGACAGTATCAGTTTCAACTTACTGCACGCAATACCAATAGTTGAGTATGAACAAGATGACGTTGACAGCCATGCATCTGATTTACAGTTGGATACATCTGACTCAGTGCCCACACATGTTAGATTAGACACGGTGTAAGGTCCAGTTCCGGTTGCAAAGTAGGATAAAGACAAAGCCAGTGACCTAAACGACAGCAGTTTTTGTGTGTGAAAACTTTGGAATGTGGTGTCATTTATTAATGTTCACACTATTTAACTTTTACTTCCACATAGGTATTTTTGAAAGCTGTACCTGGAGATTGATGTTTATTAACACACTGGATAACACTGCTCGATGCCAAGAGCTGCATTAATATAAAGGCTTTACGTTGAGGAAATGGAACTTAAAATGATTTTTATTAGATCCTTTACAATCGGTTGATACTGGTGCATATCCAAGTTAAGATAAATCGTTTCAGACTCTAATTGGGACACCATCTACGCGGAGCCGACCATGCCGAGTTGTGCCTGGAATGACCAAGAACACTTCAGTGCTTCGCCATAACAAACAGTCTGAAACTTTTAACTATGATAGACCGCGCTAAAAACTCCCGAAACCCCAGTTACACCGGTGTACATGAGAATGCAACTTTAAAAATTAAAACGTCCAGGATCTCCTTAAACCGACTGTAATGGTCCGGCATATGTTAGAACGGGCGTAACATTTCATTTGGAGGAACAGTCGGATTTTCTTCTGCATAAACTAGGCTACAACTGTGGGATTTTATAATTCTGGTTTACTTGCCTGACATAAGGTCAAGACATACAAAGCAGCTACAAAGCAGACTGTAACTTATGGAAGAACTATTATTATGACAGACGTATACTCGTTTACTTCATAGATGTTTTGCGTTATGTTTAAAAAAACTCGTGTATGTGTTTTAAGCTAACCTGACAAGGACAAACATGAAAAAAAAGAATATTACCCATTAGAGGAGCCAAGCATTCTACAGAGCACGTTTCTATCTTGTGAACCAAAGTTCATGCCACATACACGCCCCCATGTGTTGTTGTACATCAGTTCCACTCTCCCTGCACGTATAGATGGTCCGTCCACCAGTCGAATAGGAGTGACAGGATCTGTATCAAGGAGAGAAATAATTTAACAAATGTAAAATGTCGCCACTCAAATGCAGTTAGAATAAAAGTATTGCGATTAAATTGCTATTTATTTCAGTCACCACCAGATGAAGCTTAAAATAACATTAACATACAAAATCAAGTTATAATAGTAAAATAAACAAACGCATGGAGAACTTATTAAAATATTGTTCAAAAATGTGTTTCTTTTTTTATGAAATATTCAAACACACTTTTTACAACGAGTATTTAATTATTTTATTGTTTGCATATAGCTTTCTCAATGTTTAAAATCTATGCATTTAAAACATCTTTCAGGTTTTAAATAACGCACCGCAATTTACACCAACAAAGTCAGTGTAACTACATGTTGAGTCCTTCCACACGTATGGAGAGAGGCAATCTGAGATGTCCGACTCTTTTCCGACACAGTTGAGGTTATGGAGCCCCTCATCACGGATAACAAAGTTGTAAAACCCATGTGCTCGTACAATTGTGGGATTGCTATGGAAAGTCGTGCAAAAACTTCATTTAAGCAGTTGGCATTGTTATTTGAAGGCAAAGAATAGAAGTGTCATTATGTTTATTTGATGTAAGTATTTTATACATGTTATGTATTTTGTGGGTATTAAATCTTAAATTATAATCAAGTTCCTAATAGGCGCATTAAAACAGAAAATCACCCAATACCTAAATGTACTAAAAGCAAAATTATAAGATTATTGCAGTGGTTTTATACATTGCCACCGGCACAATGTTCACATTCCGATTTTAAGATGATGATATGATTGTTAATGGTTTCTACAGGCGAGTTCTGTTTACTCTGAAGTTGGATCCAAGGAAGTGCCAGTCGCTATTGTTTCGGTCAGTGTTCTTGTTCTAAATTGTACCGATTAAATAGTTTCAATAAAGTTATTTTGGCTTTAGTTTTTTTTAATGAACTGTTAAAAACAATCACCTCTGCGGGTTACCGAGCATTCTGCAAACAACCTGTGCATCAGCCACGGTAAAGCTCGAGTGACAAAGTGACAACCAGGACCTGTCGTACATAGAGAACAGCTCCACTTTCCCTACCAGGGACTTCCATCCTCCAGCAAGCCGCACAGGAGTGACAGAGTCTGAAATTTAAACAGGAAAAGTTAGTACATCGTCCTTATCATCAAACCAACATTTTTATCGTATTTTCTCTGATAACCCTAAGAATGTTATATATTTTTGTTATATTAAAGAACTAGACCATGCTAAAAAAAAATTTAAAGAACAAAGCTTTCCAAATGGCCCCAAATCCCTCGGTCAGACGAAAGCTGACATTAAAGTGGAAATGCAGAAATTCCTATGACATTTTCGGAAACAAAAAGATAAAAGTAGGGTACGTTATTAATTCAAATATCATATCCTCATTTTAAGATACATGCGTCTTTAATCCGTTTAAAGTAAATATTTGTGATCATTTTGTCTGTATTAAGAAATCCATTGTTTACATACAGCAGTTTATTCCTGTCGTGTTGTTAGATGAACATGTGGTTTCTTTTTCTTCTTTCCAACATTGCACAACATCTGTTTCATTGCCATGACACATTGGTATATAATCAAAAGACTTAACTGTTGATGGACCAAAATATGCTTTTTTATGGACTGTCACGTTGCTAGAAAAGACATTGGAATGTAACATTATAACTGTCTTAATAGGCAATACATTCTTTCACTTTCTGCTTTTTATTAGGTGCTTATGTTAACACATCATATAATACAGTTGTAATAATGCTCTTCATCATTATTCTTATATGTTTTACTATTGTAGATAAAGTAAATAATTTAAAATGGCACCATTTAAAATGGTTAAACGCGTTGGAATAAAATTCTTATAATAAGTGCATTGTTCTTATTAATTTACTGTCCATTTACTAAGGTGATAATCTTCTTTACATTTTGTATATTTAATTGTGTATTGGAGATTCTTACTTTTTACTGTCTTAATCAATTTAAAAAAAAAAACGTTTGTTAAGATTGGTAGCTTCAAATATCTATCCGTATTAGGATGGCTTCTCTTAGTCCTCGCACTCCACAAGCTTGAAGCGTTTTCCGACTTAATTGTTGTAAAAGCCTACAACTATCAAAAAGGGTGCCCTGGGATGAGGGTAAATGATTACCTAAAATGATTATACGGGGAGGGGTCTTTAAGCTGAGTGTGGTGCACCGGTGATAGCTTATTATGACAATAATTTAATCTCTTCGATGTACTTCATAAACAAAGCAAATAATCGTTTTTTTATTTAAATCTGCATAATACAAACTCATACCCCTGTCTGTGACCGAGCATGTTGCAAATGACAGTAGCTGTGTTGTTGGTAAAGTCCTCATCACAGAAGGTAAACCATGCACTTCCCTGTTTCACCTCAACACGCCCGGATGTACGAGTAGGGCCGTCAGTAAGACGGACTTCAGTTACTGTGGGTTGCAATGAGGGAAATGTTGTAGATAGGTTGTTTATTTGTCAGATAAGATACTCTCGAAGATAAAGAAACAGTCCAACTAGAAGAAATGAACATTACAATAGCAGACACGCTCTTATTCAACTGCCATCGTACAAGGTGGTAAAATGTAAAAAGGTGTGGCCTGCATTTAATTAGTATAATCTTAAGCACAGCAGCAGCAGAATAAATTGTATTCAGTGAATTTTTTTCCACTTTCCTTTTCAAAACGTCGGCTTGACTGATTCTCAGCATAAACGATCTGCAACTTTTGGAAATGTAAGTACGGGCTCGTTATAGGTCCATAACTAAGCCCGTCTACAGTGTAACCTTTTTCAAGGCATACTGCTAAATGTCAATATAAAAATTACTCAAGTGTCCTTTTTTTATTTATATGTAAGTAAATGTCATAATATACGCTTTTTTATAATAAAGTTTTATAAATAAAAACAATGTTAACCAATCCATTATTTTAATATCGTTTGAAACATAAGCAACACTTGTACATCGATCCCGATTTCGAAGCAAACCCGTGTGAGGACTGTGTAAATCTCCTCACTTACATAAATCAACATTCTTGTGAGAAAAAGTGAGATGTCCCGGAAGCAGGAACTTCTTAATATACCGAATGTTAATTTTTGTTTTATCCGGTGATATCTATGTATGTAAAGCAGCAAACGAAATAAGGATTGTCATACTTATTACATTTTTATTAATATCTTGTCCGAATGACAGGTTAAGCTTTGATCCCATAACAAATTGGATGCTCTGGATGACAAGGCCTTATACAAAATAGCATGTATATAGAATTCTTTTTCTGAGAACTGAAAATAAAACACGCGAAATGTTGACGTTTCAATGTGTAAAAAGCTTATCAAATTGGCATATGCAATAGCGTAGGGCGTTAGGAAGGTGAATGTTCTCTTAACCATATGCTATATGAATGTATTTTTTACCGTGGGTATTGTCCCATCGACGTTTGACTGAACTGTTATTGACAGTTAGTTCAGTTTATATATATATATTATATATATATATTATTATATATAATATATAATATATATATATTATATATAATATATATATCATTTTAACGTTCAGGTTAAAGGAAACAATTTGACGTCATTGCAGTTATGATAGCTTAAAAGAGTTTAAGATTTTGAACGTGATCGTTATTATTCGGATAGACCAGTATGTTGTGTATGTACTCACAGCATTCCACGCCAGCATCCTCGGCGTGGTCACAGTTGGTGTGAGAGAGCCATGGATTGGAGCGACACTGGGAGACATCGAGTTCATTGCCATTACATTCCAGCTCGTCTATAATGATGGAACCATTCCCATGGCCAAAGTATGCACTCCCGTAGGATATGGCATTACTGGAAAATTTAAGAAAAGTTATACGACTTCAGAATTAATTGATCTAAATGATGTTGGAGCTGATTCACAGTTTATTGCTTTCTCGTAGTTTCTATAGCTTTAGGTGTAAACGAGTAATGAGACATCGTTAGACACAGGCTTAAAAGATGGTACAGTTAAAAATAAATACATTTATATACAATGTAAGCTGTGTCAGACCAATTGCGAATGGGTCACACATTCCAACCTGTATGCTTATAGTAATGCATACAAAAGTATCGACAATAAGCAAATGTATTCAAATACCTGTACATAATTCTTTAAGTAATGCAACGAGAAAATATATAGATACAATTAAACAAGAAATTGACGTCATTATATGCATGTTCTCTACCTGCAAAGCGTTATTTTTTGTAACGATGTATTATATCAGTGCGTTACATTAATATGTGAAATAAATCTTGAAAAAAACTTACATAAACATTGTGTCTATGCTAAGGTAACATTTTTTATCATTTTAATTGCTTGCAGCTACCTGGTATTCCTATGCCAAGCAATCCATATTTTATGACATTGTCTTATTTGTTCAAAGGAAATATTAAGTTTCTTTCTGTGTCATTATATTTAAAATTAATTTAAACTTATCTCCATTAAACCAACTTACAGGGGATTAAGTCCGAGAGTCCTGCAGATGACGGCAGCATCTTCATCATCAAAGGAATCATCACACACAGTTCCCCATTCATCATTGAAGAAAATCTCTACCCTTCCTGACTGGGTCGTAGGGCCATTGACTAGACGCACTGCTGTACCTACAAGAAATATATAAATATGATATACAAACCCGTTTTAAAGTATTTATATATTGCACATATTTCACAATGGCAAATAGATAATACATAAACCATTGGCTATTGAAGTCGAGTAAATTATGTCATAAATGAGGGTAGTTGACGGCACTTATGTAACAATTTGTCATTACTTTTAGTAATTAGGTTGTATAATTTGCAGTAATGGAATGACTTACCAGCATGGAGTAACTTGACCGTATAACTTACCAACATGGAATTACATGGCCGTAAAAATTACCGACATGGAGTTCCTTGGCCTGTATTACTTGAGAGACCTGGAGTAATTAGGCCGTATAACTTATCGACATGGAGTGTAGTTGGTCGTATTTCTTACAGACATTGTGTAATTAGACTGTATTACTAACCGCCAGTTATATGAGCGTTAAACTTATCAACCTGGCTATATAACTTACAGAAATGGATAAACTCGGCTGTACGGCTGACAGACATAGATTAATTAGACTGTATTATATCTACATGGACCGTAGAAGTTTCCGACATTAAGTTATTCCCTGTAAACTGGAGACGTTTTGTGATTAAAATATCGATCTAGAGTTATAAGGCCTAATAATTTGCCAACACTGACGTTATTTATACATGTATTATGTAATGAAGTAGAAATGGAGTAGTAAGGCCGTATATCTTACCGACTTGAGGCATTAGGTTGTATAACTTGCAGACATGCATTTAATATGCTAATTCTTTTTATATACCTTCGTTTTTCTCCTATTCAATAATTTGTCAAATAATGTTGAGAAGACACATCTGCATTTACATGCAAACAGGGTAGCTTTACAAATAATTTTAAATCGATGCAAAACTGAATAAAAATGTGTTTTTTTTTAGATATTTAAGTGTCATGAAGTTATCACCAGAGCACCTGTGATTTACGTTAACACGGTCAACCTCCCAACTAGACGCAACGCAAAGTCAACAAGCGACGTAGCATCATTTAACAAAGTTATCCTGATTGATTGTCATTTTTTTAAATGTAATTAAAAAGGTTAAGCGTTGCACACAAAAATAAATGCCCCCAGAAAAAATGAATGAAAATTGGTATTGGAAAAAGATTCAATGTATGGTTACTTCAAAAAGGACACAGAAACATAAAAAATTTAGTCATTAAGCCCTGTAATTTCATGAAGCGTTATTTTTTCCGTTTCAGGTGTGTATATGTGCGCGTTTCCGTGTGTGTATTTGTGTGTATATTTGTGTGTATATATGTGCGTGTGACCAAGTGTGTATATTAGTGTGTGCATGCAATGTGTCTGTGTGTTTTTGTGCTGGTTTGTGCGCGTGTACGTGCGTTTGTACATGTGTGTGCGTGTGCAAATGTGTGTGTAATTAATTATTTTAATTAATAAATTCAGAGGTGAGAACCTGTCGAACAAATAAAACTGAACTTGTCTTAATTACCATTATTTTATCGTTACGATTTAAGCAAAACAAATCTGTAATCACATAGTTACATAATAAGTGAATGTAATGTACATACGGCATTCCATGTATGTGACATTAGAACAACCGGAAACAGTCAGAGGCTTGGACCCACAGTCAGAAATGTCGGCTTCCTGTCCCGTAGCACGCTAGATTGGCGACGGCCTTTAGATTGTGTAGAAGCAATAGCCTGAGTTCTGGTGTTTCTGTATATTTTTGAAAGCTCTGCATTAAGTTGGTTCCAACCGAAAAAAGTTTGCAAGAGATATAAGGTAAGTTTAACATTAATGTCAGTAAATGCATGAATACTTATAATATAACTATCGCAGTAAACATTGTATTACACTTTTAAAATATATCAGTGAATTGTTTAAATGATAAATATAAATGTAAACTATCCATATAGTAAAATTCTTCTTAAACCTGGTATTTGCTATATATTAATTAGTGAGGTGGGATGTGACGCCTTATTGCATCTTTAGCAATATTTGGTTATTTAAGGAAACTTTGATATGACTGTATTGGTTCTTTTTTCAGGCAAGACGATAAAATATATATTACAGTTTCCCAATTATGAGCAATGCTAGCTTTAATCCACACCAAATGTTAGAGATTGCTCGAAACTGGTGTTGTCGTAAGCGCCAAAATCATTGGGTTTCTACATAAGACATTGTGCATACAGTTCAGTATTCTTTTGAAGGAAATATGGTATATATCAACTGAATATAAGATTCATACATTAAATGCAAACGTATGATTCAAACAATGAACAAATTTGGTCAATTGTATGTAATTGTTTATCATGACATAACGTTATCAAACCCCAACCCAGCTAAAAGAAGTAGTTTAAACAAATCAACAATCTCTATAACTATGACAAACCCTGTACTGAAACCAAGCATTCGACAGGTGACCTCCGCTTCCCGTGGTCCGAACACATCGCTACAAACACTGTAGTTAGCTCCACTGACTGTCACCTTCACCTCACCTGTGTTACTGTACGGGCTGCCCACTACATACACGGGGGTCTCTACAAAAGAGTACATAGGTACACATTTCAATTAATGAATTGCCATTATTTTTGTCTATCTAGATCTTACTTGATATAATATCAATACTTGCTATGCCTACAAACAGTCTTAAACAGGTTAAGTTTTACGACCCACCACAAAATATCCGTTATCGGTAGCAGTATTCACTTGAAGCAGACGCATTGCTACATTCACCGTACATGCTGTAACTACTTGCCATGATTATCGCTCTATCTGACACTTGTTCAACCAGTCGTAAATTACCCATAAAACATCTTGAGAGAAAGAAAAGTGCCGTTTTTACGACCTACAACATCGCGATTTTAGGGTTAATTGCTGTGCCGATACTCAAAAGACGAATTAATAAATTATTACACAATTGTCCAATAAGAATGGGCTATTCATTGTTATATACACAGAATGTCCTTGTTTCTATATTTGCTCGGCATTTTCATGTATTCCAGATTTAAGTCTGTAGGATGCATTTTTTCTAAAGTATGGAATGAAGAATCCGTATAAATGTATGTTCAAATATACTACGCATCGCATCATTTAGTTTAAACTCATCATGTTAATAGTGTACTTTGTAGGTCTGTTAGACGATGGCATATGCAAATTTTGCCATGTTGTTGTTTCTAAATTCCTTTAACACTATAATAATAAAACGTAATGCAAATTATGTTAACCTTTGTAATCATTTACTAGTTTAAAAAAGGAAAAAGATGAAGATAATGTTTATCTTACGACAGTCTATGCCGACATCTTCAGAATTTTTGCAGACACTAATGTCCCACTCGCCCTGTGAGCACTGATGGAGGTTGGTTTCGTCCCCGCTGCATCCGAGATCTGTAATTACTGAACCTGTTCCTTGACCGTACCGCAGATCCTTGAACACTTGAATAGTCCTTTGTCAAAAAGTGAACGTTAAATTTTGAGTGGTATGTCTTCTTTTGATTATATTTCTTCAATATTTTAAAATATCATAAGTTATATAGCAGTTAGAATTACCAAATACCAGAACCATTTTAAATATAAATAAAACTACAATATGTAAAAAGATATTCAAGTTTAAAGATTAAATTAATATCAAAGTGTAGAAATGAAACTCTAAAATAAATAATGATCATTCACATTTAAACTGCTTTCGTCGTGAATGGTTAAAAAGCAAAATGTTAGAATGCTCATTTTAACGGGTCAGTTACATACAATTCATGCTCAGTATGTGCATTCAAAAACCTTATTCAATTTCAATGTTTCTGTAGAAAAGAAGCCGTTTAAAAATGCTTTGCGAGCTTGTGATGTGAAATTAATTGGACTGATTTATTCGTTATTTCGTATGTAAATGTTAATAATACTTACTCTACATTTTCTATGCCAAGACTACGACAGATCATTTGAGCGTCAATCTCATCAAAGTTCTTGTCACAGACTGTTGCCCAGTGACCGTTGTACTTAACCTCTACTCTGCCCTTGAATTGGTTCGAACCTCCAACCAGTTGTACATTCTTTGGAGCTATACAATTATTATGCAAAGAGTCACTATGATCATAGACTATACAATAGAGCATTTATGCAAAGCATCAAAGTTCGCCGTCGAGGTCCTGTTTAACATTGGAACAGTTTTGCATGACAACAAACCGACCAAGAAACATCAAAACATGGTTGTTGTTAAAAATTTAAAAAGCCATAAAATTCCAATGTCTTACATGAAGTAACGTATTGTCTTTGGACGCATGGGAAAAGGTTCGAATACAAACAATAGAATAGACGATACATTTTTATGCAATTCAAATTAAACAATTCAGACATGTATACACGTATGGAATATTAACAATTTCAAAGGAACTGTATTGATGTGGAAACATTTTAAATTTCAATCTAATTTAAATCTGAATATTACTAAATTTGAATAAAAACCGAAATTCAATGCAAGAAAGCGCCACACGTCACTTGTATATAGAACAGCATGGCGCCATCTACATGGATTTTTAAGGAATTATAACATATAGACATAGCGCACATGCACGGCGACAAAGAAAGATGACCAACTATCTATCATATTAGTAGACATATTACTTGAACAGTTAAGTGTTTTAGTGTCAAATCTAAATTTAATTTTGTTGCGAATGATATTAGAAAGAAACACCTGATTTGAGGAATATACTAAATCTTTGACATATTGAAACTATGAATCTTTCTTTATTATTATTTATTTTTGTTTGTAGCAAATAAAAGATGTATGTACTTTAAAGAAAATTACCTGGTCCGGATACCGTACTTCGACAAAACAAAACGTAAATGATGAGCTTCAGAATAAGCATGGCGACTCCAACGAATAACAGTTATGCCATCTTATGTTTCTGACACTATCTTGTTTAAGTAAAATGTTCAATGCTTTTGACAAATGTCTATTCAACAAACGTCTCACTTTGGACCAACCTGGCTGTTGTCTTATATATTCGTTCATCAGCCACTCAGTTTTGAGAACCATGTCTTCCTTGTTCTTAGATCAAATTAATTGCATATACAATATGTACACAAGAACATGTCAAACAACGTAGCAGTAATTAGAAACTAGGAAGTACTTGCCTGTCATAACGATAAATACATCATTTTCAAATAAGTAAATACAAGTGGCATTAAAGCTTCGAAATAATATTTGCTGTGAAAATTTGATTGAATTGTTAAATGTTGGTATTATAAAAGGTTTAGAATCTGCCGTTTCATACATATTCTTAATCAATTGCGTTCTGCAAAATATGGGTAGATTTTATTCTGCTTAAAGTTAGACTTTGTCACTTTTGAATCTCATTATCTTTTAACTTCTAACATTTTGTTTTGTTGGTTGGGGTAGTTTTCAAAAATTCGATGATTTCTTTCCTGTCTTTTTTTGTTCGTTTGTTTTTTGGTGTTTGTTTTTTGTTTGTTTTTTTGTTGTTGTTTTTTTGTGTGTTTTTTTTGTTGTTGTTGTTTTGTTGTTTTTTACACTTTTGGCAATTGATGTCATGGCATTGTATGACGTCATTAAATAGTTCTTATAATACGTCATCGCTTGGGCTGTTTTATTTCAAACTACTCTCCCATTTGGAACCTTTATGTTGCTGAGGCTTTTATCCACTCTACATATTGTACATCTTTTTATTACTAGTTATTTTGTCTATATGCAATAAGCAAATGCTTAACGGTTAGTTGCTGCACTTTGATGGGATATTTCTTTACACTTTTTGTTTTGATAGAAAAACCTTCAGGAAGTGCGAGGTTGGACGCTCCACAAACCAGGTTTATGCTCCACTGTTTGACCTTTAGCCGACTGACCGTTCCAATGCGGTAACTACTGTTTCTTTCTTTTGTGTGATATGTTTCGTCTCTGTATTTTGTCACATTTTCATTTACCCTGTTTGCCTTTGTCTAGAGGTAGAATAGATTTAAATATGCGTGGTAACTTTGATAGGACATTTTCTTTTTCTTGTTTAATGATCTATTATCGGTGCATGTAACATTTGAAAGATAATGTTGATGGATCGTTGTATTTTTATTCTTAAAATGTTTGATTTAATGAAAACAATTCGGTACAGTTTGTGGGTAGTAAAACTAGAACAAACATCTTGATATGTTGTTGATTTTATCACGGTAGAGCACGAAAGTAGTAAGAGAAGTAAAATTAAATAAGTGTTGATAAGTTTTTAATTCGTGATAAAGAATACTGGGACTTAAGGAACAACATTGATGATAAATAGAGGTACACAGCTTCAGTATTAACCATGTATTTACAAATAAAGCATGCTAAAATGTTTTTATTTTTAGAAAACGTAATGTTTGTTATCCCTTTGTAATAATTCCTGCCACCACCCTTTTGTTTTATAGATGTTTGTGAAACATCTGTTTTAATATCCACCTTTGTAAAAAGCAAGTAAAACAATATATCAAAACTGAGAAGCACCACCTTATATACTATAGTTAGGTGTAAATAAAATCAACATTAATATGTGCATGTCGGTCACATTTAATTTTATAAAAAGTACCTACTTAAAACTAATCTTGTCAAAAGGGTACCTAAGTACGCCTTTATTCAAGTCCCTATCTCTTTCGAAGTTGTGAAGTATGAGGATTTATTTACCCTATCGCTGCGTTTGATTACCACCTTTTATTTGTTTACAGTGTCACAGAAAAGGGAGTCTTTAAACAGTTCTTTAGCTATGGCAAATTTGCCCTACACTCAAGACCACGACAAAAGCTTTTAAACGTTTTTTTCACCTGAAAATATAGCATACTTGACTAGCGTAAGTAAATAAAGACACATCACAATGTCTATATAGCGTGTCAATATGATAAGGACACCCTCATAAATTAAATTGTTTAATCATCCTTATTTTTTTTCGGCATATATTTTGGTCCTATAGACAATATTTTATGATTTATTATGATACTTTACATCTACATGAATAAACACAACTGATAGCACTTGAAGTTGCTTTATCAAACTTAAATTGTATGGCGACAATAAAAGATCTTAATTAATAGCCTGTTGTTTTTTTAAACTTAATATAATTCTCTATTCCCGGCATCAACCATACTTAGTCTTGATAAATATCCCGTTTTCTTCTTTTCTCTCCCTCTCTCTTTTCTCTCTTCCAAACTCTCTCTCTCTCTTCTCTCTCTCTCTTGCTTTCTGTTTATATTTCAACTATGTTAATAGGACTTAATTTTCTTCTTTAAAGGTGGTAACTAACATTTTATCAAGGTCAACTATATGTAACAATATCTGATCGCTCTTTGGTGTATTTGTGTATAATTTCTGCAGAAAATTCATACTTAAGTCTAAGTATATAACTTTTAGGGCAGTAAAACTCGTTAATCCACACTTAAAATGTTCATTCTTTTCAAATCTATTAATACGAGGGTTGTTCGGCAAGTTTTGAGACAGCATGATTTTCTCTGTAACTAATTATAGTTGCGCAGAATATTTAATACAAATTATAGTTTAATATGTAATTTATCCGAGTAAGGACTTTAAACGTGGTAACGTTACTATTATGCATATAATCGTTTCCGTAGCAACACCTGTTTACGCATCCTGGCGCACGGCGTATTTTCTTGTTATAATTTCTCTTTCTGAATGAAAAGAGCCCCTAAAATTGCGCTAAACGTCGCGAAATTTTTTGACGGCACTTCTGCCTTCAGTACGTCATTTCCCCAAGTTGTTTAAGCCGTTATTACATATCGTTATAGTAATACCTGGCTGCTTGACAAGGCAGCGCTTATGGAAACAACGTCAAAAGAAGAACGGCGTGTTTTATTAAGCTTTCCTTAATCTTAGGAAAACGCCAACAGAAATCAAGCAACTTCTTGAACAGGCAAACAATTGACTCATTATAAGTCGGCAATAGTTGTTTAGATGGCATAAGGAGTATCGGGATGGCAGAAAGTCAACAAAAGACAATGAAAGGAGCGGTCGCCCGTCCGTCACCGACACCGCAAAAACGCGCTTCAGTGCGACCGTCGCATAACAGTAAGAGAAGTTGCAGAAGTTTGCGATGTAGGTATGGCCACTCCTCACAAAATGTTTACTGAGACAGTTTCAATGTCACGCGTTTCGGGTAAAAGCATCTCGACAGTGTCAACGTTCATACCAAAGAGAAGGTGACACGTTCTTAGACAGGATAATCACCACCGAAGATTCCTTGTTTTACTGCTACGACCCAGAAACAAAGTCGCAGTCTTCGGTTTGAAAGCATACGTCGTCTTCACCCCCGAAGAAAGCATGTGTTACATAATCCGTTGGGAAACATGTATATTCTATTAATGGACAGGAAGGGGATGCTGTTTATTATGTTTGACTTTATAATGTAGTAAATAAAAAATATAAATAAATAACTTATTTGATTAATCAATAAACATGTATCTTTATTAAGTGCGAGCTCCGATATTTCTGTTTCATGTAATCACAGGGGAACTGATCAATGCTATCCGTAAGATGCGGCCGGAAATGCGCGCGAATCTGGAGAACATCTACCTACATGAAGACAATGCGCATACACATACAGCATTCGTCACTTCACTGGAACTTGTTGTTCTCTTGTTTAACTACATCGTTCATCAACCCTACGCACCAGACCTGGCGCCAATGGACTTTTCCGTTTTTTCCGGCCATGAAATCCGAACTACGAGGAATTAGGTTTGAGAACCTATTTCAACTGCGTTCTAGATTTATGAGCATTATTGCTACATTTAAATCTGATTGGTATAGAAATGTATTTGCCAAGTGGGTAAAGAGGCATGACAAATGTGTACGTTGTGAAGGTAGATACTTTGAAAAGGAGTAGAAGTTGACTTTTTAACAGTGACGTTAAAGACTGAAAATAACGGCAACGTCGGGCTATCGAATGGGATATCCGCCTATATTCAATTTCTAATTTGAAAATTGCAACCCCTTCCATATCGGACAACGTTGGACAGCGTCGTCACTAGTAGTGTCCGTGCATAAGGCTTTGTAGCATTCGTATACATGAAGCTATTGTCATGAAATTTTACACCATAATAGAAGAGGTATTAAATTAATACACAGTAAACTTTTGTTTCATTTTATCTTCTCCAACGTTAAATGTTGGCCGTGTCTCAAAACTTTCCGAACAACCCTCGTAAGAACGAATAATATTTCTGCTAACATAGGCATCAACGTCAGAGCGGATGACATAGATGAGCTATAAAACATAAGTGCTTTTCATAGTTCAAAAAAAAAACTGTGTACCGTGGCTCAAATAGAAATCCATTTTTGCAATGCCGATTATAGCGTTATGGGTCACTTTTTAAACAGGTGCAGGACAACAATAAACAGCATTTCGCAAAATAAACTCAAGTAGCAAGGATTTATTTGCTTGTTTAATGAAAAGTTGTTTTTTGGATAAATTGCTTTTAAGTTATGGACTTTTGTTAAAATACATTTTTTTCAATGTTTTTTTCGCTGACTACATTTTATAATATACAACAAGCTTGGTGATTTTGCTTTATAACTCATTTAGAAGTGACAGCCATAACTATTTTCCCTAAACCCTACACGTGCATGAGCAAGTGATGGGATAGATGCGCGCGTTGGAGAAAAATAGTAAATATAGTATTCGTAATGATTATTTGTAAGGCGTGTTAGCAACACAACCCTCACAGAGTCGTCGAATACTCCATATACAGGTTTGTATACCTTTAAATCCTAACTCTTGTAAGACAAAGCAAAACTCGTGGCTAAAGGGGCGTAATTGTGAAATAGTGGTACTTGAGCACCAGGAGACATTAAAACGTGATAGGCTGGATCGAGACCTCGCTCAACACGAGCCCCCCCCCCCCCCCCTCCACCCGCCCACCTCCCACACACACACCGCTCCCACCCCTCTTTGTAATGGCCTCGTTTTCTCTGTTTAACCACATTTGGTAGTTATTATGTCCCGGTCCCGTGTACCTTTAATTTATAAACTTTTTTTATAAATCGGCGTATGTTGTAATCATGCTCAAGAAAACTGAAAGAATTGATGCTTAAAATTATCGACCTGTATGTATTTTCAATATGTTGTTATAATGTAATTTATGTCGACTAATTGTTTTAGGCTAAAGTTTGGTCTTCAATGTATACATTTATTTTATAAAAGTTTATTGCAAATAGATATGGATTAACTTGTAAGCATATTTCAAGTTCACAGAGACGTGTTGATATCTCACTTGTTTTCAGATTACCCCAAATTTATTTAAGATTCAGTTAAACCTCTTTGTATCAAGAGCATACATTCAGAAAAGATAAAGTTTAAACTAAAATTGCTAACATCGGACGCAATTGGTAACCTCTTTGTACAGGAGGTTCTGTGTTCAAATAGACAGACAATTACTTGTATCCCTCAGAACTGACCAAATTACAATTCGTCTGGATACGAATACGAAATATAAATATTAATAAGAAATGGTTCTGCGAATTTTACAACAACTATTAAGAGCAATTCTCTGTCACCAGCAGAAAATGTTGGCAACGCTAGATCTCAGATTTTGCTTGAACAAGACGATAATGTAGACCAAAGAAGACCCCGTGTCTCAGATCGCTAGTTTTCATGCTAACAGGACTCAAACATTGAGAAAATGCAACTTTTAATTTTATCAAAATAAATATTGAAAATAATTATTAAAAAATAAATGATGCATTTACTTGTTTGACATAATTGTTATAAAATAAAATTCCATGAAAGTCTCAAATATTGCTGTTTAAACTTTACTGTCCAAATGATAATATTTTATATAATATAATTGATGCATTTCTGGGCTATGCATATTTATATTTTGTAGTCAAAGTTGTCTTTGTTCCAACATTTTTCTATTTTTGATATTGTTGGCGTAGTTATCTCCTTTTAATGGTTATTAATAGGACCCTTTATGTCATATTTTTTTTTGAATGAGTTAACTTTTGATTTGGTTAGTAATATTTCAATGTCTCTTTTTTAACAAGGTAAACTCTATCTGAATTAAAAAAATAAATTAAATATAATTAAACCATCATTTTTTTCATCATTTAATATACACATACAATACAAACACATACAGGTTTACAGCATACCATTATACAACGTAGTAGAAAGTGACTGTCATGAAATTTGAAAAAAAAAATCTTTATTATTTATATACTATTTGTATCTATCATAATTTCATGTAATTTAACATATTGTCACAATGTGAGGAGTTTCAAAATGTGTTTCGAATTAGTTGCAAATGGCTGAATAATTATAAGCAATCTAACTGGTAAATACTGTGCAAAATGTGGATACATTATTACATGTACGTGTTCTCTCGATTTTTAGGAGGAAAATAAGTTTTCATTTACATTATGTTAATACAACTAAAGGGCAGTACCAAGTGACTCCGTTGTATGTCACTGAAGTGAATCGCGCATAATTTAAACTTTGGCACCGGTACTTTGGCAACGGTACTAGGAGACTATTATATTGTATTTATTTAACAACAAAAACAAAAACAAAGCGAAAAACTAAATATAATAACAAACATAAAAGCATAAACAATGCTGAAGCATAACTGTAAGTATTTTGCTATTTAATATTATCCTTTGATAGAATATTATTCAACAGGAACTTCCATTTGTTTTAAGCTGTTTATTTATTTTAATTTTTTAAAAAGTATTAAGTTATTGTAGTTTTTTTTATGAAAAAAGTTTTGTGTTGAGTATATGATAGAGTTTATTACTAAACTACCGGTATGCGTGCAGAAGATCTGTTTTGGTGTGTATTCTTTTATTATATTATATTGCTTTTGTAAGCAAACTTAGAACGGAAAAAAGGTGAAAAAAGGGAAAAAAAACTTAACTCCAGGTTATTGAATTTTTAGTTTTCTTTCTGAATATTTTCAAACGTATAAAATGGTAAAAGACTTACAGCTGTATGTTTTAGCATGGTTGTGTGGATGCGGAAAGGGATTATCATTTGGTAGTTTGCTCCAGTCAAAAACTAAATTTATAATTAAATACATAAATAATATTAGGAGAGATGCAATCGGTTAAGGGTGACATCTTACAACGACAGTAAAGTTGGCTTTGTGTATAATATCTATATAGAGTTCCCAATGGACTTCAAAGATTGTGATTTTTAATGTTGTTTTTGCAATATGTCTCTCTATTTTATTAAGTGATATTATTATTATTCTATTTTTAAACTGCTCAATGGACAGTTTAATATTTTGTTACTATGTAGGAAGTACTTGGACTGCAGTAGTATTGTATTCAGGGCATTATCTAGGGGCATGCTTCCAAACATAACATCTTCTTATGTAAGCTCTGGTTAATATAACTTACAGCTTTTATATAATGGTGCAAATGTCTCCAAAATTGCTTACTTGCTGCACAATTACAGAATAAATGTAATAATGTCTCCTGACTCTGTTCACAAAATCTTCATCTGTCATCTGTCATTTGTTTGAATATTCATTTTTGACAAAAGATAGTTAGTGCGTAGTATTCTGTTGTTAAGTATGTATAAGAACCAGATAAGCTTTGTAACCTTGACTACCTTGTTCATACGTAGCATTTTCAACCCATGAAAATTAATCTTTTTAAATACAAATACCAACAAATTACGACTGTTGGTATTTAGGCTATTAGTTGCCCACATTATTTAAATCTAACAACTTCAGAAGACCCTGTGTTTTGTTACTGTTACATGTCCGCTGTATGTCTTTGTCTAGTGGTGTAATATTTGGATAATTCGCAGATGACACTTAACTGTTAACGGATTGCTCCCTCAATATAATATGCCATAACAGCAGTTTTCATCACCGTCACTGGTAAAAATACATGTATCTATAATACATAATTAGCTATAAGACCTTTAAATGGGCTTTTGTGTGCAACACACCTCATTGGAAACATACTTATTTTTCGCTTGTGTATATTGAACCAGTAGCCAGATGACACTAGCTAAACAATGTCTTGGAAATCCATTTAGGCAACCTGACATATAAGCAAGGGTTCAATTCTTCAACAGTTATATCTACCTTTACCCCAATATATATTTATCTTTCTATGTAAATTATAGTTTATAATTTAAAATATAAAGATTTGAATGATTTTTGTTTGTTTGTTTTTTCATGGTAACAATGCACTGCTTTTGCTTCAGTGCTGGCTGTAGTAAATTATTGTTCATGGGGTAAATTTAATCGACTTCAAGGTCAGGAATAAATCACAGAACTTATTAGGGAATTGTCAACAGTTTTGACACTTTTCAAAAGTTGGGTCGAATGCTGTGGTAGGCTTTTTACAAGGAAAACAATATATTTCAGTTATTTATTTGTCAAGCAAGACATATCGTAATATAAAAATGGATTAATAAAATTACATAAAATATTTAAAACACACACACGCTGAGAAGCCTTCTGAACCACAAAAATGGTAACTGTATCTGTTTAGTAAAGGTATAATAATAATAATAATTAAAATGAAAGACGCAAACAAAAGGTTTTACTAAATATGTGTAATCGTTAGTTTCACTAAATTAAAAGCCATTTTATCACTGTTTCACATTTTCGACGGTTTATGAAAATTTTATGTAAAATGAACTTACAAGCCTCGTTCTACAGAAAATGCGCTCATAGTTTGTTTTAAAGACAAACCTTTTATAACAGGCAAATAGAGTGGGTAAATATGTCAAATATTAGATAATATATATTTTATTGAATATGATATTAACGTGAGCACCTCATATACTTTTTAACTTGCATACAACTTGAATGATAACAAAAATCTGTTTAAATATCTATAGCCAACAAATGATTATATCCACATAATACGTCAATAGATAAGTCAGCCTATGTTCCATAATGAGATATCACCAAAACATTGGAGAACCTCCATAGCACGTCCCACAAAACAAAGCATCTTCATCTCCAGGCGACGTGTAGACATTAGTCTTCCCGCTAGCGCCATTGTCGTTTCTGTAGCAATTAAATCAAGATAACCTGTTTATCACTTACTGGTTAACAACATACATAGAATAAACTTTCATTCATCAAAGAAAACTTTGTAAAACTGCAAAAATATGGGGGAGGTTAGCGGAAGTACTACCTTTGTTAACGCAATCCGTTAATTCAGAGATAACTGAATGTGTTAACACATGAGGACTACCATCATCACTTACTTAATGATTTCCGCACGTCACGCTAAATGTAGTTTAATAATGTCATTTTGAAGTTGTCTAACGTAAAAAGCAGCAACATTGAAAGCAATAATAACCATAAGTTTACCCAAAAAATACCATATTGTATTATATGTTTTCCAATAAAAATGAACAATTGTGTTACGTTACCAAACGGGGTAGCCTGCAACCATCAATGCTCGTTTGATTGTAGGGAGCAGATTCAGGAGAACCGATAGAGTAATGGCCTCTTTTTGGAATGGTGGTCCAGATCCAGTTCGGTGTCTGTAATGATGTTTGAAATGTAGTCTATAATGATGTTTGAAATGTAGATTGAACATGTAGTTGAATAAACGTTTATTTTCTTAACTAAGAAACAACAAAGTTTCTACATATCAGGTAGTAGACAGATAAATGCAAGGTAATTGATCATCTGTCTTTAATGAAGACTGGAAAGACATATATGTTTCCAACAGTTGTACTCTAATATGGAAGACAAACATGTGGCATAACGTTGTTTCGTACAGTTCAATTATATGCATGATATATCTGCCTTTCAAATTTTAAATCTAATTCCGTCAGAGGTTCTGTATAATTGAACTTTGGTTACCCATAACAAACGGGCGTTCAAGTCTGAAGTCTGAGCAAAAACGAAAAAACGTAAGATATAATCATAACATCGTTGGTTAAGGTCCATGCATGCAAACCTCGTCAAACTTAAACTTATTATTTAGCATGTTTACTTTGCTTTAAAGAGACATAATATCATACAATTTTACTTATTTAACAGCATTAAATTAATCCATTTTACTGTTCAAACCCTGTTTAGCTACTAAAGGATTAACCACCTTCCAGTGGATTCTACATGGTTTAGCTGGTATTAAACTGTACACATCATGACTAGAACATGAGTAATGTTAGCTAATTCCGGTACATGTACTAAGTGTATTTTTGTTGTCATAATTCAAGAAACAAATCCATATTACTCAAATGCTCTTTGTATAAATGTTTATATGAAAAGACTCTGCTTCAGTATAAACATGTCTATAAACATAGCATCTTATGGAATTTACAGCGGGCACGACTCTATGATTAAAATACTTTTAAAATATGTATTTCATTGCATATCAGAATAAAGCAAAAACGAAAATATCATTCGGAATCTCTTGAAGAAAATAGTTTACCCATGTATTGTCTGCCGAGTTCGTTGACATTGTCTCTGACTTCCGTTTCAGCTTTAAATACTTGTGTCTACAGACGACAACCACGGCGATGAGAATGGCCAGGATAACAACCACACCGCTCACCGCAGAAACCCAAGTGACCACAACTGTAATTTGTCATTAAACACATTAGCAGATTTTTCCGTGTAGTAGTGATCCTTTTAACAATATCTTTAGGCACAGAAAAGTAATACGCGACAAAGTAGCAAATGAAGTTGTTGTTTTTTTCCAGTTTTAGAGAAACCAAACATTCGTAATCTTTAAAAGGGGAGTGAGAGGTACATGCATAATGAATAACAGATGATTACAACAATAGTAAAGTCAATTGTAACACATCTACTTAATAAGAAGTCTTAAAAGTGAAGTTCCTTAAAAAGTTGTATCTATATTATTTTATGCCCGATGCTTTGTTTGGCCTAGGATTTATCAGTCATATCTTAACGAAACACCGATTTATCCATGTATATACAGTAATAAAAACTATAGAAGCCAGAACTGTACTTGGTAAGAAAGCTCCTCGCGCCATGTTCGAACTTTAATGTATATAGAAGATTAATAATATAACAGGTTGCAAGACAATCATTAAATGACTTGCTAAGTAACCATTCTTGTTTCGAACATGGCAATATAATTTGTTTTTATGCTCCTACCTGGGATGCTCGTCCTGTCATGTCCTATACTGTTTGTCCAAAATAATACAACAGTTATGGTTTTGCAAAACGATTGAGCAAGACAATAATAATCTCAATAACTATTTATCATCTATAGTATTTACTTATTATTAAAAGTAGGATCAATACTATTTTATAATATAAATATTATAAACACATGCAATTTGATAAGTTATATCACCAGAGAAAGGAATGGAACAAAAAGTTATAAGATAGTTCAATTACTTTTAATAGGAAGCGTATTAATATCTGAAATGTACCAGCAATGAGGTTTTTACAAATTAACTTACACGCATGTTGGATTTCCATTCACTAATTCACATTCACAGGTGTTGATATTTGCATGTATCTCACACAGAAGATCTGAAAGTCAGTACAAATTTCCAGTTTGTGAGGAAAACAACTATTATTGTAGCTAAGTCGCGATTTTAAGCTCATGACCACATAGATATGGTTTAAATTTAACAATGTCTTTATACATATCTCATTGTATACTTAACAGAAGCAGGTTGTTTGATGAATATAAATGTGTATTATAACATATTAGCAATAAATGTCAGCGATTGTAAAAAAAATAGCAAAGTGAAAACAAAAAACATGAAAATTATGTATGTTGTCTTCATACAACTACATTTGCTCTAAAACAGCGACGGTACAAGCATATTACATATATTTCAGGATTACTAAACACATCCTTTAGCAAAAGTTCCAAGCCCTCTTCAAGTTAACTTCTCCGAAGAAAGTGTTTTGTGTTTACTTACTGTTCGAGTCTTCATTTAGCCCAGGTTCAAGTTTTTCTACTTCAATATCTACTCCAGAGAAGTTGATAGTTGATATTCCCTCATGCATAAGCTTGATTAGCTGACTGTCAGTCACTGAAGTCTTTTCGGTGAAAAGTGTGTGGTCTATTATCAGACTACCCTTTCTGCAAGCAGTGGTATTCATATTTGACAATGGTATCTTTGATTTACTTTTATATCTAAATACAATATTAAAACTACTAGTAAAAGAACAGCAAAATACTTCTATGTATCTAGATACAAATCTTAAAAAACTGTTTATTGATAAAAAAAATATCATTTTATAAGTTTGCATATTAAGAATCAATCATGAACCTTATGACCAAAGAAAGTTAATAACTTTGTTTGTCAGGCTAACATATTCCGACAAGACGACAACTGATTCAGAAATAATGTTAAAGTATAAATTGTCTTTGCATTAAACACACCAAGTGAATAAACATTTATATACAAAATTTAGTAATTTAGAATTACCTGACTCCCGTGACAATAATATGTTTAAGGCTTCCTTCAGAAAACCAAGTTTCATACCGGGTTTTGATCTGTTATATAAAATATTGTTTATTAATCTTCAACTAAAGAGCAGCAATGAATTACAGTTATTACAATACACCATCATTAAAGTATACGAATTTAATATGTAAAATAAAGCAATATTTTAGACCATTCAAAACATTTTCTGAATACGAAACGAAAGTGAGCATTTCCCCCAACTCGCCATAACCTTCCCATCCACAGTTTGAGGTGTAACGCTATGTACATTTATTTTTTTTTTATTAATTTAAATAAAGAAGTTAATAACGGTTTTGTACACAATAATGAAGTTCCAGCTAGTCAACATAAATAGAAGAATGTGTATAATAATGTATCATTTGATTGGAAATATATTAACAGTTTTGTTTTTTTTTTTTAAAAATACAAAGGACACATACTCTCAATGGTTCCAGACAATTGTTTACAGAATCCTTGGTACAAGTTATCTGATGTCAAAAATGAGTATTATAGATAGTCCCACGTGCTCCTTTTGTAAAGCAAGAGACGAAACCCTTACACACCTGTTTTAGGAATGCCAAAAGGTTAAGGATGTTCTAATGTTCTTAAAGCAATTGTTAACAGAAAAAAGTTCTAAATGAGTTCGACAGTTTTCAGTGTTGTTTGGCTCTAGAGATAAAAAGCTCAACTTGATATCTTAATATTAGAATATAAAAAATGGTTTTGCTTGTAAAAAGTATACTCCCAACTATAAAGGGTTTAGGAAATGCACTTAATACTTATAAAGATATTTGTGTTAAAGCAAAAACATTTAAAGAAGAGCAAATTTCGTATGTAACACATATTGTAAAATACTTATAAAACTTATGTCCAGTATCATAACATAGGTGTGGTTTGTGATTTATTTGTTTATGTCATATTTAAAGTATATATTTAACGTTTTATGTAACAACACTTTTAAGTTTTAAAGAAAAATCTATTAAAAATAGTAAGTAGAATATTAGCACAAGTTTACATGTAACAATTTTTTGTCTTTTTGTTTGTCATGTAGTCATATGTTTATTTGCATTTTTTGTTTTGTAAAATTGTTAACCTGTCTAAACATTATTGTGTATATATTTATGTACGGTGTGGTGGTGTGGACGAGGTTAATAAAAAACATTTCAACTACCAGTTATATAACCGATATATTGGTTTTAATTAGCATTTAATTATTTTTTACATACAGCTTTATGCGCTTTGTTGCGATAGTCCATTTGAACATTTTCGTCATTGAGATCAGCTGTGACATTGAAGATCAGTATCAGAACAAGGTCAGACCTTCGTGTAACTGCTGGATCTGAAACAGAAATAAATAACATATTTTAATTGTACGCACGTAGACACGAACTGAGCCGTTATCGTGACAACTGCAAACGTATTTCTGGACTTGTATGAATCTGAACGCTAGACAATTCACTTTAGGCAAGGTGTCCGTATACGTTTACAGATATTTCATCGAGAGAGTGAACTCAAATATTTGTGACATCAAGGCTTTAGAAATTAACATTAACAGATCGCCTATCAAAAGTGTAATTGAATGCTGAAAGTGAATGCGTTTACAACTATGGAATAAGGTAAAATATAAATATTTATTACCAAATGTTGGTACAGTGCTTGTTGAGGTGGTCGGTTTAGTTGATGTGCTTGTTGAGGTGGTCAGTTCAGTTGATGTGCTTGTTGAGGTGGTCGGTTCAATTGAAGTGCTTGTTGAGGTGGTCGGTTCAGTTAATGTGCTTGTTGATGTGGTCGGTTCAATTGATGTACTTGTTGAGGTGGTAGGTTCAGTTGATGTACTTGTTGAGGTGGTTGGTTTAGTTGATGTGCTTGTTGAGGTGGTCGGTTCAGTTGGTGTACTTGTTGAGGTGGTCGGTTCAGTTGATGTGCTTGTTGAGGTGGTCGGTTCAATTGATGTGCTTGTTGAGGTGGTCGGTTCAGTTGATGTGCTTGTTGAGGTGGTCGGTTCAATTGATGTGCTTGTTGGGGTGGTCGGTTCAGTTGGTGTACTTGTTGAGGTGGTAGGTTCTGTTGATGTGCTTGTTGAGGTGGTCGGTTCAGTTGGTGTACTTGTTGAGGTGGTCGGTTCAGTTGATGTGCTTGTTGAGGTGGTCGGTTCAATTGATGTGCTTGTTGGGGTGGTCGGTTCAGTTGATGTGCTTGTTGAGGTGGTCGGTTCAGTTGATGTGCTTGTTGGGTTGGTCGGTTCAGTTGATGCACTTGTTGAGGTGGTAGGTTCAGTTGATGTGCTTGTTGAGGTGGTCGGCTCAGTTGATGTGCTCGTTGAGGTGGTCGGTTCAGTTGATGTGCTTGTTGAGGCGGTCGGTTCAGTTGGTGTATTTGTTGAGGTGGTCGGTTCTGTTGTTGTGCTTGTTGAGGGGGTCGGTTGAGTTGATGTGCTTGTTGAGGTGGTCGCTTCAGTTGGTGTACTTGTTGAGGTGGTCGGTTCTGTTGGTGTGCTTGTTGAGGTGGTCGGTTCAGTTGGTGTACTTGTTGAGGTGGTCGGTTCAGTTAATGTGCTTGTTGAGGTGGTCGGTTCAATTGATGTGCTTGTTGAGGTGGTCGGTTCAGTTGATGTGCTTGTTGATGTGGTCGGTTCAGTTGATGTGCTTGTTGGGTTGGTCGGTTCAGTTGATGCACTTGTTGAGGTGGTCGGTTCTGTTGGTGTGCTTGTTGAGGTGGTCGGTTCAGTTGGTGTACTTGTTGAGGTGGTCGGTTCAGTTGATGTGCTTGTTGAGGTGGTCGGTTCAATTGATGTGCTTGTTGAGGTGGTCGGTTCAGTTGATGTGCTTGTTGATGTGGTCGGTTCAGTTGATGTGCTTGTTGGGTTGGTCGGTTCAGTTGATGCACTTGTTGAGGTGGTAGGTTCAGTTGATGTGCTTGTTGAGGTGGTCGGTTCAGTTGATGCACTTGTTGAGGTGATAGGTTCAGTTGATGTGCTTGTTGAGGTGGTCGCTTCAGTTGGTGTACTTGTTGAGGTGGTCGGTTCTGTTGTTGTGCTTGTTGAGGTGGTCGGTTGAGTTGATGTGCTTGTTGAGGTGGTCGCTTCAGTTGGTGTACTTGTTGAGGTGGTCGGTTCTGTTGGTGTACTTGTTGAGGTGGTCGGTTCTGTTGTTTTGCTTGTTGAGGTGGTCGGTTCTGTTGTTGTGCTTGTTGAGGTGGTCGGTTCTGTTGTTGTGCTTGTTGAGGTGGTCGGTTGAGTTGATGTGCTTGTTGAGGCAGTCGGTTCTGTTGTTGTGCTTGCTGAGGTGGTCGGTTGAGTTGATGTGCTTGTTGAGGTGGTCGGTTCTGTTGTTGTGCTTGTTGAGGTGGTCGGTTCTATTGTTGTGCTTGTTGAGGTGGTCGGTTGAGTTGATGTGCTTGTTGAGGTGGTCGGTTGAGTTGATGATTCATTGCGAAACGTCCATTGATGGTCTGACTGTTGTGGATCACATAGAAGAGTGACATCGAGAGGATTTGTTTCCCCTGATATGTAACAACTCCTTTCAATCCGACAAGTCCCCGCCTAGAAGTATATATATATATATATATATATATATATATATATATATATATATATATATATATATATATATATATATATATATATATATATATATATATTATTTATTTATTTATTTATTTATTTATATTGATATTGAAATATATTGATATATTTATAAAATTAACTTCTACACAATTTAAACTGCAACAATGGCATTTCTTTCTTTTAAATAAATACATGTAAATACATGTAAATCAAATTGCTTCATTGAAGATTGCTAACAAATAATAAAGGTATCAAGTTAATGATGAGAATTATATTACGCTCTGGATAACTGAGATTTTTTAAACAATGTTATTTGGATTAAATCACATTGGAAAGAAATGTCGGTACCTTAACTGAAAATGTATAATTGTTTGATGAGTCAATCATGTACGTTTGGCATGTAGAGTCGTACACATAGACACGCTGCTCGTCACTGTACTCGCCGGTGTTGCTGACAGATACGTCATAGAAGATCACAAATGAAGAGACAATGAAGTTTGGTGTGGTCGTAGAAATGGGAGGGTCGTCCACATATTGAGTATCAATCGGTACGGGACACATAACTTCCACTAAGGTTTCAGCCTGACCCTCAGTGACAATTGTTGTAATCAGCTGTTCGTTTCCATCTATATCAATCTGAAAGATAGCGACTTTCTTATTGTATTAAACAAGATAAATTGTGCTATATAGAGTTCATTCCGAAAATTGATCAATGTAAGCAGATGCATTATGTCAACAATAGCATTGTCTTTAAGGACAGTAAGTTGGAGATTGGGCGGTGTTGACCAGCAGTCAGACCCTCACAAATCCTTTTAACACTTCCATAATAATGTTAATGACAAAGATAAGACTATGTTCATATGAGACTGACATCACAGATAAAGTCTTCAAATTAATTTTCTCTTTAATTAAAACTGTATAACAACGACATTAATGTTTGTTCAGGTCAGCATTTTTAAAACAAAGGTTTTATTACTTTTAATAAGTACCTCCAATATTTGATCACAAACACATGTGCTTACCATGCCTTTACGAAGTCGACATGTCAGTCTTTGTGACAAGAAGATTCCCCCAAAGCCGTAAATGACGTCACAAGTACTGTTTGCCTCATCACAAAGACCATTATCCAGAACACCAACGAGACCCGGCGGCCCAGTTGTATTGACCGAACAGTCAGATCCACCAAATCCCTCGTAACACTCGCACGTTCCTACAAATGAAAAATAAAGAAAACCAAAATAAATGTATTAAAAAACAAATGCACTGTACACTAGTCTGCAAAGCTGCAACTCATACAACAAAATCATCAGTGCGATAATTGTCATTTCTTCAAGTAGATACAAGAAAATTACAATATGTTTGGATCCTATGAAAATTGTCACAGATGTTAAGTTTTCAGAAAAGGCACATCCAATTTAATTAAAACGTGAGAAAACACTAAATTGATACTTTCAATACATATTTTTTTCCATTTTAACAACCTTTCTGGAACTATTAAAGGTTCAATATCCAATGGAGGGGATGACTTTTCATTAGTGATTATCTTAATAAAAAATTATTCTATATTAAATGTTTTCGTCAACATACATCAATAAGCAAACAATATAAGGTGAGGTGTACAAATAACGTTTTAAACCGCCTGCACAGTTCACAGATATACTAATTTGGTGAGCTAAAACGGCTAAAATAAGTTGAAAAGCTGTTGATTCTCTAAACATAACGACAACACAATCGTGTGATACGTTTACTTATCTAAATCTAGTTCGGTTCGGCAGTTCTGAAGTTCCATACCATTATTACAGATGCCGTTATCGTTGCAGTCAAATTTACAAGTAACAGCAAATTCCTCAATGATACTGTTAATAACCACTTGAATAGGATCTGCAACATCTGCGCCACCTCCGTCAGCCGTTGCATTCTCTGCTATTTCTTGTCTTACAGTTGTGTTCTTCATCACTGTCGAAATACAGCTGTCTTGCATGGACTGGTGAGTTAACGCCAACCATTCTGTGCTGTTTGTCAACTGTCAAAAAAGATTTAGCAAATACTATATATATATATATATATATATATATATATATATATATATATATATATATATATATATATATATATATATATATATATATATATGCAATCTCATAAATTTTAATCACATAAATTTTGAGCGATGCGAAACAGATTGCAAAACCCCACACAATACAATACAATATACAATAACAAAAATATTTGTGTTTTTAATAAATGATTCGGGGAAATATTCTATTTCCTAGTTTTAACTTTTAGATGGCTTGATTATGTGTATTCAATGATAAAACATACCAGAATGTCAAGGACACAGTTGTCCAGGGATAAGTTTGTGTGTGTGAAAGGCACTTTCTGGCACAAAGAGAATGCACTGCTTTCGGAAAAGACTTGGTTACAATAGTCTGCTGCTAAGTCCTCTGTCCATGGGCCGGTAGGAACAACCGCTCTCTAAAAGAAAGAGAACGTTTAATAATTTAAACACGCTGTGAATTATCGACAAGCAATGAAGTCAGATTGGTAACACATCATTCTTTCGCTTGTTAGTAAATTATTGTTGCATTAAGTTATTTGACAAAGTAGACATAATAAAATAGAACAAATAGTACAAATACTTACTTTACTGCGCTGTTTCGCGATAAAGTTTTTCGGGATTGGCACAATCTTAAGGTTGTCAAAATGGATATGGAAATATGGAGAGATAAGAGTTGCAGATACGAAAAAATGTAAACACTGACTAAATGACAGACTGGCAGAAAGTAAAACAGAATATTGCAGTATTTGTATTTGAAAATACGTAAGACTTAACAAGACAGAAACTTACTTTCGTGCGCTGTTTGGCTATGAAATGTGTTGGAATCGGTACGGCAGGAATCGTTGGCCTTCTGTTGAGTGAGCGGACGGATCTTCTAGACGACACATCATAACAACTATGAGTTCCAGTAGATACACCGGGGGTGCAGGTTTGTATGCTGCTCTTGCAAGGCAAAATATCTTTAGATGATCTATCATTGTTACAAACACAAACTGGAAAAAGCCAGGGATTGAAGTCCATCGTTTCTAAATGCTTCGAAAACATGCTCTCTGTTTCATTAACTCTCCACTTGTTGATAAAATCAATGCCCTCTTGTATGCTAGTAGCGTTGCCGTTGATGTCAGTATAGTGGAAGTCATTGTCTGGGTCTCCATCCAGCGTGCCACAGAGTCCGCGACTGTTTCCTTCCTGGTCGTATACAGACGGGTTGACACTTATGTCCAGCGCCATGCCACCCTCAGGTCCCATCCAAGGTTGGATATCAATCCTGGCACGCACTGCCGTCCCGTACGGCAGATATACCTATTTAAAAACTTAAACTTACAATTTGCGTAACATATTGCAAAGGAGTAAGTTCACTTTTACGAAATTTACATGGGTATTACTTTCCTAAATTGTTAAGACCAGTTAACTTACCGTGTATGTTGTGTCATCCTCCTTCTTTACAGTGAGTGAATTATCGCCGCAGTGTTTGTAGCCAATATCTATGAGGCTATCACAGACACTGATCACGTAGACATCCCGTCCTGCCCTCACTGCCACTCCACAGTTACACATGGCCGGATTATCGGGGGTCGTGCACGGGGTCACACGGTGCTGGATCTGAGCACACATGATACCATTTATTATATAAAGCAGCCTTTTCTCAACAGTGGATTGCATAATTATGTATTGTGTAGGAGAATGCATTAATGAAACACGCGTCGTGCGTGAAATTTCATTTGAATTTAATTGTAGATATAATGACTATATTCATACAGTTAATATTTACCTACAAGTGCTGTCAAGATTTATATCCAGTAATTCTACTTTTACAATTTTTCTCCATACGGTAGAGCCTCTAAATGATTAATGAATATTATTTGAAGAATCTATATTGTCAATGTTAGTCTGAGCTGTTTAACTATTTTACTTATTAATCTAAGGATAGTTGTAAGTATATATGAACGATAAATACAATTTTACCTTGACACTATTTGTATTAGACCAAATATTAAACGGAACCTACCGAGCACGAGATTATTTAACTGAAAGTTGTGTTTTGTTTTGACAAAACGATGTATTGGAATAGCGCGTTTCAATCTTTCGGTTTTCATGATCTGAATGTATATATGATTGGATCATTTGCACATTAATTATATCCTTGAGCGAACATTCTGACTTTGCCTGTTCTATGAAAAGATTGATGAAAGCTTCGAAAGTTCCACATAAGAAAACTACCAACATTGCCGCTATATGTATTTTTTTCAAATCATACATCTTACTGTAAAACACAATGTCATGAAAAGAAACTGTTTGTATATGATCAATGTTTATATTAAAATTAATGTTTTGCTGGAATTTACCATCGGAGTGGTTTAACTGACAATCGCTTATTCAAAAAGTTATTGTCTCATCCTAAAGTACTTCGGGCTATGGTGTGAAAAATCTTACCTCAACATCATTACCATACTTGATGTTTTTGTACAATACAAATGTTCCTTTGGTATCGTGTTGGTGATCGTTTCCTTTAACATGATGTTCGTATTGCCTAGAAAAGATAAATAAATCAGACCAAAATAGGGCATTTAAATAATATAGTCAAATGGGATATGTAACAATTAATAGTAAACAAGACTACTTACCTTCCATCAAAGGTGTACATGTGAGGATCATTTCTGGCTGCACATAATTTTCCTCTCCACTTTCTATCGGCCTCTGGCAGAATCTTGACCTAATGGGCATATGAGTCGTATTACTTTTTTCAAAGTAGTTCAAATATACTTAATATATATTAAGGTTAATAAATGATCATTTGATAAGAATGAATAAATTGACCTATTCTACAGATTGATTTTACCTTATATGGATAGATAAGCTCTGTGGCTGCTTTATATTGTAGATTTTTATTATCGCCAGTGATAGTATTTTAAAATATATGAGCGCTTGCTAAGATTGGTCCAATCTTTGCAATTTCATAAATAGTTGTGCATTTTGGAATAACTTTACCTTTTTAATCGAAACAGATTTATTGTTTTAATTTACATGTAGATTATGGTACCTCAATGGCCGGGAGTTTTAAGTCTTTCCAGAGTGGACTTAGTTTCGAGTAGGCGGTTGTTTGCAGGAACACCTGGAAGCTACCAGCTACTCCATACTGCCCTGTCTCTGCACTTGTGATGTTTAGCTGTTGGACAGAAGTCTCATCCTTCTGCCTGATTCTCATACCGCAGCTGCCAGAACTAAAACTTAGGCTATTACCTAAAAATATAATATCCATTAAAAGCAAGACACATTTATTCATAACGTTTTGACACATCAATCAATTCAATTGACAACAATTAATTATAACATTACTATTTCACTTCATTAAACAATACAATTTGCCCCATAAAATATACAATTTATTAGGGTGTTTCTATGTGTATTTTGTCTGAGTTATCTTTATTCATAAAGAGTTTTACTATAAGAAAATTTCTATTGTAGTATAACAAATAAATCAGTGAAGTAAACATGATGTTATGATTTTGGAGTCAATCTATGCTAAATATGTCAACATATGCTTCCCAAGACAAAACAAGTGTAGAGCGTATTCAGTAGTACACAACGGAGATGACATTTCCAACTAATTGGCTTGTTGATGTTCTTACCTTTACGCAGAACATATCGAGTTACAGCTACATTGCGTAAATTGAGGTGTAGAGAGCCATGTACTCTGAGAGGTTGCCATTGTGTAAAACAGATTAAAGAGCCGTTTCTTTAGTTGCCATTGATTTCATTATCCTCATCATTATTTCATCATACTCTAGCTTACGTCAGCTTATGACCAGGGTAAGCAAATATTAGCCCAGCGTCAGACGTCACGCGTCCGTCATAATTCTTTGAACGACATCTCCTATGAAAACGGTTTCCCAATTTAACCATACTTCAACAGAAACGTCAGTAGTCAGGAAGAACGAAAAGTTGTTCAAACAATTTTAATCCGTGAAAAACAGGGACGTGGCCATCTTTCCTATATAACTGTATAGGAACACTTTGGAAATTTTCCTGTCACAAACTATAAGAGATAGAGACTTGATATTTGGCATGCCTGTTATTTGGGTGTCTCTGTATTACATTGTAAGTTGTTAAACAAAATGTGCATTTGTCAAAAAACATGGCCGCCAGTAGCGTGACCGTTTTACGTATATGGTTATTTAGTCAACTTAATTGAACTGATTGCCCAAACGTTGCTTGTCTACATTAATTTCAAGAATTCTGGTTTATTGCTGATATTTCATGCTCACTTCTACTAAAACATCATGACCCACAGGTGAGCGATATATGATAGTCCTTTGTATAAATTGTATGTAGATTTGATTATGCATACATAGTTGTAGTTGGTTTTAACTTTGACTGATTAAGATTCAATATTACTTAGTGATATCTTACCTTAAAAGGCGCTTATATTTGCTTAGTACTATTAAAAGAAAAAGTAAATATAAACAAAAAAGTCATTTATTGCTCGATCAGGACATGAATACAATGCAGTAACTCGAGCAAAGGGTTATAAACAAAACCAGCTCATCAGTACACCTTTTACAATTGTGCAGTCAAATAAATGTGCTTCAACTGAATCATGTTAAAAAAATTGTATTTGAAGTTAGAAAATACATAACTTAAAGTAAAAGTTAAGGGGTAAGATTAAAGACTAAACGAAAACATAAAATATTTTAACAAACTCTGGCAATTTCCATAGTCAGGGGTGAAGGACATCAGGTCAAGTGTGCACTCAGATATGTCACAGCTGAGAGGTACGGTGAGCCTGAACTCTATTGCTTTGGTCTCTCCTCGGCGCATGTTGATAGAAGGTGTAATTATCTGAATGCCGGCGAAGAAGGCTGATGAAGGGTGAGATAGTCTACCTGGCGGACCACCGGGTACCATGTAGGAACGCACCGAACATACCAACTGTAATATAAGGCATACATTAAGGGTATAAGGTAATATTAAGTGTGTGTGTGTGTGTGTGTGTGTGTGTGTGTGTGTGTGTGTGTGTGTGTGTGTGTGTGTGTGTGTGTGTGTGTCTGTCTGTCTGTCTGTCTGTCTGTCTGTCTGTCTGTCTGTCTGGTCACATGATAAAACATGAATCAGGATTTAATTTTTAACAATTAACATTAGCTGGAAATGTTTTATATACGTAAGGAAATTTAAAAGAATACAATAAACGTACCCTGAAGCCCATCTTAACGGTTCTATTTACAAGATCTTCCTCCGTGAGGTCTAGTAGTGTCATGTTGCTCCTATTGCAATAGCCTTTGATTAGGCTTATGTCCCGGTCACCTTGGATCTCCCAATTTACAGAGTAAAAGAGGTCGTCCTCGCTCTCCGTAAAATCACAAACAAAATTGTGTGTCTTTTGTCTAGTGGCCACTGTAACCTTGCTTGCAACATAGTCTGGAGCTTGACCTATAAAATAAAGACAATACATACATTAAAATGTATGCGCATATCTTACGTATTCAATCTATTATATCCTTTGACGATCAAGCATTACACGTTGAAACCTTTATATGAGCTTTTACTGGTAAATCATAACAAGAAACAAGCCGAAGATGTTTTGTATTGTAAGACTGTTTAATATATATGATTAAGTAACAACCCACAATTTTTCTAGTAAACAATTAATAACGCTACCATGTACGAACCTTCTGTCCCAATTCCTGAAAAGAGAAATACAAAAATCGTTTAAATAAGGTTTCGTTTTTTATGTTGTGAAGTTAATTTACAGAACCTAACAAAAGACTTAATAAAATAGCTTAAAATCAAATCAAAACTCCACTATGATCTTGAACAATATAAACCTCTTAATAGTCGTATGTACAGATAAAACATACATACATATTGATATATTGCCAGAAAGGTAAACTGGACAGGCCGACATACATACATACATACATACATACATACAGACGGACGGACGGACGGACGGACGGACGGACAGACAGACAGACAGACAGACAGACAGACAGACAGACAGACAGACGACAGACAGACAGACAGACACGTATCAATCAAAATATCACGAAGCGTGAAGTTGAATAGATGTGAGCAATATAATAATGTAGGCCTGTTGCATTACACAAAGATGAAAAAGGCAATAGGGCATACCAAAGCAGTAACCACTATGTTCGTCTACAGTAGGTCGAAGCCTATACACGTAACTATGGTCTGGACATAGTTTGATGGAAATGTTGTACATGTGACCACAGTTTGAGTTGTTGGTCACCTGGCAGGCCATCCTGTCCACCTGTTCATTCTCCACCTGTGGGATCGCGCCTAGATAACCGGAGTGTAGGGAAGTTATAAAAATTTTATTCAATATCTTAAAGACAGCATTACCACTATATTTATACAGAGATGATTTTAAAATGTAGTGTGTTGGTATAATACGAAAACATATTATGTGGTTACTTCTTTTCATAGAAAACCCTTTCTTAGTGTAAGCTAAACTATATGTACTTAGGAGCCAGTCACACAGCGAAAACGCATGAATCACGCACGAATTACGCACAGATTTTCGTTTCTGCTTGGAGCGTGCGTCGTATGCGTAATTCGTCGGTGGAACGAACGTGGACCGTCAGTGATTGTAAGTGGATGTGCGTCGAAGGCGGTTTGTGCGTGATTTTGAGTTTTGAACGGTTCAAAAATTTTACGACGCACAGGTGTGCGTTATTCATGAGTCGGCGTGCGTAGTTTATGCGTCGCGTATGTGTGACTATGCGCGGAACACGCGTCGACCGCCAGTGCTTATGTGTCGGAACTTTTAGAAACCGCGCACGTCCACGTCCGTCCACTGACGCCCCACTTTCATATCACGCATGAACCGCGCACGTATCACGTTCATTCCACTGACATCCGTGCTTGTACGAGGAACGTTTGCGAAGCGTGCGTGTTTGGACGCGCTCCGTCAGTAATTCATGCGTCGGGCGTGCGTCGAACGTTCATGGAATACTTCACCGTATTTGCTCGTATGCGTCGACGTGCGCGATATGTCAGTGATTCGTCAGTGATTGTAAATGATAAGGTCGCTGTTCATGCGAGATTCATGTGTGATTCGTCAGTGATTTCTACCCCCGACATCCCGAAAATTTGGTCAATTTCTCGACGCACAAGCACGCACAAACCCAATCTGTGCGTGATTTGTGAGTGATTCGTGCGTGATCGGCTGTATTAGTATTAGTATTTAGTATTAAAGTTAAAACCAACACGTTTAACTAACTAACAGTTAACGTTTCAAGTTTGTTTGTCGTAAACTTTTTATTATTATTCAAGTGTCTCCGACTAATTTTAGGGACAAATCAGAAAATGAAAGCTATTACGTTGTTGGTGAAATGGAAGCACGTTTTGCCTAATTTAAAGCGGGATGTGTGTATCACTCCATGTTTGTCCGATATGATTCAGTAATTTTATCAAGTTAATTGAGAAAGCATTATTTCTTTCCTTCAAAATACTCTTGAACATTATGATTTTGTTACTCAGGTTCCAAAACAAAACAAAGTATACCTTTACATACCTGTCAGGTACACTGGATAAGTTGTACCACACGAATGTACTTTCGGTGCGAAGTTTGGCATTACTTCTTTGCCTACGTTGTACCATCGTGTTACAAGTCTTGAATCATTATAAGCAGTGTCTTGTCCCTCGGTTTTAAAGTGAACATATCTCGATTCGAGGTAAGGGAGTGGCCGTTGGTTGAATTTATTGCAAGGGTCCGGATTCTCTTCAAAATCTGTTTTATTCAAAGGAAAAAAACGGGTATACATTGACATATAGTACACATCTGTACAGTTATATTTAAAGCAGTTAACAACCCTGACTCTAGATTATATTTTTCAAATCTGATGAAAATACTATATGTTTAATGATAGATATTTAAACGATAAATTACAATGTTTACAGAAATGATTGTTGATAAAAATTGTTGACAGAAAGGAAAAGAGCGTTAATTACCCATTTACACAAGTTACAAACCCACCCACGACTTATAAACAATATCTGCTTATACCATTCTAGGCTCAGTACTTTTGCAAGTTTGGGAAAAGAGGAAAATTAAGAACTCTTAAGCCATGACAGTGTCACCACCTTTTGCAACAATCAATGGATTAAACTGGCTTAAAGACTAAACAATTGTGGAGTTCATAAACACATTAACAACATGTGTATGCTTTATAAAACAGTTAACAGTATGTAAAGAGTGTAAAATTGTAGTTGCACAAGAAAATACTAAGTATTTGAATAATTATTTAGATTGTTTAATAGGTTAATTGTCCCACCAACAGTATTTAGGTTGGGACAATGTCTACTCGAAGCAGATATATTGCAGCTGTCACGGTGTATAGCCTGCCGTGAACACCTGGCATGATACCACACTATCCTGACAAATTATGTGGTCCTGTAGTTAAAGCATTCCGGGCTAAAATATTTATTGAATCATCAGCGATCAGTCAATCAAACGCTTTGAAGCCATACTGTCTAGCGCGAAGCATTGTATACGTTACTAAACAATTAAAGCACAAGCAATTGACCAAAATAACTTCAGAATAGCTTCAGACGCCTTTCTTGGGTCGTCTATAAGACATATAAATTGAAAAGCGTTAGTTAAAACTCATCAAAAATCATGTTGAAAGCGGTTTACAAGCATTGTGCCAGTCACTATGTGTAACACAAATACGCAGACATAGGCTCTATGGTTGAACCAGTACAGTGTTTCATTGCATTGCCATTGGTTCAGGGTTTGAATCCATTGATAAAAATAGATTTCATTTACTTTTGTTTCTTTCTTTTCTTTTTCTAATCTTCTTTTTTCACTAGAGAGCATGTTTTTTTAGTCTACAAATACATTTACCTATACTTTTTTTACGTGGTTCACATAAATTTCATAATAAATTGTATGCATACAAGCATGTAAAGCCTTTTCTGTGCGCCGAAACGGACTCTTTAGTGTTTCGTGTTTAATTTAACCTTGTTATCCTATTGTGGTTTATTTCACAATATTTAAATAACCATAATTATCTGCTTACAACATTCAATAGCAACATCTTCATCGTGACCACAATCATGGACATTCCATTCCCTGGACCAACACTCGGACACATCCTGTTCGTCCCCGGCACAATACAGGTCATCAACAGTGATTGGGCCTTTTCCAGGGCCATACTCGTCTGTGTTGTATCGGTAGAGCCTTATGTAAAGCCAGTGAAAAGTCTAATTTCTGTCATGCGATTTGTAGTTACCATACGGCACGGCAGATTATTAGTAAACAATTATTTCCGACTCGCCATTTGCTTTATTTAAACATCCTATTTTAGTCGAATCTTCAAATAGCAAATTTTAACGGACAATAGACAGCATTTATGTATATTAAAATAAATGTAAAACAATATGTCTTTCTGTGTCGGTACACGTGTAATTGAGTATCATAAAGAAAACAGCAATAAAAATATGTCAGCTTGTAGGCTCGATATTTACAAATAGGTAACAGGCAAAAATAAATCAAACCATCAGCTTAAACAATTCCATATATTTAAAAATAAAATAATTCTATAAACAACATAAGTTCTATTTGAGATAAACTGAATACCCAGCAATGTATCCTTTCATGGAACAGAGAACAAACGCATCATCGTCGTCAAAGTGATCATTACAGATTGTGCCCCACTGACCATCGTAGAATACCTCCACACGACCTTCTACCTGACCTGCCTTATTGGGATCAAATGTCATCTCAATATCTCCATTCATCAACCGCAGCTCTGTAGTGGCCCCTTAAACATTTTTTCAGATGTTGTGTGATTATATATTGCAGTAAGCTATGTTTTAAACAATACTAATTTGTTAAAATACGCATGGACTTAAACACATCACTTACATTAATTCAATCAAAAGTCATACATTGTGAATTTCATATCATTATGACTTCGTTTTTTATATTTCAAACATCATGGCAAGCATTAAGTATTAAGACATGACCCTACAAGAAATAAGTTCGCAGGAGTCTACAAAATACCAATAAAAGATGATATGTTAACTCACTACAGTTGATTGCGACATCCCGATCATGACTACAGCTGTTATTCATCCAATGCAGAGTCCCGCACTCATGCAGGTCGCTCTCATCGCCCTTACAGTCTAGGTTGTTAAGTACTACATTCCCAGTGCTCTGGCCAAATTTTGTCCCTTCATTCACAACAATTGATCTGGAATACATCAGAACCAGCTTCATGGTCTTAAATATACAATGCTTACGTATTGTAAACACTTACTTTAAATGTTTGCACATTTCGTAAAATTGAATTTAAGTGATGAACATTACAGATAATAGAAATCGTGTACCCATTATATTGGTCCCTCAGTCCAAGAATGTTGCAGACTGTCTGAGCGTCAAGGAGATCGAACCCTTCACCACACACTGTGCCCCAAGCGCGCTGATAGTAGACCTCTAGCAGTCCTGAATACTTGGTCCTGCCGCCAGATAAGCGAAGAGGCGTGTCTGCAAGCATTAATTTGCATTTTTATGAAATAACAGGAGCCCCTTTTGTGTTTGTCAAATACATCGCTAAGAAACTAAATAGTTATGTAGTTTTAACACTATTATTTAAATATATCAAGTTCTATGATAATTTTATCGAGGCGACATAGTGTAAGATAGTTTGAGCACAGTTCTGTATAAGTATCTGAAACAAATAACCACTCGCTTCTGCACTTTATATGTATTGCATCTCTATCAAGACGATCAATGTGTTGCATATGACTGACGTATAAACATGACGTATTTTTCAGCATGCAAATTTCAAAGATAAACTAGAGATAAACTAGGTTGTTGAGCTAAATATATTAAATACGTAATCTATTAAAAGATACCATATTCACATTTACGCAAGAAAGTAACATTTCATTTCATTATTTATTGTGAATCAACAAAGTATTCAAAATGCAAATTTGCCCAACTGTGTCCAAGTTGCTTTAACCGTGGCACCATCTTAAATAAATCTAATCTAGTTTTGCAAAAATAAATAACACTGTATACTTATTTTACCATTCTTTTTTAATATTATACATTATCTTAACATCAAATATTCCATTACTAATTCGGCAATTGTAAAACAAACGAAACTTCAGATAAATATTTTATATGTACTATTCTTACACATTTTAGATCAAGCTTAGTGTGAGTTATCTGTAAGAATATACGTATGTCGCACGACAGCGATGTAGCAAGTATGTTATTCACTTAATGTCACTATCAAACACGTGGAATTGAATTTTCTGCTGAACAATTTGATTGACAGTCACAGTTTGGTAGTATGTGCATTGAGGTGATTTATAACGAACCTTTTATTGGACCATCTAGACTGGGAAACGATTGGAGCCTAGTGTTTAAATTATAATATGGCATATTATATAACCACTTACTGCATTGTACACCTGCTTGTCTTGTGGAGTCGCAGTATGCATACGAACTGCCCCAGTTGTAGCCTACATTACACTCAGATATGTCGCTTTCATAGGATGAACAGTACAAGTGAGATATACTAGCTGACAGGGACTGGTACCCATAGTATGATCGTAGTTTCACTCCAACACTCCTGTGTAAATCAGAGCATGCATCATATGTTACCTAAAGCAATTTAAAAAACACAGAAAGACCTTCAAATGAAATTATAAAATGTAAATTGTTCTGTTCAGAAAACAACCCATTATAATCTATATGAGATTAACTAATATAACAAAAAATACATAAGCACAATCGCTATAGACAACATGTTGCTTCTTTAGCATATAAAGCCCTCCACGCTAAACATCCATTACTGATGTGAGACTCATATCAAAACTGCATTAGAAGACAAAGGCTGGGTGAAATAGTAAGTAATCATAAAACACATCTTTGAGTATACATACTTATCATTCAATCCAAGACTCCTGCAGATGACCTGGGCATCCTTCTCGTCAAAGTCATAATCACAGAGAGTGCCCCACCTCCCCACTGGATACTCTACCTCCACCCTACCAGAGTACTTATTGAGGCCTCCCGCAAGACGGATGGGCGTACGCGGTCCTGTAAAATTAGTGCGATTTAAATTTTAGCTTACTATAATCAATCTATAGGTCACTTGCAATCCACTGTCTACCCGTCATATTTATGACAATTACACAAAGAACCCTCTAGCCTTTTATGATAACGTACTTAGTTAACTCATGTTTGATTTTAGAATGTTTAAAATAGTATTATGAGATATATTGTTTATCTCGCAATCCAAATATCTGCCTGCACAGTTGACTGCGTTAACAACGATATTGTTGTTGAATTCGTCGAATATGTACGAAATAGTGAAAAGATATTCTTTACATTAACAATCTCGACTCTGCTTTGTTTTAGTGGACAGTTATGAGACCACTTACTACAGTTGATGGCTACAGATCTCTGTGAACAGGAATGTGACGTACTAATCCATGGAAAGGATTGACACTCATCTATTATGTCTTCAGAGCCATCACACATTAGATCCTGGATCCGACGAGACCCAGCATTAGATGACGGAATTACCCCAGTCTGGTATATTGTGGCATTTCTACCAAGATGTATGAATACTAAAGTTAATCTTTTCTTTTTAAAACGACAAAATGACTGAACGTCTTACTATGTATTTATTTTAATGAGGTCAATTATAATATATATATATATATATATATATATATATATATATATATATATATATATATATATATATATATATATATATATATATATATATATATATATATATATATATATATAAACATTATATGTTGGTACAATTTAATGATCTCGAAAAGATATGCTGTTTTGTTAAAAAGAATCCGGTTTATAAATGCATTCATTATTAGGATCGAACCTTATTTTCTAAGTCCTTTAGATGGTTAGTATTTATAACAAATGAATTGGACTCATAATTCTTTATTCCAATAACAATAATTTATAATCAGCATAAAGACATGCCAGCAATATAAGCATATACATACTAAGACAGTGTGTGCTGATTACTTGATCCTGACCTTATTGATTGTCATTTATTATCAAATGACTACTAATTTGCTTGTTAATATAACCGGTTCACATAAATAATGATTTGAATAAATCTTAATAGTTTGATAAATGACTGACGATAGGTTTGGTGTCTGGATCAGCTTAATGGCGGCGCATAAGGATTTAAGCACACAAGGTAGAAAATTTATTCTTGCATGTTACCTAGTAAATATTGAGCCTACAGCTGACATAATATGTCATAAAAAATAAAATATTTTTATTGCAATTTTCTTTATGATTATTAATTACACCTGTAATAGTTGTTGGCGAGTGTTGCTGTACTACCAGCTTGATACTTTGCGTTCCTACTACTTACGTCTGATTTGTAACCCCAAGTTCTCTGCAAATGACCTCTGTATCATTGAGATCAGTGAAATCCAAACAAAGTGTGTTCCAGTATCCGTTGTACTGTATTTCCACCTGTCCACGATATATGTTATGTCCATTGCTTAGCCGAACCCTCAGATCTGGTTAAAATATATGCATGTATAACTTACTTATATATTTCCAAACGAATGGGGTTAAAAAAAGTTGAGTGAGAAACAAATGTTTTGTTTTCTTAAATAGATTTTATGTCAGTTAACAGCGTGAATCAGTAAAATAGTATTTGAAATATAACAAAGCGATACATGTAAGATATTAAGAATTTGCTTCAGAAAATACGTCCGTATATATTTGTATTAGATGATATTCCGTGTTCTGATTTTATGTTTTTTCCAAGTGAGTACTGTGTATGCTTTCTGTGTAACAGAAGAAGAATATTTTATTTATTTATACTTGCTAAATGTTTAAATCTACAGTATATATAGGTCTTGTCGGTTTCTCATGCTTTTGCCCTTGTTTTACAACTTATATATAGGAAATAATTGGAGGAATGTGGCTTCCATTTATTGTTGTGGGACAGATATGGTAATGCCCCGACCCATCCATGATTATAAATGTGAAGGAGTTTGGATTTATAAAATGAGTGACTTAGCACAATGTGTTGATATCCAATAGTTTATAATTAATCTACTCCTTTTGGAACAAAAGTTATTAATTGTAAAAAGTATTTTTTTCTTACTGTTTATTTTTGTGTGTGTTTTGCAGACTCTTCATTCGTAACTCCTGGATTTCTTTATTTATTAAATATCATCTCATTTCTTTTGTTACCTTTAAGTGTAACATGCATGTTTGTGTCCTTGTCTTGAGTACGTTCAAGTTAAAATATATGTTGTGATTCTTATAGGACGTTCTCATATTTTCCTTCTAAATGTTGTCCTTTAAATAATCCTATAAGGATTGTTACGTGTATTTTCTTTGGTGGACATTGGATTTTGATTCTTTAATTTAATGACAAATGAACAAGATGCTACAAACATTTACACTTCTCAAGTCATGTTTTTTCGTAAGTCAAACAATAATTTCACTTACAATTAACAATGTTTGTGTAAATCTTCCAATAGAGATAATACTCTCTCTTTCTCGTAAACACTATGTGGACATTATTTTAGAATGACGTTTCTACTTTCATCACTAACATATAATAGAAAACGTCAGCGTATGGACATTTTTATTTAAATAGATCGGGTTCTTTTCATTGCTTGCATTTGAGAAGAAACCTCACAGGAAGTGCAAGGTTAGAGCTTTGTAAAACCGGTTTAAGCACCCCGTCACTTTTTTCGTTGTAACATATCAAAGAAAACGTCAGGGCTTTGACATTGTTTGTTTAAATATATTGGTTTTCCTTTCATTGCTTACATTTTAGAAACCCCGCAGGAAGTTCGAGGCTAGTTCTCTGTAAACCTGGTTTAAGCACCCCAGTCGGTCATTTTAGCCGGCTGACCGTACCAAGGCGGTAACTATTCTGTTTGCCATTTTTGTTAACGTAAATTTGTTCTTACTTTTACATTGTCCTGTGTCTTTTTAGGGTTTGGTATAGGACTTTGTCATATATTATTTTTCATGTCGTAAGTAAAATGCATAACGCATAGAAAAGATTGATTGATTGTAAATAAAACCCGTACTCATTTATCTTTAAAAGCGTAAGACATGCAAGTAGCAGAAGCAACAATAAATCAACTCATGGGAAATGTTTACTAAAAGCGTAAACCATCGGGATAATATACATCGCCCTTTGCATCAATACAAACTATATTAGTATAAAACTTACGGATAAAGTAAACACTACAACTTAGAAATATAGCATAATTTTAGAACAATAATGAATCTTACCACTGCACTCAATATAAGCATTTCCAGAATAGGAGCAAGAGAAGTATCTGTGTCTCCAGTACATTGAAGGACACTCGGAAACATCTGTCTCTGTACCACGGCACTGTAGATTATCTATGACGATATAGCTGCTCGTAGGAGAAATCCTGGAACTCATAATACTAAAAAGAACATAACTGTATAAATATGTTGTATGAGATAATATATTATGAGATAATATATGAAGACAGTTGTTACTTAAAACTGAAATATGATAAATCTTATCTGGTAAGAGCAAGAATCTGTATAAATATCTGTATGTACTTAGGCTTTTTTCTTGTGGAAAAAGTAAATAGTGTACTTTTAGACCTTGAAACATTACTTTTAGCTGCAAAGATAATGAAAAGAAATGCAGTTTACCCTGAGCGGTATCCAAGCATTGAGCAAAAGACACTAGCATCAGTTTCATCAAAGTAATTCCTACACACGACGCCCCACTGACCATCGTAGAAAACCTCCACTCTACCTGAAGAGTTGTTCACGCCTCCTACAAGCCGCACTGGAGTCACAGGCTCTACAAACATTTATACCAGAATGTACTGCTTTATAAAATGAATATTTAAGTAAAATTTACATTCGTCGTACATTATAGCAAAAATCAAACTAGATTGATTTAATGTAGTTGCAGTCTAAAGAAGAACATATAAGCTCTCTCAAATTTGCATATGGATCCACACACACGATGTTGGCCACATCACCATACATTCAATAACTCTTTGTAGATATAATTTCTATTATAGTTAATTGTTGTACATACATTTAATATAAAATATTTCTGAAAATCTTACGGCAGTTAATTAAAGTAACTTGGCATGAAGATGGATTGATTTTCCAGTTGGAGTGGTTACACCCTTGGACATCAGATTCATTGCCAACACACTGAAGAGCCTCGAAGCTGTTATACGTGGAGACAGTTGTTCTTGTAGACAGTATTGGGGATGTGCTTTGCGTAAAAAATATAAATACAAAAATTACATCTAAACAAAACTTAAGTTGTTATTATATCACTGCCAATACAAATAAGTTTCCTGAGCAAAGAGTGTGATTTTTTAACCTGTAATATGTCTCATTATCTAATGCATCTAGAAAATGAGGAAAAAAGAATACAAAATTCGATATTGACCAACTGTCTAGTCAATAGAGAGACATTTATTGAAAGACTTCAAGTGTTGTAGACTACTTCATTTGAACCCCGCATTTGTCATTGCTAATACAATGTGCGTTGACTGATATGATAACCAGCTAAGAATGAACATGCCATTTGGGGAGCGTGTTCGATACGAGCACACTCATGCACAGACATAGCGATATTTACCTAAATATAGATGCATTTATACTAAGCTTTTTTAATAAGCATAGCCGTTCTATTCAGTCTAAATGTAAACAAAAGAATGCTATAACTATATGGAATATTAAGCATAATTTATTCATTGATCTAGTTCTGTTGGCTCTGCAAGTGCACTGTGGTCATTTGTGTACACTTATGTTATGGTTCTGAAAAAGCAATATTTTTTCAAATATGTATACATGATGTTGGTATTATTAAAATATTAAATATTAAAATATTGATAATTATAAACACACCAATTATGTAATATTAAATTAAAAATAGAACTTTGACTACTACAAAATCTATACATTTTCCGATGAAGTACAATGTAAGTTAAACGGAGCTCGCTCTTCTACCCTATCTTCGTATACTGGCGGATGTGTACCTTGTATACTTTGTGTTATGAATACGGTAAAAGTGTTAACCGAGGAGATACAAACACCTACTATCACTGAGATATATTTGAAAGTTTGGCTAATGACAAAATCTTCGTTTTGTTTTGCCGGATATCTATGTAGAAAATCGCGCTAAAGCTTGAAAGAAAAGGCTATTATATTATCCGAAATGCGACTTTAAATATTCAAGCCAGCGATTATTGTAACCCATTGAAATAGGTCCATGTTTTATTTGGCTTTACCAGCTGTCATTTTAGAAGGGCATAAAAAAGCAAAGGCACGCTTTTACAGTATTAAAAATATACACAGACTTGATTTCCGAAATACATTTTGACTGTTTTATCGCAAATGCGTTTATAGTTAGATTGTATGACTGAAAAAAAAACCTGCTTAACGCAAACGCTCTAAAAACAATACGTTAACATCTGTGCAAAAAAAAATATGACGTCATTTCAAGTGCACGTTCTTGATGACGTCGTTGACGTCAATAATACACATATCGACTTTCTAACTAACTTAACTTCGTTAGGTGTCCCACCATCTGGTAACCAGGTTTAAATTTTGTTCAAACTATGTAGGATGTATACAACGTATGAGTAAAATCAATTGATATACAATAATCAAATAAATTGATGTTAAAAGTAAGGAAATGTGTAAAAAGTCCGTTATAGAATTAAAGCAAAGTTGCTGTGCGGCTGATAACCAGATGACGTGCTAGTCTTATTTAGTATATTTTATTTGCTTACGATTATTCAATGACGAATGTAGGACATATTTAACAATTGCATACACTGGTTTCCCTTTCACATTGAAGTTTTTTAATTCCGCATTTCATCCTGTTGGAAATCTGGCACTATTTATCTACTTTAAGCATCATCGTAACCCTGAACAATATCAACATTTGTTGATGCTATTTTCTAAAACTAAAAAGTCCAAAGTAACGCATACGAAATGTTTTACTACGAAAAATGAAAAATATGCTAAAATATATACTGAATGAAGCAAAATAATAAAGACTTTCTTAAACTAACTCCATTGTTCCATAAAATAAACTTTAATGAGGTGTCGAAATAAACAAGAAATATTTAGAGCGACGTAAAGAATGTGTGACGAAAGTTTGTCTTATTTGCGGATTTGTTGTACAAGTTCAGCTTAATTATGGCAAGACAGCAAAACTTTAAATTTATTGTCAAATGAAATTTAAATATGTTCGCACTTTTATCGTCATAGAGATAAAATTCTATGTAATTTCTAGTACTTTCGCATGTTTGTTATTTGTCGCTCAGTGCGAATAACTATGCGAAGTATTAATATGCGCACCGTGGAAAAAGTCCGAACAAAATAGTAAGAAGAAACTTTATGTTAAACTGCTGAATTTTCCCTTGATCATTTGAGTTATAATTTATTAGACCTTTGTTTACAAGAAGCAAATATTTAAAAAAAAGTTTTAACTACTGTGAACGAATACGGGATGTTGGTTCTCGTGAAATTCGAGAGTCGGGAGTGGGAGAGAGCTCCTCGTGAGATCGCATTCTGCCATAATCAAATTGAACTCAATGCAATATCCCATGTTCATTCTCTATATACTAATAGCTATACTGTATCAGAAATGTAATAAACTTTTACCTACATATCACATGCCGTAAATGAGTAGATCTAGCCCATTGTGGAATTAAATAATTCAAAACTGAATGCCCTCTAAAGAATTTAGATCTAGTTTCAATAAGAAGTACAATAAAAGCTATCTTTCAACAGTTTGATATTAATATAGCAAATAACTTGTAATCACCCATGCCTTTGAGCCATATGGATTATGTCAGAAGTGTCCAAAATCCGATCATGTCGTATAATAAAGTTAACATGTTTCTTTTTGAAAATTGTGACTATAATCTTTCGTATGCGTCCTTCAGCCAGTTTTATGTGGCGCAATATTTATATATTTCATTGTCTCCGATTGACCGCTTTTTTATTTAAAATTAAAATATATAATAAATATAAAGGCTTTTATGAAAATGTACTATGATAATTGCCATATATTTTAAATCTTAACTGGACTAGAAAAAATAATTATAATATAAAAACACGGCTTAACACATAGAACAAAGTAGTAATATATATAACATGCGCATTGTAATTTAATAGATTTGTAGGTGTCTGTAATGATTAATATTGTACGGTTAATAAAAGAATATTATAATGTCCTTCGACCAACAGTACTTTAAACAGTCCAGCACAGTTCATTAACCGATACACTATAAAAACTATGATTCCAATCTAAGGATGGGGAATAATTAAAACAGTGTAAACAGTGAAAAGACCAAGATAAGCACTAGTAAATATGTGTTAGCTCTTATAACTTATGTTACCAAGCTTAAAAGGCTGTCTTTAGTAGTGTTAGATTGTGTGAATAGTTTTGCTCTTAAAGACGCAACTTTAACTCTAGTTTCAAGACGTTTGAAATGACCTCAGCTACATACATTTGGGTCTATGAACAAATATTATATTATATTACTACGATGTATTTGTTGTGATCAAACTATAGTTATTTTTTCTTTGCATTAAACAGTTAGTATTTATATTTAGACTAAAAAGGGCATGTGTTGTCGCTTTTTTGAGCGAATCTTTAAACGTGTTCTTAACAAATATTATAAAATATGATTTAGGTTATAGTTACGGCATTTTGTACTGGAGTCATTGCAAACGTAAGATATTACAACACCAGTGACCGTATTGTAATTTCTGCTTTAATTTAGCAGCTATATAAAAAAAATTTCACTCTCATACACATACCTATTGGTATCATAGCCCAGTCTCTTGCATGTAAGGTGCAAGTCAGCTTCACTAAAACTATTGGCACAGATATGTCGCCATGTGCCGAGAGGATTGAGGAGAAGTTGGCCGTTGTGTTTATTTGAACCAGTATTTGATGATATCCGTACAGGAGTGTCTGAAACAGTATTGTCAAGCATGTACGGGAAACTCACATCTTTGGCCTTTTTTATTAAGGCATTGGAAACTCCTCACGCATGTTAATAATGTCGTGTTTCAGCCCACAATCAGTTGGTTGAAAGGAGAATAATTTGGAATTCTCTTAAAGAAAACCACCCACCAGATGTCTATGTAAAGTGAGGTTTAATGTGTGTGTGTGTGTGAATCGTCCTATAAGGAACTATGGTAGTTTATCTATTACAAAAAGTCTTTTAATAGATCATCTTTTTCTTACAAAAATATGGTATGTTTTTATTAAGTTAGTTCGATGCTTAGCTTTATCGTTAACTGCAAAGAACTGTATATTTGAGTTACCAATATATCACTGGTTTTCTTAACGGATTAAGTATTCTATTAAAAATCTTTTAAAATTAACGTTGGAAAAAAGAGCCATGAACATTGACTTATGTAACTATATTTTAAGTTATAATCGCACAAAAGGTCAGTTGTATAATATTAAATCGATTATATAATATTGGAAACACTTACAACAGGCAAGCTTTACTACAGATGAACTCGAGCTGCTATCTGTGATCCATTTGGTGGAGGAACACTCCGAAATCGTTTCCTCTGTCCCAACACACCTCAGAGTATCAATGAACAGAGTATCATTGACATTACTGGGCACATAACTTACGTAGGGAGATCTGAAGGGAAACTATCATTTTAATCAAATGGTCTTCCTTGTAAAACGTTTAAGTCCTTTTGTAAAATGCAATTATAAAATGATTTATTTCATCTAAAACCCTTACTGCCTCCGCATTAACAACATTTTACTCGAAAGGTTTTAATGTCGTAATTTGTTTTGTTTTATTTGTTTACATCTGTTGCCTTGAAATATAATTAAGAGAATATACTGTCAATGTCTAATATAAAAAAGATTTTAAAATTCGTTAAATGTTTAAAAATGACAGGCCATAAGAATAAAAAAATGTGGACTTTTGTCAATTCTTTCATTAATAACATATATTGCTTTTTATTGATGTTATAGGTAATTATTAATTTCAATTAAATTCATATATATTTGCCATTAACAAATGGAAGTACATACGTTTCAATAAAACCGGCCGTACGACAAAGAATCCTTGCCTCGTTAGTGCTCACATATGTCCGACTGCAAACAGGTAACCAGGTTTCGTTGACGAACAACTCAATTTGTCCTTCATATGGTGTTGGTCCGTCAACTATCCGAGCAGAGGTTCCTGGGTTAACAGATATACATATTCCATTTTGTGTAAATTGACAAAATAACCACAGATAAAAAATGGGAGAGATATTGCCTCAATACTTACAAATGTAACCTGTTGTTGTAGCATCAGACATTTACAGAGTGAGGTCGGTGTTTATCATTATTGTTATCATTATTATTGTCTCGACCCAATTACACAAACCAAAAGTTAAAAAAGATAATCAGCTGTTTAGGTATTGGTGTTAATTAAATTAATATTTGCAGTAAATACAATGGAAAGAACACGCACTGCAATCAATTTTCACTCGATGATCGCACTGGTTCCTGTCCAAAGACGCGTTTTCACACTGAGATAGGTCGTCTTCGTCCCCATTACACTGGAAGTCTCCTTTTAGACAGTTTTCTGTTCCAGCCTTGGAAGGAACACGGTTGATTGTTGTATTTCTGTTAAAGAATATATATATGAATAAACAGCGCAGAAAACGAATAAAAAGAAACAAAAACTACGCTGGTGATAGAAGTATTATCAAGCTTACCAAGGATAACGAGTTTACTACGTTGTACTACGTACACTAAATAATTCGTGGCATATTTGCGGTTACAGTCTAAGAATGTTCCAATTCGACAACAGCCGAAAGTCCTTCAGATGACGTGCGAACCGCTGATGGTTCTACAAAGAAATTTATTTTGCTCATTTCTCAGCCATTAATGGATAAACGTCAACAATAGAACTTTATTAATTATATATATTGAAAAAAAACATCAAGGAATATCAAAATAGTTTTCGATATAAAAGTCGGTATACACCTGACATGAGAGTGCCCCATCATTCTGCAGACGACATAGGCGTCCTCAGTTGTGAATTCATTAGCACAGACCGACATCCATGTATTGTTGGAAAATATTTGTAACTCCCCGTAGATGTAAGGCTGGCCGTTGACAACTCGTAAAGGAGTCTCTGTTGAATGAAGAAGACACAAATACTGGTCTAGCGGCTAAAGGAAAGTTAAATTGTCAAAAGTTATACAACAGGTATGCAATGTTTTAAAACATGTATTCATGAATATGATTGATTTAAGTATATATGACTCACAATAATTAAACACATACCTCATGAACCTTAACTAAGAAACATTTATTGTAGAATTGTAAAATAAATTACAACAGAAAATCTAAATGTGTCAGCTTCATAGGTAATTGAAAATCACTAATACATCTTTAAAAACTAGAACTACATGTATTTCGAAAGTCGAAAATATCATTTCTTGCAACATAGTGACAGTGAATGGATTGTTTTGTATCGCTGCGATAAATGAAATTCTATTTTCAATTAAAAGGCATACTAAATCCATGATTACTTTGGCAGAAACAATGTTCTACCTTTCATGTCACTTTAAAATGAAATTTAGTTAACTAGCAGAAATCCTATTTGTCCATAATGACACTGTACATTAAAACTTTCAATTACATATGTTGTGACTGATGTTTTTCCACCAGCGCTTATCCGTTTTCTTTGATTAAAGTCGGTCCTACAGAGAGGTCAATAACGATCGTGGGTTCTTTTGCCAATCTTCTGAGTTATATACTCTTGTATTAAATTGTTTTATATAGACGACATACTCTCATAAGAGTATTATGTCTAGAAAGGAGAGTATATTTCGAACATATCTAAAGATCATTTTTTTTGAAGTCTGTAACTCAGGTGAGGTCAGAGAACAAACCAAATATTCAGTTCTGTTAAGCAAAGCAATAAACCAACTAAACAAATTAACATACCATTTATTTGTCTTGTTGACTCAAATAAATGCGCAAAACTTCGTTTTCAATGCATTCAAAGTAGTACAAAACTGCATTGTCTTGTTTTAAATTAAATAAAGACAATAATTCAACAAGTTATATGACACTTACGGCAATTAACCATCGTCATGGTGGTGATGCTTGATGAATAAGACCTTGTCGGCCAGAATTCAAAGTTTGGTATACAGTCGGCAATATCCGTCTCATTGCCTTTGCATTGTAAGTTGTTGACGACTATTTGTCTGTAGGAGGATGATCGGAGATCTGAAGTTTGCTGCAGCATGGCAAAACTGAAAAGCATCAAATTAGAACTTTGCTAACTTTTCAAGCACAAGTGCAAAAATGGTAGACATTGAAGAACAAAGAAAATTGTATGTGGATCATAATACAAGTTCATAAATCGGGAACAAAGCAAATAAAATCAGCTTACCTTGTAAAGTTGTGCCCCAGCAGCCTACAAACATGGTTAGCATCATCGTCGTTAAGGCCGCTAGGTGAAATCCCTCCAGTCGCACTCAATGAGAGTTGCACATAACCCATATACTTGGTTCGTCCATAAAGTAGACTCAGTGGGGTGTCTGCAAAACAATAAATACCGTACATATCTAAGTCATGCTTATTTACAGATACAATTAGTCGAGTTGACTGTTCGAAGGATTTTTAATATATAAATAAATATTATTTTACTATTTCTTCTTTTCATAGAAATTATAGTTCATACTGGAGATAAGTTCAAGGCGTTCGTTACACATTGTGCTACCAGCTCCTGTTTAAGTGTGAATATTTTAATGTAATTATAATAAAATACATACAGAGGCATAACGAAATGATCGTCTTATGAGGAATACACACTGATATGTTATTGACATAAATACTTGCATATTCAATGCTCTCTTCAAGCATTGACAAGGGTGAACTTTTTAATATGTGCTTTAGGGTGGTATCAGACAGTTTGCCTCAAATAAAGTTAACAAAGCCCTACCTACCTCTGTTTTGGGGAAACTGTGCTTTCTGCGTACACTCACGGTTTAGACTAAATACTTGAATTTTTACACGACCTTAATTGGCAGACAGTACTTATCGCAAAAAAACTAAAAGTTAATAAAATAATAAATACATAATAAATAAACACGAAAGAAATTACTACAACAACGGATGCTGACGTCAGAGAGGATAACCTGGATGATGCAATAACGTGATCTCAAAATAAGTGGGCACATGAATGTGCAACGTGGCTCAGATAGAAAATGCATATTTGCAGTGAAGTGTGTGGTGTTATGCTGCACAAAGATCAACAAGCAACATTTTTTGGGGTCTGTTTTCAAGTGAATTTGTGTTTAATAATGTACTACCACAAAGTCATCTTTGCTTAATAAATCACATGATTCATTGATATTTATAAAACCCCAGCGTACCACAAGCGACACCAAGAACAGTATCATTGGTGCAAGACGTCGTCTCAACTTTACTATAATACAGAAAGACAAAATTCGAAAATACGATTATTTAAATAGAACTTACATTAATATCATTCTGTTTATATACTAAAAATAAAAATAATAATAATTATATATATATATATATATATATATATATATATATATATATATATATATATATATATATATATATATATATATATATATATATATATATATATATATATACATATATTGTATACTATCTTGACACGAAGAAAATATTTGAAAGCAAAAATATCAACTTGTTTTTTTTGATGTGTTTCAGTCAACATTGAAATTGTTGCATTTTTAACTTGGCCCATAAATCTAACATATAACGGTATGTATGTGTGTACGGTCGTGTGCGAATGTATTTTGTCAGAGAATACGTACGTTCTGTTACCATACGTGCGTAAGTTCATACAATGTGTTATGTTAAGAACTAAGAGTATTTTCAATTAAAAAACACAAAGCTATTATTATGTATATATAAACATGGGTACTATAAAATATATTACTGTAAAATTTTACTATTGTGTTAAAGTATGCGTGTGCATATTTTAATATAACCATGCCCCGTTATTACTGAAGGCTTACAACAATTAGGCATATACAAGGTAGGTGTCAATCCGACTATTTTGATACATACCTCGTGCTGTATCCCAATTCTCTGCACACGACTCGGCCAACTTGTACAGACTCTGACGATGAAGTGCCCAAACAGACTCGAGCCCAGGTTCCATTGACTTTCACCTGTAGTTTCCCGACACGTGGGGTTTGGCTATCAGTCAGGCGTACTGGTGTGTCTACGAAAAGATACAAGCAGGTAATTCTAAAACGCAGCCATATAAACAATATGTTAGATTATTAGTTGCATACAAGCATCTAGGTTCCTATTCACATAACTTCAACATATTATGAAAAAAACTGAAGTGGTTTAATCGAATGTTTGGTAGTATTCGCTGCTGAATATTTCTAATTTTATAAAAAGTTTTCAAACTTTCAAAGTACTTACTACAATTGATCCCAACAGCATTAGTAATGAAACAATTGCTGTTGAATGTCCAAATGTTGGAAGGACACAAGCTGATATCCTTCTCATTTCCAGTGCAGTTAAGTCCATCTATGATGACATTGGTGTAGGTTGTATAATTAAATATGTTTTTCTTCGCTTGGACATTTCTGTAACACAAATAATAGAATATTACCATTTAAAGATACATATATAAAGAATATAAGAAACAATAACATAATTATCAAATATCTTCTACGTTGTAAGTTGAGAAAGGTACATAATTGAAACACCTCATATTAAATCTAAGCGCTATTTTTACGCAGTACAAAAATAGTTATTTTTCAATGACGTCACTTCTTCCGTCATAACTTATAGAAAATATCAGCGCTTGGACATTTTGTATTCAAATAGATCGTTTTTCTTTTCATTGCTTGCATTTCAAAAACTCGTCAGGAAGTGCGCGATTAGAGCTCTGTTAAACCGGTTTAAGCACCCCAGTCGGTCCATATTGCCGACTGACCGTTCCAAGGCGGAAACTGTCGGGTTTGGTCTTTTCGTTAAATGACTCATCACAAATTTGTTCTTACATTTCGCTTGGCTTGCATGTGAAATACCTTTGTTCTTTGCCTTTTCGGAGTTATGTATATGTTGCAATGCTCATAGGACTTTGTTATTCTTATTGATTATTGATAGTGTTATTTAGAAACCACGTAATTTGACTAAGGCGTGTTGATAAACAATAAACAACATTTGAGTAAATCATAATTTCACGGTTAATTTTAAACATCAAATGTCTAGCTTAAATTATCTGTTTAGGCAGATGGGCGTCTCTTCATACCTAGTATAAGAATATCCTATCATTGAACAAATAACATGGCCATTTTCCTCAGTGAAGTCATCAGCACAGATGGATCCGCTGCTAGAATTGTGAACCAGTCGTACCCTTCCCATCGTTTCTGTTCTTCCATACTCCAAATATATCCGAGTCACTTTAAAATACCAGCCAAAGAAGTAAACAACAATAGTTTACAAAATAAAAACTTAATGCAAATAATAAGGGACTGTTATAAATTTGTACATATTATATAGAAAATAAATATGATCTTCAAGTGATCTTCGATTATCTTATAAATTTTGTGGAAATGTCACAACAAATTACGTTGATACCACCCTCCCAACTGAATAAACATTCAACATCTTTGTTTCGAAGGACAGCCCTACATTTTATCGTCCCTTTTTCGAGTTAAATATGTCTTCGCTTGGACCGTTTAGGTTTGCATTTATGTATTTTCCTAAAAATGTAATAAAAAACGTCAGGAAGGTTTAAGATTTTATAACAGGCTTAAGGCTCCCAGTTGATCTTTCTGGAGATTGATTGTTCCAACGCGGATTATGTTGCTAATTTTTATTTATTGTCTCACTGTAAATGTAACGTTCCCTTAAAACATCAGTATGCGTAATTCTACCTCTGTTTAATGCTAGTCCAATATTGACTACGTGTAATTCTCCTGGACCTTGTCTTATTATTTTTAAGCAAAGTCTCTTGCAACTAGTTAGTTTTAAGAAAGTCTTAAACGGTACTTTTGTATTAATTTTAAATGTTCTGTCTTTAAGTATTCACATGAATACAACACGCCACAACAGCGACTACTATTGAAATACTGGCATAAATAAATGAAAAATGTTCATAATGTTTTGGTTATGTATATTTTAAGGATGGCAACAGCTAACTGATTAATTTGGAACCAGTTAATCGTTCTTACATATTATTTTTGACACAGGGCTGTTGTAGTTATCAGGTCACTTCTCGGCGATATTCGTACAGGCCTATTTCGTAGACATGTCCGAGGTGTTGCGGGTGATTATAATCTCTACATATGTAAGCTTCGCAACTTTCCACCACTTGGGATAAGTATATTGTATTCTTACCAGTAGTCAGTGCTGTACTAAGGTTTTGGAATGGCTGTTTGTTCAATATTCCATACAAAGGTTCAAAAGAAATTTTGGTTACTTATAAAAATCAAAAAGATTAACATTGCAATGAACGAGTGTTGAAGTACAGTTCGACTGTTCGAGAATATTTTCTGCTCACCATAAGACAGAATACTCATTGTTGTTGTTTGTCATATTACGTACTTTATAGTTATAGCATTACTGTTTTCTTGTAAGTGCCCATTTCTCGAAAAAGCTTGTTGAAGTCACACCCACAACCCTCCCACTTATCCGCTTTTTTATCGTGTGATGGATAATTCTCGTGTCAGGATGTGAAGGCAAATATGCAATTATATGTTAAAAATGCCGTCCATCGTAGCCACATGTATGTCATACCCCTTACCTCCCACCTCTCTCTGTTGAGGTGGCTGCTTATGAGCAGATGAAATTATTGATCGAAGACACGTTTTTAAAATAATAGTTAATGTAAAATGCATGTAGTAGAACGGACCGTCCAGGAGTATTGTTCGTTCTGATATATGTTTGAATGGCATGTACGTCTTTAACATTGATTGTTGGACATAGTCATCTTCTCGTTCATTGTTTAACTAAGAATTTAATTATGCTAGGCCCCGTTTAACTTATTCTGTTCATTATTGTGCACTGTTCTTTATTGTTTAATAAAGAAATAATATCGACTTCCCTACTTATAACATTGCGCAAAGCATCTAAACGGTAGCTTCTGAAGATTTCCAAACTTAACTGTAAGCGCATAAATGACCACATAATTCAACGAATCATATTCGAAATACACTTGTAATAGTCGTCCAGTTAACCGGATAACTGGTGAAATGAGTGAAAAGGTTAAACGATTACTGACTTTGTAACTGTTGTTTCCTATTGTATATTTTGATAATACTGTAAAGTATTTTATTTGTTTCTTTATGTTTGTGTGAAAGCCTCTAAAATTAAAGTCGTACTATTAAATATAAAGAATATAACTGTAACTTTTACTGCATATAACAATCTTATCTTCCAGATTCATTTAGATTATTTGGTTTTCCTGTTCAAACCTAAATTAGGTTGATAACAGAGAAAACACCGTGGTAAAATTGATTGACTCCGTGAGAAGTTGAGAAAACTAGTAATACTTACAGCAATTGATGTTTAATCTGTACCCATGATAACAGGTCTGTGGGTCCCACACATTGAAAGGACATTCCGATACATCACTCTCGTTACCATGGCATGCGAGACCATTTATCATATGGGTGTAGCAACTATAACTACTACTAGTCCAAGATACATCTCTGTTAAGGGAGAATAAAAATAAGCATTGTAATACGTACAGCTGTGTTATTTTACATTTCATTTTCATGTACATTTTCGAGAAATTTTAAGAAACTAAAATGATGGCTACGGTAAAATGTAATATAACACGACCAATAAAGAACAGCGCTAGGCTTGGATCATTTGTCATTGTTTGAACAATAATTGTAAATTATGGTCATGATTCACATAAAGTACTATCCAATTCTTTATTTAAGCAAGTATGTATCCACTTTTTCTATCCACTGTATCAATTTTCATTTTGAAAGTACATACCTTGAGAAGTTATATCCAAGAGTTAAACAGAGCACTTCTACTGTCTTCTTAGTGATACCACTATAAGAGATTGTGCCCCATTTGTTGTTGTAAAAGACCTGAATCTCGCCAGAGTACGGTGTGGCCCCTGTGTTCACAAGTCGCATTGGGGTCACTGAAAGAAGGTTTTCCACAGGATAATTCAAGCTGATGAAATAAACAGTGTTAGCTCCGAAATCATTACATGTTAAACGTTCTAAACATCACGAAAATTATGAGATTATAATTAGTTATATTTAATTAAAAACCATTTTAAAACAAGTTTGCAAATACATATTATGATGGACATAACCGTATTTCTAAAGTTAAATATTTTATAGGTAGCCATATTTATATCAATACAATGAAGTAAAAAAGGAAAACTAAAAAACGTCTGATCTATAATGTCTTTAATTATATAAACAAAGAATCCAAGCTTACGAATAGGAGAGAACAAGTCTCCATTGTAATACTAAAAGGACATGTTTATGTACCAACTTATTCGGAAGACATATTTACCTTGCGTCTTGCAGTCGACCGCAGCTGCCCCTTGACTGCAGTTTACAGCAGCCCAGGGACCTCCACGACTCATGGAGATATCAGCCTCATTCCCTGAGCAGGTGAGGTTGTCGAGGAGGTTAAGTGATCCATCTCCAAACTGGGAGCCGGCTAGCACAGTCGCGTTCCTTTTAAAGAAATAGCATAAACGAACAACTTGGACGAGCAACTAAAGCACTGTCAACAAGCAGATGTTTTATATATGTGTAAAAGCATTTAAAATCAGTTTATTTTCTTAATTGTAAACAGTTCATCTAATACAATGCAGTTAAAAATAACTTTAATCACATGGTTAATTCTATACTGTTATAAGTTTTATTTTAGTTCACTTCGTTTAATAATCACACACGTATATAAAAAACAGTTGTTTTTGATTTACAATAGATATTTAATGAAGGGAGAAAAAAGTATTTCTCAATGTTTTGATTTACAGACAAACCCTATTATGTTATGTAAGGCACACATTTGACATGCGTTTTTTCTGGTGTGTTTTCCTGGCTCGAAAAGGGTTCTAATGAATCAAATGAAAGCGACAACACACTTTCAGGTAAATGTTTATAAATGATGTAACTGCTTAATGCTGTGTTTATTTTTTCAATATAAATAATCTAGCTAACGCAGAGTGGTGTATTTGCTGCAAGAAAGTTGCAAACACTTGCCATCTTCTACATGCTTAAGACTTGAGCTTATAAAAAGAAAGCTAAGAAAAGAAATATACCACACAATAAAGCCCATGACTCGGCAGATGACATTTGCAACTTTCAGGTCCATGGCATCAGCACAAACGGACAGACGGACAGATGGTTCGACTTTTATAAGCCGGCCTTCGGGGGCATAATAAGCGATGGATACTATAACTGAAAGCTAAAAATGTTATAAAGACCATCTAAAAGAGAAGATCATACTGACATTGCTACAGTCGCAAAAGTCTTGAAAATAACTAACCAGAATCTGAAGCCAATACCCCTACAGAGGACATCGGCGGCGTCACGATCAACAGCATCAGCACAGACTGATCCCAATGATCCGTTATGGTAAACCTCCACACGACCAGATCGCTCATAGCTGCCGTTCACAAGACGGACTGGAGTCTCTGTGTATATAATGTTTGGGCACAATAGTTGTAACATGGCAAATAAAAAAGCCCCGAAACTCCATTAAAATATATTTTAATCGTTCTGTGAACGTGTACCTTAATAAATAGTTCATATTTAAAGAGAATGCGGACATTAAGATATATATTACTACAGTAATTTGCATAATTGGGATTCAATGTAACTAGCTTGAAGTGTAACATACACGGATGTGGCATAAGTTCATTCTTTGGATCAAAATTAACGGGTCAACAAATAAATACCAATGTTATTGCAAAATTACGAGACTTTGGTCTTCAAAACTATTTCACGTCACAACAACAAGATCAGTTATCATGTTGTAAATTATTAAGCTGTCGAATAAAAGGTCTCTTCTACGTGCAAACCTGTTTCCTGTGAAATACTTGCCATTTAACCTTAATCGATACATACAAAGTATCAAACAAGGGTCATTTTTAATTATATAGTTTTTTTTTGTTTAACAAATATTGTTAGTACTGACATAATATGAAAATGAGCGATGTCAGAATAAATTGGTTACCGAATACATAATTCAGTAAGCTGTGTCCATATTACACGTTGAGGTTTGTGTTTGGTTCGTCATTTTGGTTTTATATACAGTAATAATACAGGTAAAGAAAGACCATGCCCCATCTCCCCCTCAAGTTGAAGTCAGTATTTACTGTGTGCTGATGCAGTCTATTCTGACAGTATCAGTTTCAACTTACTGCACGCAATACCAATAGCTGAGTATGAACAAGATGACGTTGACAGCCATGCATCTGATTTACAGTTGGAGACATCTGACGCATTGCCCACACATGCTAGATTAGACACGGTGTATGCGCCGGTTCCGGTTGCAAAGTAGGATGAAGACAAAGCCAGAGACCTAAACGACAGCAGTTTTTGTGTGTGAAAACTTTTGAATGTGGTGTTATTTATTAATGTTTACACTATTTAACTTTTACTTCCACATAGGTATTTTCGAAAGCTGTACCTGGAGCGTAATGGTAATTAACACAGCTCGATGCCAAGAGCTGCATTAATATAAAGGCTTTACGGTTGAGGAAATTGAACTTAAAAGGATTTTTCAGATCTTTTACAATCGGTTGACACTGGTGCATATCCAAGTTAAGATAAATCAATTCCGACTCTAATCTGGACAACATCTTCGCGGAACCGACCATGCTGAGTTGTGCCGGGAATGACCATGAACACGTCAGTGCTTCGCCATAACAACGCCGTCTGAAACTTTTAACAATGATAGACCGCGCTTAAACCTCCCGAAACCCCAGTTATACCGGCGATAATGAGAATGCAAAGTCAAGACATACATAGCAGGTTGCAATAAAGTAAAGACCTATTATTATGATAACTGTAATCTTGTTTACTTCAAAGGTGTTTTGCGTGTCATTAAAAAACTCGTGTATCAGCGTTTTAATATAACAAGACAAAGACAAACACGAATAGAATATTACCCATTAGAGAAGCCAATCATTCTACAGAGCACGTTTCTATCTTGCGCATCAAAGTTACGACCGCATACACGCCCCCATGTGTTGTTGTACATCAGTTCCACTCTTCCTGCACGTATAGATGGTCCATCTATCAGTCGAATAGGGGTAACAGGATCTGAATCAAGGAGAGAAATAATTTAACAAATGTAATATGTCGCCACTCTAATGCAGTTAGTATAAAAGTATTACGATTAAATTGCTATTTATTTCAGTCACCACAAGATGATGCTTAAAAAACATTTAAAGGAAAAAAATAAACAAACGAATAGAGAACATATTAAAATATTGTTTTAAAAATGTGTGTTGTTGTTTTTTCATGAAATATTCAAACACACTTTTTTACAACGAGTATTTAATTATTTTATTGTATGCATATAGCTTTCTCAATGTTTAAATTCTATGCATTTAAAACATCGTACAGGTTTTAAATAACGCACCGCAATTTACACCAACAAAGTCAGTGTAACTACATGTTGAGTCCTTCCACACGTATGGAGAGAGGCAATCTGAGATGTCCGACTCTTTTCCGACACAGTTTAGGTTATGGAGCCCCTCATCACGGATAACAAAGTTGTAAAACCCATGTGCTCGTACAATTGTGGGATTGCTATGTAAAGTCGTGCAAAAACGTCATTTAAGCAGTTGGCATTGTTATTTAAAGACAATGAAAAGAAGTGTCATTATGTATATTTTATGTATGTTATATATGTTGTGTGTAATACATCTTAAATTATAATCATGTTCCTAATAGACACTTTGAAGCCAAACTAACTCAGAAAATCACCAAAACCTAAATGTACTAGAAGCAAAATTGGAAGGAGTTATATGTATTGATTTCATACATTGCCACCGGCACAATGTTCACATTCCGATTTTAACATAAGATGATGATATGATTGTTGATGGTTATCTACAGGCGAGTATCGGTTTATTCTGTTTGAAGTTGAAGTGAGTGTCAGTCGCTATTGTTTCGGTTAGTATTCTTGTTCTGAATTGTACCGATTAAATAGTTCAAAAAAGTTATTTTGGCTTTAGTAATTTTTAAATTAACTATTAACAACAATCACCTCTGTGGGTTACCGAGCATTCTGCAAACAACCTGTGCATCTGCCAAGGTAAAGCTCGAGTGACAAAGAGACAACCAGGACCTGTCGTACATAGAGAACAGCTCCACTTTCCCTACTAGGGACATCCAACCTCCAGCCAGCCGCACAGGTGTGACAGAGTCTGAAATTTAAATAGGAATTGCATAACAGGAAGAATTAGTATATCGTCCTTATCATAAAAAAAAACTATCGTAATTTTCTCTAATAACACTAATAATTTCCTTTTTTTTAATATAATCAAGAACTAAACCATGCTACAATGTTTTTTTAAATAACAAAGCTTTCCACATGACCCAAAGTCCCTCGGTCAGACGAAAGCTGACATTAAAGTGGAAATGCAGAAATTCCTGTGACATTTTTGAAAACAAAAAGATAAAAGAAGGTATGTTATTAATTTAAAAATCATATCCTCATTTTAAGATACATGCGTCTTTAATTCACTTAAAGTAAATATTTGCGATCATTTTGTCTGTATTAAGAAAGCCATTGTTAACATACAGCAGTTCATTCCTGTCGTGTTGCTAGATGAACATGTGGTTTCTTTTTCTTCTTTCCAGCATTGCACAACATCTGTTTCATTGCCATGACACATTGGTATATAATCTAAAGATTTAACTGTTGATGGACCATAATATGCTTTTTTTGGACTGTCACGTTGCTAGAAAAGACATTGAAATGTACGATTATAACTGTCTTTATAGGCAAAACATTCTTTCACTTTTTGCTTTTTAATAAGTGCTTATGTTAACATATCATATAAATCAGTTCTAATAATGCTCTTTTATTATTATTCTTAAATGTTTTATAATTGTAGATAAAGTAAATAATTTAATATGGCACCATTAAAAACGGTTAAACGCGTTGGAATAGAATTCTTATAAATAGTGCATTTTTCCTATTAATTTACAGTCCATTTACTAAGGTGATAATCTGCTTCACATTTTGTATAATAATTGTTTATTGGAGATTCTTACTGTTTCCTGTCTTAATCAATTTTTAAAAGAACGTTTGTTAACATTTGTAGCTTAAAAATATCTTTCAATATTAGGATGGTTTCTCTTAACCCTCGCACTCCACAAGTTAAACGCGTTTTCCGACTTAAAAGCCCACAACTATCTAATAGGGTGCCCGTGGATGAAAGTATAGTAGCTAACTTGAATCTCCTCTGACTTTAACCTGCCTGCCACATACCCAAAATGATCATACGGGGAGTGGTCTTTAAGCTGAGTAGGGTGCACCGGTGATAGCTTATAATGACAATAGTTTAATCTCTTCTATGTACTTTATAAACAAAGCAAATAATCGCTTATTTTTTATTTAAATCTGTATAATAAAACTCAAAACCTTGTCTGTGACCGAGCATGTTGCAAATGACAGTAGCTGTGTTGTTGGTAAAGTCCTCATCACAGAAGGTAAACCATGCACTTCCCTGTTTCACCTCAACACGCCCCGATGTGCGAGTAGGGCCGTCAGTAAGACGGACTTCAGTTACTGTGGGTTGCAATGAGGGAAATGTTGTAAGATAGGCTGTTCATTTGTCAGATAAGACATACTCTTGAAAATAAAGAATCAGTCCAACTTGAAGAAATGAACATTACAATAGCAGACACGCTCTTAATCAACTGCCAGAGCGCAAGGTGTTAAAATGTAAAAAGGTGTGGCCTGCATTTAATTAGTATAATCTTAAGCAAAGCAGCAGTAGCAGAATTAATAGTATTTTTTGTAATATTTTTTACACTTTCATTTTCAAAACGTCAGCTTGACTGATTCTCAACATAAACGACCTGCAGCTTTCGGACATGTAAGTAAGGGCTCGTTAAAGGTCCATACCTAAGCCCGTCTACAGTGTAACCTTTTTCAACGCATACTGCTAAATGTCAATATAACAATGACTCATCGTTTTCTTTACATTTCAATGTAAGTAAATGTCATAATATACACTTTTTTATAATAAAGTTTTATGAATAAAAACAATGTTAACCAATCCATTAGTTTAATATCGTTTGAAACATAAGCAACACTTGTACATCGATCCCGATTTCGAAGCAAACCTCAATATAACCCGTGTGAAGACTGTGTAAATCTCCTCACTTACATAAATCAACATTCTTGTGAGAAAAAGTGAGATGTCCCGGAAGCAGGAACTTCTTAATATACCGAATGTTAAGTTTTGTTTTATCCGATGATATCTATGTATGTAAAGCAGCAAAGGAAATAAGGATTGTCATACTTATTACATTTTTATTAATATCTTGTCCGAATGACAGGTTAAGCTTTGATCCGATAACAAATTGGATGCTCTGGATGACAAGGCCTTATACAAAATAGCATGTATATAGAATTCTATTTCTGAGAACTGAAAATAAAACACGAGAGATGTTGACGTTTCAATGTGTAAAAAGCTTATCAAATTGGCATATGCTGTATGAATGTATTTTTTACCGTGGGTAGTGTCCTATCGAAGTTTGACTGAACTGTTATTGACATTTAGTTCAATTTATATATATATATATATATATATATATATATATATATATAGATATATATAAGAGATATATATATAGATATATATATATATAGATATATATATATATATAATTTATATATATATATATATATATATATATATATATATATATATATATATATATATATATATATATATATATATATATATATATATATATATTCAAATACCTGTACATAATTCTTTTAGTAATGCAACGAGAAAATATATAGATACAATTAAAGAAGAAAATGACGTTATTATATGCATGTTCTCTAGCTGTAAAGCGTTTTTTTTGTAACGATGTATTATATCAGGGCGTTACATTAATATGTGAAATAAATCTTGAAAAAACTTACACATAACATTGTGTCTATTTTAAGGTAACATCTTTTATCATTTGAATTGCTTGCAGCTACCTGGTATTCCTATGCCAAGCAATCCATATTTTATGACATTGTCTAATATATATACATTTTAACGTTCAGATTAAAGGAAACAATTTGACGTCATTGCAGTTATGATAGCTTTAAAGAGTTTAAGATTTTGAACGTGATCGTTATTATTCGAATAGACCAGTATGTTTTGTATGTACTCACAGCATTCCACGCCAGCATCCTCGGCGTGGTCACAGTTTGTGTGAGAGAGCCAGGGATTGGAGCGACACTGGGAGACATCGAGTTCATTGCCATTACATTCCAGCTCGTCTATAATGATGGAACCATTCCCATGGCCAAAGTATGCACTGCCGTAGGGTATGGCATTACTGGAAAATTTAAGAAAAGTTATACGACTTCAGAATTAATTGATCTAAATGATGTTGGAGCTGATTCACAGTTTATTGCTTTCTCGTAGTTTCTATAGCTTTAGGTGTAAACGAATAATGAGACATCGTTAGACACAGGCTTAAAAGATGGTACAGTTAAAAAAAATACATTTATATACAATGTAAGCTGTGTCAGACCAATTGCGAATGGGTCACACATTCCAACCTGTATGCTTATAGTAATGCATACAAAAGTATCGACAATAAGCAAATGTATTCAAATACCTGTACATAATTCTTTTAGTAATGCAACGAGAAAATATATAGATACAATTAAAGAAGAAAATGACGTTATTATATGCATGTTCTCTAGCTGTAAAGCGTTTTTTTTTTGTAACGATGTATTATATCAGTGCGTTACATTAATATGTGAAATAAATCTTGAAAAAACTTACACATAACATTGTGTCTATGTTAAGGTAACATCTTTTATCATTTGAATTGCTTGCAGCTACCTGGTATTCCTATGCCAAGCAATCCATATTTTATGACATTGTCTTATGTGTTCAAAGGAAATATTAAGTTTCTTTCCGTGTCATTATTTTCAAAATTAATTTAAACTAATCTTCATTAAACCAACTTACAGGGGATTTAGTCCGAGGGTCCTGCAGATGACGGCAGCATCTTCATCATCAAAGGAATCATCACACACAGTTCCCCATTCATCATTGAAGAAAATCTCTACCCTTACTGACTGGGTCGTAGGGCCATTGACTAGACGCACTGCTGTACCTACAAGAAATATATAAATATGATATACAAACCCGTTTTAAAGTATTTATATATTGCACATATTTACAATGGCAAATAGATAATACATAACATTATTGAAGTCGAGTAAATGATGTCATAAATGAGGGTAGTTGACGGCACTTATTTAACAATTTGTCATTACTTTTAGTAATTAGGTTGTATAATTTGCAGTAACGGAATGACTTACCAGCATGGAGTAACTTGACCGTATAACTTACTAACATGGAATTACATGGCCGAAAAAATTACCGACATGGAGTTCCTTGGCCGTATTACTTGAGAGACCTGGAGTAATTAGGCCGTATAACTTATCGACATGGAGTTAGTTGGTCGTATTTCTTACAGACATTGTGTAATTAGACTGTATTACTAACCGCCAGTTATATGAGCGTTAAACTTATCAACCTGGCTATATAACTTACAGAAATGGATAAACTCGGCTCTACGGCTGACAGACATAGATTAATTAGACTGTATTATATCTACATGGACCGTAGAAGTTTCCGACATTAAGTTATTCCCTGTAAACTGGAGACGTTTTGTGATTAAAATATCGATCTAGAGTTATAAGGCCTAATAATTTGCCAACATGACGTTATTATACATGTATTATGTAATGAAGTAGAAATGGAGTAGTAAGGCCGTATATCTTACCGACTTGAGGCATTAGGTTGTATAACTTGCAAACAAGCATTTAAAATGCTAATTCTTTTTATATATACCTTTGTTCTTCTCCTTTTCAATAATTTGTCAAATAATGTTGAGAAGACACATCTGCATTGACATGCAAACAGGGTAGCTTTACGAATAATTTTAAATCGATGCAAAAATGTTTTTTTAGATATTTAAGTGTCATGAAGTTATCACCAGAGCACCTGTGGTTAACGATTACACGGTCAACCTCCTAACTAGACGCAACGCAAAGTCAACAAGCGACGTAGCATCATTTAACAAAGTTATCCTGATTGATTGTCATTTTTTTAAAATGTTATTAAAAAGGTAAGCGTTGCACACAAAAATAAATGCCCCAGAAAAAATGAATGAAAATTGGTATTGGAAAATGATTCAATGTATGGTTACTTCAAAAAGCACACAGAAACATCGAAAATTTAGTCATTAAGCCCTGTAATTTCCTGAAGCGTTCTTTTTCAGTTTCATGTGTGTATATGTGCGCATTTCCGTGTGTGTATGTGTGTGTATATTTGTGTGTATATATGTGCGTGTGACCAAGTGTGTATTTGTGTGTGCATGCAAATGTGTCTGTGTGTTTTTGTGCTGGTTTGTGCGCGTGTACGTGCGTTTGTACATGTGTGTGCGTGTGCAAATGTGTGTGTAATTAATTATTTTTAATTAATAAATTCAGAGGTGAGAACCGTCGAACAAATAAAACTGAACTTGTCTTAATTACCATTATTTTATCGTTACGATTTAAGCAAACACAAATCTGTAATAACATAGTTAACATAATAAGTGAATGTAATGTACATACGGCATTCCATGTATGTGACATTAGAACAACCGGAAACAGTCAGAGGCTTGGACCCACAGTCAGAAATGTCGGCTTCCTGTCCCGTGCACGCTAGATTGGCGATGGCTTTAGATTGTGTAGAAGCAATAGCCCGAGTTCTGGTGTTTCTGTATAATTTTTGAAAGCTCTGCTTTAAGTTGGTCCAACCGAAAAAGTTTGCAAGAGATATAAGGTAAGTTTAACATTAATGTCAGTAAATGCATGAGTACTTATAATATAACTATCGCAGTAAACATTGCATTACACTTTTAAAATATATCAGTGAATTGTTTAAAAGATAAATATAAATGTAAACTATCCATATAGTAAAATTCTTCTTAAACCTGGTATTTGCTATATATTAATTAGTGAGGTGGGTGTGACGCCTTATTGCATCTTTAGCAATTTTTGGTTATTAAAGGCAACTTTGATATGACTGTATTGTTCTTTGTCAGGCAAGACGATAAAATAGCATTACAGTTTCCCAATTATGAGCAATGCTAGCTTTAAACCACACCAAATGTTAGAGATTGCTCGAGACTGGGTTGTCGTAAGCGCCAAATCCATTGGGTTTCTACATAAGACATTGTGCATACAGTTCAGTATTCTTTAGAAGGAAATATGGTATATATCAACTGAATATAAGATTCATACATTAAATGCAAACGTATGATTCAAACAATGAACAAATTTGGTCAATTATATGTAATTGTTTATCATGACATAACGTTATCAAACCCCAACCCAGCTAATAGAAGTATTTTAAACAAATCAACAATCTCTATAACTATGACAAACCCTGTACTGAAACCAAGCATCCGACAGGTGACCTCCGCTTCCCGTGGACCGAACACATCACTACAAACACTGTAGTTAGCTCCACTGACTGTCACCTTCACCTCACCTGTGTTACTGTACGGGCTGCCCACTACATACACGGGGGCCTCTACAAAAGAGTACATAGGTACACATTTTAATTAATGAATTGCCATTATTTTTGTATATCTACATCTTACTTGATATAATATAAATACTTGCTATGCCTACAAACAGTCTAAAACAGGTTAAGTTTTACGTCCCACCACAAAATATCCGTTATAAGTAGCAGTATTCACTTGAAGCAGACGCATTGCTACATTACCGTACATGCTGTAACTACTTGCCATGATTATCGCACTATCTGACACTTGTTCAACCAGTCGTAATTTACCCTTAAAACTTCTTGAGAGAAAGACATGTGCCGTGTTTACGACCTAAGAACATCACGATTTAAGGGTTAATTGCTGTGCCGATACTCAAAAGACGAATCAATAAATTATTACACAATTGTCCAATAAGAATGGGCTATTCATTGTTATATACACAGAATGTCCTTGTTTCTATAATTGATCGGCATTTTCATGTTTTCCAAATTTAAGTCTGTAGGATGCATTTTTTTCTAAAGTATGGAATGAAGAATCAGTATAAATGTATGTTTTAATATACTACGCATCGCATCATTTAGCTTAAACTCATCCCGTTAATAGTGTACTTTGTAGGTCTGTTAGAAAATGGCATATACGAAATTTGCCATTTTGTTGTTTCTAAATTCCTTGAACACTATAATAATAAAACGTAATGCACATTATGTGACCTTTGTAATCATTTACTAGTTTTAAAAAAAATGAAAAAGATGAAGATAATGTTTATCTTACGACAGTCTATGCCGACATCTTCAGAATTTTTGCAGACACTAATGTCCCACTCGCCCTGTAAGCACTGATGGAGGTTGGTTTCGTCCCCGCTGCATCCGAGATCTGTAATTACTGAACCTGTTCCTTGACCGTACCGCAGATCCTTGAACACTTGAATAGTCCTTTGTCAAAAAGTGAACGTTAAATTTTGAGTGGTGTGTCTTCTTTTGATTATATTTCTTCTATATTTTAAAATATCATAAGTTATATAGCAGTTAAGAATTACCAAATACGAGAACCATTTTAAATAAAAATAAAACTACAATATGTAAAAGAAATTATTCAAGTTTAAAGATTAAATTAATATCAAAGTGTAGAAATGAAACTCTAAAATAAATCATTCACATTTAAACTGCTTTCGTCGTGAATGGTTAAAAAGCAAAATGTTAGAATGCTCATTTTAACGGGTCACTTACATACAATTCATGCTCAGTAGGTGCATTCAAGAACCTTATTAAATTTCAATGTTTCTGAAAAGGAATAGCCGTTTAAAAATGCTTTGCGAGCTTGTGATGTGAAATTAATTGGACTGATTTATTCGTTATTCGTATGTAAATGTTAATAATACTTACTCTACATTTTCTATGCCAAGACTACGACAGATCATTTGAGCGTCAATCTCATCAAAGTTCTTGTTACAGACTGTGGCCCAGTGACCGTTGTACTTAACCTCTACTCTACCCTTGAATTGGTTCGAACCTCCAACCAGTTGTACATTCTTTGGAGCTATACAATTATTATGCAAAATGTCACTATGATCATAGACTATACAATAGAGCATTTATGCAAAGCATCTAAGTTCGCTGTCGAGGTCCTGTTTAACAATGGAACAGTTTTGCATAACAACAAACCGACCAAGAAACATCAAAACATGGTTGTTGTTAAAAATTTAAAAAGCCATAAAATTCCAATGTCTTACATAGAGTAACGTATTGTTATTGGACGCATGGGAAAAGATTCGAAAACAAACAACAGAATAGACGATACATTTTTATGCAATTCAAATTAAATAATTCAGACATGTATACACGTATGGAATATTAACAATTTCAAAGGAACTGTATTGATGTGGAAACATTTTAAATTTCAATCTAATTTAAATCTGAAAATTACTAAATTTGAATAAAAAACGAAATTAAATTCAATAAAGCGCCACACGTCACTTGTATATAGAACAGTATGGCGCCATCTACATGGATTTTTAAGGAATTATAACATATAGACATAGCGCACATGCACGGCGACAAAGAAAGATGGCCAACTATCTATCATATTAGTAGACATATTACTTGAACAGTTAGGTGTTTTAGTGTCAAGTCAAAATTTAATTTTGTTGCGAATGATATTAGAAAAAAACACCTGATTTGAGGAATATACTAAACCTTCGACATAGTGAAAATATTTCGGATTCTTTCTTTATTATTATTATTTATTTTTTGTTTGTAGCAAATAAAAAAGATGTATGTACTTTAAAGAAAATTACCTGGTCCGGATACCGTACTTCGACAAAACAAAACGTAAATGATGAGCTTCAGAATAAACATGGCGACTCCAACAAATAACAATTATGCCATCCGTAAAATCTTATGTTTCTTGCACTCTCTTGTTTAAGTAAAATGTTTAATGCTTTTGATAAATGTCTATTCAACAAACGTCTGACTGTGGGCCAACCTGGCTGTTGTCTTATATATTCGATTATCAGCCAGTCAGATTTGAGAACCATGTCTTCCTTGTTCTTACAGCAAATTTATTGCATATACAATACGTACACAAGAACATATTAAACAACGTAGTAGTAATTAGAAACTAGGAAGTACTTGCCTGTCATAACGATAAATACATCATTTTCAAAAAAGTAAATACAAGTGGCATTAAAGCTTCGAAATAATATTTGCTGTGAAAATTTTATTGAATTGTTACATGTTGGTATTATAAAAAGTTTAGAATCTGCCGTTTGCTACATTTTCTTAATCAATTGTGTTCTGCAAAATATGGGTAGATTTTAAATCTCATTATCTTTTAACTCCTCACAATACCACATTTTGTTTTGTTGGTTGGGGTAGTTTTCTAAAATTCTATGATTTCTTTCCTGTCTTTTTTGTTGTTGTTGTTGTTGTTGTTTTTGTTGTTTTTTTACACTTTTGTCAATTGATGTCATGGCATTGTATGACGTCAATAAATGGTTCTTATAATACGTCATCGCTTGGGCTGTTTTATTTCAAACTACTCTCCCATTTGGAACTTTTATGTTGCTGAGGCTTTTATCCACTCTACATATTGTACATCTTTTTATTACTAGTTATTTTGTCTATATGCAATAAGCAAATGCTTAACGGTTAGTTGCTGCACTTTGATGGGATATTTCTTTACACTTTTTGTTTTGATAGAAAAACCTTCAGGAAGTGCAAGGTTGGACGCTCCACAAACCAGGTTTATGCTCCACTGTTTGACCTTTAGCCGACTGACCGTTCCAATGCGGTAACTACTGTTGTTGTTTTTTGTGTGTGATATGTTTCGTCTCTGTATTTTGTCACACTTTCATTTACCCTGTTTGCCTTTGTCTAGAGGTAGAATAGATTTAAGTATGCGTGGTAACTTTGATAGGACATTTTCTTTTTCTTGTTTAATGATCTATTATCGGTGCATGTAACATTTGAAAGATAATGTTGATGGATCGTTGTATTTTTATTCTTAAAATGTTTGATTTAATGAAAACAATTCGGTACAGTTTGTGGGTAGTAAAACTAGAACAAACATCTTGATATGTTGTTGATTTTATCACGGTAGAGCACGTAAGTAGTAAGAGAAGTAAAATTAAATAAGTGTTGATAAGTTTTTAATTCGTGATAAAGAATACTGGGGCTTAAGGAACAACATTGATGATAAATAGAGGTACACAGCTTCAGTATTAACCATGTATTTACAAATAAAGCATGCTGACATGTTTTTATTTTTAGAATACGTAATGTTTGTTATCCCTTTGTAATAATGCCTGCCACCACCCTTTTGTTTTATAGATGTTTGTGAAACATCTGTTTTAATATCCATCTTTGTAAAAAGCAAGTAAAACAATATATCAAAACTGAGAAGCACCACCTTATATACTATAGTTAGATGTATATAAAATCAACATTAATATGTACATGTCGGTCACATTTAATTTTATAAAAAGTACCTACTTAAAACTAATCTTGTCAAAAGGGTACCTAAGTACGCCTTTATTCAAGTCCCTATCTCTTTCGAAGTTGTGAAGTATGAGGATTTATTTACCCTATCGCTGCGTTTGATTACCACCTTTTATTTGTTTACAGTGTCACAGAAAAGGGAGTCTTTAAACAGTTCTTTAGCTATGGCAAATTTGCCCTACACTCAAGACCACGACAAAAGCTTTTAAACGTTTTTTTCACCTGAAAATAAGCATACTTGACTAGCGTAAGTAAATAAAGACACATCACAATGTCTAT
>CM017564.1:36636558-36654484 GCA_007844125.1 Sinonovacula constricta | reverse complement strand
AGCTACCCAGTTTGCATGTCTTCTCAACAATATTATTTGACAAATTATTGAATAGGAGAAGTACAAAGGTATAAAAATAAACAATAAGCTTTTAAATTCATGTCTGCAAGTTATGCAACCTAATGCCTCAAGTCAATAAGATATACGGCCTTACTACCCCTTCTACTTCATTACATAATACATGTATTATAACGCCATGTTGGCAAATTATTAGGCTTCATAACTCTTGATCGATATTTTAATCACACAATGTCTGCAAGTTACACGGAAAAACTTAATGTCGGTAACTTATACGGTCGTATAGGTATTATAAAGTTTAATTAATTTATGTCTGTAGGCCGTACAGCCGAGTTTATCCATTTCTGTAAGTTATATAGCCAGGTCGATAAGTTTAACGCCCAAATAACTCCATGTCGACTAGTTATACAGTCTATTTACACAATTTCTGTAAGAAATACGACAAACTAAGTCCATTTCGGTGAGTTATACGGCATTATTATTCCAGTTCTCTAAATGTAAAACAGTCAAGTAACTTCTTGCCGGTAATTTGTACGGCCATGTAATTCCATGTTGGTAAGTTATACAGCCAAGTTACTCCATGTTAGTAAGTCATTCCATTACGGCAAAATTATACAGCCTAATAACTAAAAGTTATGACAAATTGTTAAATAAGTGCCGTCAACTACCCTTATTTTTGACATCAATTACTCGACTTCATTAAGCCAAGTTTTCCGGGAGCTTTGCTGTAATGTTAAATAAAGATAATGTTATGTGTATTTATTTGCCATTGTGAATATGTGCAATATATAAATACTTTAAAACGGGTTTGTATATCATATTTATATATTTCTTGTAGGTACAGCATTGCGTCTAGTCAATGGCCCCACGACCCAGTCAGGAAGGGTAGAGATTTTCTTCAATGATGAATGGGGAACTGTGTGTGATGATTCCTTTGATGATGAAGATGCTGCCGTCATCTGCAGGACTCTCGGACTTAATCCCCTGTAAGTTGGTTTAGTGTAGTTTAGTTTAAATTAATTTTAAAAATAATGACACAAGAAGAAATTTAACATTACCTTTGAACAAATTAGACAATGTCATAAAATATGGATTGCTTGGCATAGGAAAACCAAGAAGCTGTCAGCAATTAAAATTATAAAAATGTTACCTTAACATAGGCACGACGTTATGTATAAGCTTTTTCAAAATATCGATAATAATACATTGTTACAAAAATAAGGTTTTACAGGTAGAGAACATGCATATAATAACGTCATAATCTTGTTTAATTGTATCTATATATTTTGTCGTTGCATTACTAAAAGAATTATGTATAGGTATTTGAATACATTTGCTTATTGTCGATACTTTTGCATGCATTACTATAAGCATACAGATTGGAATGTGTGACCCATTCCCAATTGGCCTGACACAGCTTACATTGTAGATAAATGTATTAATTTTTAACGGGACCATCTTTAAAGCCTGTGTCTAACGATGTCTCATTATTCGTTTACACCTGAAGCTAAAGACACTATGAGAAAGCAATAAACTGTGAATCAGCTCCAACATCATTTAGATTAATTCATTCTGAAGTCGTATAACTTTTGTTATTTTTTCTAGTAATGCTTTATCCTACGGGAGTGCATACTTTGGACACGGAAATGGTTCCATCATTATAGACGAGCTGGAATGTAATGGCAAGGAAGTCGATGTCTCCCAGTGTCGCTCAAACCCCTGGCTCTCTCACACCAACTGTGACCACGCCGAGGATGCTGGCGTGGAATGCTGTGAGTACATACACAGCATACTGTTCTATCCGAAAAATTACAAACACGTTCAAAATCTTAAACAATTTAAAGCTAAAATAACGGCAACGACGTCAAATTGTTTCCTTTTGCCTGAAAATTAAAATGTCGGCGTGAAAGAATTTGGAAAGGTAATATTCGACACAACGTCTTGATTGACTAACTATTAAATTGAACTAACTATCAATAACAGTTCAGTCAAACTTTGATGGGACAATACCCACGGCCAAAGATACATTAATATGGAATATGGTTTAGATAACATTCACCTTCATAACGCCCTACGCTATACCATATGCCAATTTAATAAGCCTTTTACCCGTTAAAAACATCAAAATCTGGCGTGTTTTATTTTCAATTCTCAGAAATAGAATTCTATATTGATGCTGTTTTGTAGGCAATGTCATCCAGAGCATCTAATTTGTTATCGGATCGAAGCTAAACCTGTCATTCGAACAAGATATGAGTAAAAATGTAATAAATATGACAATTTCATTTCCTGCTTTACATACATAGATATCAATGGATAAAACAACATTTCACATTCTGTACATCAAGAAAAAGTTCATGCTTTCGGGACAGCTCACTGTTTCTCACAGGAATGTTGATTTATATAAGTGAGGAGATTTACACAGTTCTCACACGGGTTTAATTGAGGTTTGCTTCGAAATCGGTATCGATGTATAAGTGTTGCTTATGTTTCAAACGATATTAAACTAATGGATTGGTTAAGATTGTTTTTATTCATAAAACTTTATTATAAAAAGCGTATATTATGACATTTACTTACATAGAAATGAAAAAAGAAACGATGAGTCATTGTTATATTGACATTTAGCTGACGTTTTGAAAAGGAAAGTGGAAAAAAATATTACACTAAATACTATTTATTCTGCTACTGCTGCTTTGCTTAAGATTATACTAATTAAATGCAGGTCACACCTTTTTTTACATATTACCACCTTGTGCGATGGCAGTTGATTAAGAGCGTCTCTGCTATTGTAATGTTCATTTCTTCAAGTTGGACTTATTCTTTATTTTCGAGAGTATGTCTCATCTGACAAATGAACAGCATATCTTACAACATTTCCCTGATTGAAACCCACAGTAACTGAAGTCCGTCTTACTGACGGCCCTACTCGCACATCAGGGCGTGTTGAGGTGAAACAGGGAAGTGCATGGTTTACTTTCTGTGATGAGGACTTCACCAACAACACAGCTACTGTCATTTGCAACATGCTCGGTCACAGACAAGGGTATGAGTTTGTATTATGCAGATTTAAATAAAAAATAAGCGATTATTTGCTTTGTTTATGAAGGACATCGAAGAGATTAAACTATTGTCATTATAAGCTATCACCGGTGCACCGCACTCAGCTTAAAGACCCCTCCCCGTATGATCTTTTTGGGTAATTGGCAGGCAGGTTAAAGTCAGAGGAGATTCAAGTTAGCTACTTTACTTTCATCCACGGGCACCCTATTAGATAGTTGTAGACTTTTAAGTCAGAAAACGCGTTTAACTTGTGGAGTGCGAGGGTTAAGAGAAACCATCCTAATATTGAAAGATATTTTTAAGCTACCAATGTTAACAAACGTTTTTTAAAAAAAATGATTAAGACTGCAAATAGTAAGAATCTCCAATACACAATTAATTATACAAAATGTGAAGCAGATTATCCCCTTAGTAAATGGACTGTAAATTATTAGTAAAAATGCACTAGTTATAAGAATTTTATTCCAACGCGTTTAACCATTTTAAATGGTTCCATATCAAATTATTTACTTTATCTACAATAGTAAAACATATAAGAATAATGATAAGAGCATTATTACCACTGTATTATAAGTTGTGCTAACATAAGCACTTATTAAAAAGCAGAAGGTGAAAGAATGTATTGCCTATTAAGAAAGTTATAATCTTACATTCTAATGTCTTTTCTAGCAACGTGACAGTCCATAAAAAAGCATATTATGGTCCAGCAACAGTTAAATCTTTAGATTATATACCAATGTGTCATGGCAATGAAACAGATGTTGTGCAATGCTGGAAAGAAGAAAAGGAAACCACATGTTCATCTAACAACACGACAGGAATAAACTGCTGTATGTTAACAATGGCTTTCTTAATACAGACAAAATGATCACAAATATTTACTTTAAATGAATTAAAGACGCATGTATCTTAAAATGAGGATATGATATTTGAATTAATAACGTACCCTACTTAAATCTTTTTGTTTCCGAAAATGTCATAGGAATTTCTGCATAGGAATGTCAGCTTTCGTCTGACCGAGGGAATTTGGGGCCATTTGGAAAGCTTTGTTCTTGATTATAACATAAAACATAAAATTCTTAAGGTTATCAGAGAAAAATACGATGAATAGTTTGTTTGATGATAAGGACGATATACTATTTTTTTCCTGTTATGCAATTCCTATGTAAATTTCAGACTCTGTCACACCTGTGCGGCTGGCTGGAGGTTGGAAGTCTCTAGTAGGGAAAGTGGAGCTGTTCTCTATATACGACAGGTCCTGGTTGTCTCTTTGTCACTCGAGCTTTACCTTGGCAGATGCACAGGTTGTTTGCAGAATGCTCGGTAACCCACAGAGGTGATTGTTTTTAATAGTTCATTTAAAAATTACTAAAGCCAAAATAACTTTTTTGAAACTATTTAATCGGTACAATTCGGAACAAGAATACTGACCGAAACAATAGCGACTGACACTGACTTCAACTTCAATCAGAATAAACTGATACTCGCCTGTAGAACCATTAACAATCATATCATCATCTTATGTTAAAATCGGAATGTGAACATTGTGCCGGTGGCAATGTATAAAACCACTACTATAACTCTTTCCAATTTTCTTTTTAGTACATTTAGGTTTTGGGTGATTTTCTAAGTTAGTTTGGCTTTAAAGTGTCTATTAGGAACTTAATTATAATTTAAGATGTATTACACACAACATACATAACATACATAAAATACATACATCAAATAAAAATAATGACACTTCTATTCATTGTCTTTAAATAACAATGCCAAATGCTTAAATAACATTTTTGCACGACTTCATTTAGCAATCCCACAATTGTACGAGCACATGGGTTTTACAACTTTGTTATCCGCGATGAGGGGCTCCATAACCTCAACTGTGTCGGAAAAGAGTCGGACATCTCAGATTGCCTCTCTCCAAACGTGTGGAAGGACTCAACATGCACTTACACTGACTTTGTTGGTGTAAATTGCGGTGCGTTTTTTAAAACCTGTACGATGTTTTAAATGCATAGAATTTAAACATTGAGAAAGCTATATGCATACAATAAAATAATTAAATGCTCGTTGTAAAAAGTGTGTTTGAATATTTCATGAAAAAAGAAACATTTTTTTAAACAATATTTTAAGTTCTCTATTCGCTTGTTTAATTTTTTCCCATTAGAAATTGATTTTAATGTTTTTTAAGCATCATCTTGTGGTGACTGAAATAAATAGCAATTTAATCGTAATACTTTTATACTAACTGCATTAGAGTGGCGACATTTTACATTTGTTTAATTATTTCACTCCTTGATACAGAACCAGTCACCCCTATTCGACTGGTGGATGGACCGTCTATACGTGCAGGGAGAGTGGAACTGATGTACGACAACACATGGGGGCGTGTATGTGGTCGTAACTTTGGTTTACAAGATAGAGATGTGCTCTGTAGAACGCTTGGCCACAACAATGGGTAATATTCTATTCGTGTCCTTGTCAGGTTTGATTAAAACGCTGATACACGAGTTTTTTTTTTAAATAACTCAAAACATCTATGAAGTAAACAAGTATACAGTCATAATAATAGTTCTTCCATATGTTGCAGTCTGCTTTGTAGCTGCTTTGTATATCTTGACTTTATGTTAGGCAAGTAAACTAGAACTATAAAATCCTACAGTTGTAGCCTAGTTTATGCAGAAGAAAATCCGACTGTTCCTCTAAATGAAATGTTACGCCCGTTCTAACATATGCCGTAGCATAACAGTCGATTTCCTGAGATGATCCTTGACGTTTTAATTTTTAATGTTGCATTCTCATGTACACCGGTGTAACTGGGGTTTCGGAAGGTTTTAGTGCAGTCTATCATGGTTAAAAGTTTCAGACGGTGTTGTTATGGCGAAGCGATGAAGTGTTTATGGTCATTCCCGGCACAACTCGGCATGGTCGGTTCCGCGTAGATGGCGTCCCGATTAGAGTCGGAAACGATTGATCTTAACTTGGATACGCACCAGTGTTAACCGATTGTAAAGGATCTGATAAGAATCACTTTAAGTTCACTTTCCTCAACCGTAAAGCCTTTATATTAATGCAGCTCTTGGCATCGAGCGGTTTCCAGTGTGTTAATAAACCATTAAGCTCCGGGTACAGTTTTCAAAAATACTCATGTAAAAGTAAAGTTAAATAGTGTAAACATAAATGAATAACACCACAATCACAAGTTTTCACACAAAAACTGCTGTCGTTTAGGTCTCTGGCTTTGTCTTCCTCATACTTCGCAACCGGAACTGGTCCTTACACCGTGTCTAATCTAGCATGTGTGGGCACAGAGTCAGATGTCTCCAACTGTGAATCAGATGCATGGCTGTCAACGTCATCCTGCTCATACTCAACTATTGGTATTGCGTGCAGTAAGTTGAAACTGATACTGTCAGTATAGACTGAATCAGCACACAGTTAATACTGACTTCAAATTGAGGATGAGATGGGGCTAGGTCTTTTTTTACCTGTATTATTACTGTATATAAAACAAAAATGACGAACCAAACACACACTTCAATATGTAATATGGACACAGCTTACTGAATTATATATTCAGTAATCAATTAATTCTGACCTCGCTTATTTTCATATTATTGGGAGATTCGAGTCCGAAGGAACAACAACGCCCCACGGGTGAACAGCTTCCACTCTTCCATATTTAATTAACAGAAGCTTTCACTTTAGAGAAATAAAGGCAGACATAACGCTTGTTCACCCATGCCGCGTCCCCGTTCAGACAGCTCATACATGACAAGGCAACTTAAAATTAACAAACATTTATTTTAATTCTTTAGATATACAAACACAATACAATTTAATAACACTTCGGTAATGGCAGTTATGGGCAATGGTTCCCGTCTCCTCTCTAAGCCACTGTCAAAGCAGGTACAACACAACACCCGGACAAATAGTCGTTTACGGCGACCGAAGACAGCCATCCGTAATATAGACCCCCATATTCAAGCGTATGCCCAACTAGGCTGAAACTGTACGCTTCGTTATGCCCCAAAAGGCTGAAACTGCATGCCCCAAAGGGCTGAAACTGTATGCCCCAAAAGGCTGAAACTGTATGCCCCAAAGGGCTGAAACTATGCATGCCCCAAAAGGCTGAAACTATGCATGCCCCAAAAGGCTAAAAATGTATGGCCCAACTAGGCTGAAACTGTATGCCCCACAAGGCTGAAACTGTATGCTCTAATAGTCTGAAACTGTATGCCCCAATAGGCTCAAACATATATGCCCCAATAGGCTGCAATTTAACAGGCTTCACATTTATAAAATAATCAAGTTGCAACTTTCAAAGGAAATTCCGCCACCTGCAACCATGGCTAATCCTGGGAAACAGAAATCGTGCCAGGCTGCTCAATGACGAAATCCCATGTCTATGTCAGATGTGCAGACACTGACATAGTAAATGCCTGTTTTTAACCTACTTATTTACTAAATTGATGATTACTTTTCTGTTCGGACTGTGCTGTCTGCCAAATGGCAATGCCCAATCTTGGGCAGTGACACCGCCAAAGCGAAACGAACAGTAAACAGCTATCGCTTTCGGAACAGCACAAGACCTCGCTTATTTTCATATTATGTCAGTACTAACAATATTTGTTAAACAACAAAACTATATAATTAAAATGACACTTGTTTGGTATTTTGTATGTATCGATAATGGTTAAATTGCTCGTACTACAATAGAAACAAGTTTTCACGTAGAAGAGACCTTTTATTCGACACAGCTTATACGATTAATAATTTACAACATGATAACCGATCTTGTTGTGACGTAACATAGTTTTGAAGATCAAGGCCTCGTATTTTTGCAACAACATTGGTATTTATTTGTTGACCCGTTAATTTTGATCCAAATAAAGAATTAATGCCACATCCTTGTATGTTACACTTCAAGCTAGTTACAATGAGTCACAATTATGCAAAATACTGTAGTTAGAAATAATTTAATGTTCGTATTTTCTATAAATATGAACTATTTATGAAGGTACACGTTCACAGAACGATTCACATATATTTAATCGAATTTTGGGGCTTTTTTATTTGTCATGTTACAGCTATTGTGCCCTAATTTTATATACACAGAGACTCCAGTCCGTCTTGTGAACGGCAGCTACGAGCGATCAGGGCGTGTAGAGGTCTATCATAATGGGACCTGGGGATCAATCTGTGCAGATGCTATTGACCTGAAAGTTGCACATGTCATCTGCCGAGTCATGGGCTTTACTGTGTGGTATATTTCCTTTTCTTAGCTTTCTTTTCATAAGGTCAAGTCTTTAGCACGTAAAAGTGGCCGATTGCAAGTATTTGCGAATGTCTTGCAGAAATACACCACTCTGCATTAGCTAGATTATTTATATTGAAAAAAATAGACACAGCATTAAGCAGTTACATCATTTATAGAAATTGTCCGTAAAGTTTGTTGTCGCTTTCATTTGATTCATTAGAACCCTTTTCACGCCAGGAAAACAAACCAGAAGAACCGCGTGTCAAATGTGTGCCTAACCTAACATATCAGAGTCAGTCTGTAAATCAAAACATTGAGAAATACTTGTTTCTCTCTTCATTAAATTCCTATTGTCATTTTAAAACAATTGTTTTCGATATACGTTAGTGATTATTAAACGAAATGAACTGAAATAAAACTTATAACAGTATAGAATTATCCATGTGTTTAAAGTTTCCTTAACATGCATTGTATTAGATGCACAGTTTACAATTAGGAAAATAAACTGATTTTTAATGCTTTTACAATATACATATATATAAAAATTGGCCCTATCTGCTTCTTGGCAATGCTTTAGTTGCTCGTCCAAATTTTTCGTTTTATGCTATTTCTTTTAAAGGAACGCTACTGTGCTAGCCGGGTCCGAGTTTGGAGATGGATCACTTAACCTCCTCGACAACCTCACCTGCTCAGGGAATGAGGCTGATATCTCCATGTGTCGTGGAGGTCCCTGGGCTGCTGTAAACTGCAGTCAAGGGGCAGCTGCGGTCGACTGCAAGACGCTAGGTAAATAAATCTTCCGAATAAGTTGATACATGAACATGTCCTTTTAGTAGTACAATGGAGACTTGTTTTCTCCTATTCTTGCTTGGATTCTTTGTTTATATAATTAAAGAGATTATAGATCAGACGTCTTTTAGTTTTCCTTTTTTACTTCATCGTATTTATTTAAATATGGCTACCTATAAAATATTTAACTTTAAAATTAATGTTATGTCCATCATAATAGGAATTTTCATAATTGTTTAAAAACGGTTATTAATTAATTATATCTTATTTAATTATAATGTCATAGTTTTCGTGCTGTTTAGTATGTATAACATGTAATGATTTTGCTCCTAGCACTATCCATTTAATCAGCTTTGATAATGCTGTAGAAAATGTTCTTTCAGTGACCCCAATGAGACTTGTGAACACAGGGATCACACCGTACTCCGGCGAGGTTCAGGTCTTTTACAACAACAAATGGGGCACAATCTCATATAGTGGTATCACTAAGAAGACAGTAGATGTGCTCTGTTTAACTCTTGGATATAACTTCTCAAGGTATGTGCTCTCAAAATGAAAATTGATACAGTGGATAGAAATAGTGGATACATACTTGTGTGATGCTTCAGTATAGACATAATGTTTCAAGTGTTAGTTTGTTCCTTTTGCTTGAACTATGTTTGCTCAAATTAAGAATTTGATAGTTCTTTATGTGAATTATATAATTAACAATTATTGTTCAAACAATGACAAATGATTCAAGCATTTCGCTATTCTTTGTTGGTCGTGTTATATTGCATTTTACCGTAGCCATAATTTAAGTTTCTTAAAATTACTTGAAAAATTTACATTTTTTGAAATGTTAAATAACTCAGTTATACATATTACAATGCTTATTATTGTTCTCCCTTATTTACAGAGATGCTTCTTGGACTAGTAGTAGTTATAATTGCTACACCCATATGATAAATGGCCTCGCATGCCATGGTAACGAGAGTGATGTATCAGAATGTCCTTCCAATGTGTGGGACACACAGACCTGTTACTATGGGTACAGGTTAAACATCAATTGCTGTAAGTATTAATAGTTTTTTTCAACTCCATCACTGGGTCGATCGATTTGACAACGGTGTTTTCTCTGTTATCAACCTAATTAAGGTTTGAACAGGAAACCAAATAATCCAAAAGAATCTGGAAGATAAGATGCTTATATGCAGTGAAGGGAACAGTAATATTCTTTATATTTAATAGTACGCTCTTAATTTCTCAGAGGCATTCATGCAAACATGTACAAACAAATAAAATACTTTACAGAATTATCAAAATATTCAATAGGTAACAACGGTTACGAAGTCAGTAACCTGTTAACCTTTACAATAATTTAACCAGTTATCTGGTTAACTGGACGAATATTACAACTGTATTTAGAATAGGATTCGTTGAATTATGTGGTCCTTTTTGCGATTATAGGTAAGTTTCGAAATCTTCAGACGCGACAGTTTTATGCTTTGCGCAATGTTATAAGTAGGGAAGACGATATTATTTCTTTATTTAACCATAAAGACCAGTGCGCACAATAATGAACAGAAAAAAGTTAAACGGGGCCTAGCATGGTTAAATTCATATTTTGTTCTCTTTCAAACAATCAATGTTAAAGACGTACGTGCTATTCAAACATATTTTAGCACGAACAATACTCCTGGACTGCCCGTTCTAGTACATGTATTATACATGGAACAATTATTTTAAAAACCTATCCCTCGATCAATAATTTCATCTGCTCATAAGCAACCACCTCAACAGAGAGAATAACCGTTCAGAGGTGGGAGGTAAGGGGAATGACTTACATGTGGCGACGTTGGGCGACATTTTTAACGTATAATTGCATATTTGGCTTCACATCCTGACACATGAATTGTCCATCACACGATAAAAAGCGGATTAGTGGGAGGGTTATGGATATGACTTCAACAAGCTTTTTCGAGAAATGGGCCCTTACAAGAAAACAGTAATGTTGTAACAATAAAGTACGTTATATGACACACAACAACAATGGGTAATCTGACTTATGGAGAGCTGAAAATGTTCTCGTACACTCGACCTGTACTTTAACACTAGGTCATGGCAAACGGTTAACGTCATTTTAGTTTAAAAAGTAACCAAAGTTTCTATTGAACCTTTGTATAGAATATTGAACAAACAGCCGTTTCAAAACCTTAGTACAACACTCATTACTGGTAGAATATAATCACTCGTAACACCTCGGCCATGTCTACGAAATAGACCCGTCCGGATATAGCCGAGAAGTGACCTGATAACTACAACAGCCCCGTGTCATAAATAATATGTAAGAGCGATTAACTGGTTACAAAATTAATCAGTCAGCCGCTGCCATCCTTAAAATATACACAACCAAAGCATTAAGAACATTTTATAGTAGTCGCTGTTGCGGCAAGTTGTATTCATGTTAATCCTTAGAGACAGAACATTTAAAATTAGTACAAAAGTACCGTTTTAGACTTTCTTAAAACTAACCAGTTGCAAAAGACTTTGCTTAGAGATAATAAGACAAGGTCCCAGGAGAATTACCCATAGTCAATATTGGACTAGCATAAAACAGAGGTATAATAACGCATACTGATGTTTTAAGGGAACGATACATGTACAGTGAGACAATAAATAAAAATTAGCAACATAATCCGCGGTGGAACAATCAATCTCCAGTAAGATCGACTGGGAGCCTTAAGCCTGTTATCAAATCTTTAACCTTCCTGATGCGTTTTTCTATTACATTTTTGGGAAAATACATAAACTCAAACCAAAACGGTCCAAGCGATGACATATATAACTCGAGAAAGGTAAAATAAAATTTAGTGCTGTCCTTCGAAACAAAGAGGTTGAATGTTTTTTAGGAGAGTTTTTATCAATGTAATTCGTTGTTAAATTTCAACAAAATCTATAAGATTGTCGAAGATGACTTGAATATCATATTTATTTTATAGATTATATGTACATATTTATAACAGTCCCTTATTATTTGTATATAGTTTTTATTTTGTAATTTATTGTTGTTTATTTCTTTTGGTGGTATTTTAAAGTGACTCGGATATATCTGGAGTATGGAAGAACAAAAACAATGGGAAGGGTACGACTGGTTCACAATTCTAGCAGCGGATCCATCTGTGCTGATGACTTCACTGAGGAAAATGGCCATGTTATTTGTTCAATGCTAGGATATTCCTATACTAGGTATGAAGAGACGCCCATCTGCCTAAACAGATAATTTAAGCTAGACATTTGATGTTTAAAATTCACCGTGAAATTATGATTTACTCAAAGAAGTTATTTATGGTTTATCAACATATCTGTTTCGGCTCCATTTTTACGCCTTAATCTAATTACGTTGTTTCTAAATAACACTATCAAAACTATGTTTGTACTGCATAAAATTGCGCTTAGATTTAATATGAGGTGTTTCAATTATGCAACTTTCTCAACTAACAACGTACAATATATTTATAATTATGTTGTTGTTTCTTATATTCTTTATATATGTATTTTAAATGGTAATATGTTATTATTTGTGTTGCAGAAATGTCCAAGCGAAGAAAAACATATTTAATTATACAACCTACAACAATGTCATCATAGATGGACTTAACTGCACTGGAGATGAAAAGGATATCAGTTTGTGTCCTTCCAACATTTGGACATTCAACAGCAATTGTTCCAATACTAATGCTGTTGGGATCAATTGTAGTAAGTACTTTGAAAGTTTGTAAACCATGTATAAAAGTTAGCCTGTATACTAGATTAGCATCAAGAAGAAAAAGATATTCAGCAGCGAATACTACCAAACATTCGATTAAACCACTTTAGTTTTTTTCATAATATGTTGAAGTTATTTGAGTAGGAACCTAGATGGTTGTATGGAGCAAACAATGTAACATATGGTTTATATGGGAGACATTTTAGAATTACCTGCTTGTATTATTTCTTAGACACACCAGTACGCCTGACTGATAGCCAAACTCCGCGTGTCGGGAAGGTTCAGGTGAAAGTCAATGGAACCTGGGCTCGAGTCTGTTTGGGCACTTCATCATCAGAGTCTGTATACGTTGGCCAAGTTGTGTGCAGAGAATTGGGATACAGCACGAGGTATGTATAAAAATAGTGGAATTGACACCTACCTTGTGTATGCCTAATTGTTGTAAGTCTTTAGTAATTGCGGGGCATGGTTATTTTAAAATACGCACACGCATACTTTAACACAATAGTAAAATTTTACACTAATATATTTTATAGTACCCATGTTTATATATACATAATAATAGCTTTGTATTTTTAATTGAAAAAAACTCTTAGTTTCTAACATAACACATTGTATAAACTTACTAATGTCTGATAACAAAACGTACGTATTCTCTGACAAAATACATTCGCACACGACCGTAAACACATACATACCGTTATAAGTTAGATTTATGGGCCAAGTTAAAAATGCCACAATTTTACTGATGACTGAAACACATTGGAAAACAAGTTGATTCTTTTGCTTTCAAATATTTTCTTCTTGTAAAGATAGTATACAATCTATATAATTATATAATTAGTATATTAACAGTATGATTAATGTAAGTTCTATTTAAATAATCATATTTTTGAATTTTGTATTTCTGTATTTTAGTAAAGTTAGGACCTACGAAGCTGTTGCTGGGACTGATGGAACCACATACAGCATAGTTTGTAACGGCGGTGAAGCTGACCTTAGTTTGTGCCGGATTGAAACAACGTCTTGCACCAATGTTACTGTTCTTGGTGTCGCTTGTGGTACGCTGGGGTTTTATAAAAATCAATGAATCAGGTTATTTATTAAGCAAAGATGACTCTGTGGTAGTATATTATTAACAATCAGCAAAACAGTAATGTCCGAATCAAAACTTAACTTGTTATAAACTACATAGATTAAATTAAATGGAATTTAATGCAGACTAAATGTCGAAGAGTAAGTTAAATCAGAGTGAATGCATCTTACAAGTAACTATGCGTTTTACTTACTTTTAATTTGAATTTACAATTTGCATTAGATATCTCAGATTTAGGTAGAGTTGAAAACAATTTTGAGATTTTTGCGATAAGGACTGTCTGACAATTAAGGTCGTGTAAAAATTCAAGTATTTAGTCTGAACCGTGAGTGTATGCAAAAAGCACAATTACCCCAAAACAGTGGTAGGTAGGATTTTGTTAACTATATTTGAGGCAAACTGTCTGATACCACATTAAAGCACATATCCTTTCACCCTTATCAATGCTTGAAGAGAGCATTGAATATGCAAGTATTTATGTCAATAACATATCAGTGTGTATTCCTTATAAGACGATCATTTCGTTATGCCTCTGTATGTATTTTATTATGACTACATTAAATTATTCACAGTTAAAAAGGAGCTGGTAGCACAATGTATACCGAATGCCTTGAACTTATTTCCAGTAAAATTATATTATCTTTGAAAAGAAGAAATAGTAAAATAGTATTTATTTATATATTAAAAAATCCTTCGAACATTCAACTCGACTAATTGTATCTGTAAATAAGCATTACTTAGATATGTACGGTATTAATTGTATTACAGTCACCCCACTGAGTCTACTTTATGGACGAACCAAGTATATGGGTTATGTGCGACTCTCAGTGAGTGCGACTGGAGGGATTTCACCTAGCGGCCTCAACGACGATGATGCTAACCATGTCTGTAGGCTGCTGGGACACAACTTTACAAGGTAAGCTGATTTTATTTTCTTTGTTCCCGATTTATGAACTTGTATTATGACCCACATTACATTTTCTTTGTTCTTCAATGTCTTCCATCTTTGCAGTTGTGCTTGAAAAGTTAGCAAAATTCTAATTCGATACATTTCAGTTTTGCCATGCTGCAGCAAACTTCAGATCTCCGATCACCCTCCTACATTCAAATAGTCGTCAACAACTTACAATGCAAAGGCAATGAGACGGATATTGCCGACTGTATACCAAACTTTGAAAACTGGCCGACAAGGTCTTATTCATATAGCAACAACATGATGGTTAATTGCCGTAAGTGACATAGGAGCTTGTTGAATTATTGTATTGTTATTTGATACAAGAAACGCTAGTTTTATACTATAAGTGTCACATAACTTGTTGAATTATTGTCTTTATTTAATTTAATACAAGAAAACGCAGTTTTGTACTACTTTGAATGCATTGAAAACGAAGATTTGCGCATTTATTTGGGTCAACAAGACAAGTGGATGGCATGTTAATTTGTTTAGTTTGTTTATTGCCATAAATTACATATAACTTTAAAAAAGTGACTATCTGTACTTTTCTTATTGAGCCTTCTTAATATACAAAAGATGATTGGCAATTTTTTAGGGTCTGTACTCAGACAATAAAACTTTACTTAACAGAACTGAATATTTGGTTTGTTCTCTGACCTCACCTGAGTTACGGACTTCACAAAAAAATGATCTTTAGATATGTTCGAAATATACTTTCCTTTCTAAGGACATAATACTCTTATGAAAGTATGTCGTTTATATAAAACAATTTAATACAAGTAGTATATAACTCAGAAGATTGGCAAAAGAACCCACAATAGTTATTGACCTCTTTGAAGGACCGACTTTAATCAAAGAAAACGGATAAACGCTGGTGGAGAAACATCAGTCACAACATATGTAATTGCCAGTTATAATGTGCAGTGTCATTATGGACAAATAGGATTTCTGGTAGTTAACTAACTTTCATTTTAAAGTGACATGAAAGGTAGAACATTGTATCTGCCAAAGTAATCATGGAATTATTATGCCTTTTAATTGAAAATAGAATTTCATTTATCGCAGCGATACAAAATAATCCATTCACTGTCACTATGTTGCAAGAAATGATATTTTCGACTTTCGAAATACATGTAGTTCTAGTTTTTAAAGATGTTTTAATGATTTTCAATTACCTATGAAGCTGACACATTTAGATTTTCTGTTGTAATTTATTTTACAATTCTACAATAAATGTTTCTTAGTTAAGGTTCATGAGGTATGTGTTTAATTATTGTGAGTCATATATACTTAAATCAATCATATTCATGAATACATGTTTTAAAACATTGCATACCTGTTGTATAACTTTTGACAATTTAACTTTCCTTTAGCCGCTAGACCAGTATTTGTGTCTTCTTCATTCAACAGAGACTCCTTTACGAGTTGTCAACGGCCAGCCTTACATCTACGGGGAGTTACAAATATTTTCCAACAATACATGGATGTCGATCTGTGCTAATGAATTCACAACTGAGGACGCCTATGTCGTCTGCAGAATGATGGGGCACTCTCATGTCAGGTGTATATCGACTTTTATATCGAAAACTATTTTGATATTCCTTGATGTTTTTTTTTTCAATATATATAATTAATAAAGTTCTATTGTTGACGTTTATCCATTAATGGCTGAGAAATGAGCAAAATAAATTTCTTTGTAGAACCACCAGCGGTTCGCACGTCATCTGAAGGACTTTCGGCTGTTGTCGAATTGGAACATTCTTAGACTGCAACCGCAAATATGCCACGAATTATTTAGTGTACGTAGTACAACGTAGTAAACTCGTTATCCTTGGTAAGCTTGATAATACTTCTATCACCAGCGTAGTTTTTGTTTTTTTTTATTCGTTTTCTGCGCTGTTTATTCATATATATATTCTTTAACAGAAATACAACAATCTACCGTGTTCCTTCCAAGGCTGGAACAGAAAACTGTCTAAAAGGAGACTTCCAGTGTAATGGGGACGAAGACGACCTATCTCAGTGTGAAAACGCGTCTTTGGACAGGAACCAGTGCGATCATCGAGTGAAAATTGATTGCAGTGCGTGTTCTTTCCATTGTATTTACTGCAAATATTAATTTAATTAACACCAATACCTAAACAGCTGATTATCTTTTTTAACTTTTGGTTTGTGTAATTGGGTCGAGACAATAATAATGATAACAATAATGATAAACACCGACCTCACTCTGTAAATGTCTGATGCTACAACAACAGGTTACATTTGTAAGTATTGAGGCAATATCTCTCCCATTTTTTATCTGTGGTTATTTTGTCAATTTACACAAAATGGAATATGTATATCTGTTAACCCAGGAACCTCTGCTCGGATAGTTGACGGACCAACACCATATGAAGGACAAATTGAGTTGTTCGTCAACGAAACCTGGTTACCTGTTTGCAGTCGGACATATGTGAGCACTAACGAGGCAAGGATTCTTTGTCGTACGGCCGGTTTTATTGAAACGTATGTACTTCCATTTGTTAATGGCAAATATATATGAATTTAATTGAAATTAATAATTACCTATAACATCAATAAAAAGCAATATATGTTATTAATGAAAGAATTGACAAAAGTCCACATTTTTTTATTCTTATGGCCTGTCATTTTTAAACATTTAACGAATTTTAAAATCTTTTTTATATTAGACATTGACAGTATATTCTCTTAATTATATTTCAAGGCAACAGATGTAAACAAATAAAACAAAACAAATTACGACATTAAAACCTTTCGAGTAAAATGTTGTTAATGCGGAGGCAGTAAGGGTTTTAGATGAAATAAATCATTTTATAATTGCATTTTACAAAAGGACTTAAACGTTTTACAAGGAAGACCATTTGATTAAAATGATAGTTTCCCTTCAGATCTCCCTACGTAAGTTATGTGCCCAGTAATGTCAATGATACTCTGTTCATTGATACTCTGAGGTGTGTTGGGACAGAGGAAACG
>CM017564.1:35302408-35314908 GCA_007844125.1 Sinonovacula constricta | reverse complement strand
TTGGACACTTAAAACAATTTCAACCTTGGTTGTGATACACATCTTGTTATAGGCTTAGGTTTATATTTCCAACTCACGGAGTTTGCCAAAGTCATTACTAATGTTAAAGTTTCAAATGCCTGCAATCAGTTTATCAGTAGCATATTGTTACAAAACGAGAAAATATTTGCAAAATTCTGGCTCTGCTTCAAAGTTTAGTATATTCTATACGCTACTATATACTCTATATATAAGATTAAGAAAATCAATGGTCTTAATAAACTTACTGACTTGTATAGAAAGTTCAAACGAATATGTTTGATTATAGAGCACAATGGAATTTTTCAGTAAACTGCAATGCTTATATTTGTCCCATTTACAGACAGTAAGTTGATTATGAACAGCACGATGGCAAAGCATATCGTTAACTTGTCGTTTCTTCTCATTATTTTTACAGTAGTCTAGACTGTGTATACCATTGTTTAGTATGATGCCGAAACATTTTGGTTACAATAATGTCATTTACCTGTCTTATTAGACATAATCGCCTAGACAGTGTTGTTGTTTCCAAACGGACTTGTGTTTTTTCGCAGCCATTGCATTATTAAAAATCTTTTTTTTTATTGTAGACAGTTTCTTACTGCATTTGACTGATAATGTTTGTAAATAGTTTTTCTTTGTTCTGCTTGCTGCCGATGTATATGATGTGCGTTGCCATGTTTTTGTTTTTTTGCTCTGTTTCAGAGAAAATCCTCTAGAATGTGCGACCCTGAACACAAAGATAAAGGTGTACCAAGCGTGCGTGCTGAGCACCCTTTTGTACGGCACTGGGGCTTGGACCCTGTACACGCACCAAGAACGAAGGCTGAACTCCTTCCACATGCGCAACCTCAGACGACTCCTCGGCATCACCTGGCAGTATCGCATCTACAGATGTTTTGGCCCAGGCCGGCATGTCAAGCATGTTCACCACCCTCTTCCAGAGGCGCCTGTTGTGCTGGCTCGGACACGTGTGCAGGATGGACGATGGCCGCATCCTAAAGGTTATCTTCTATGGCGAACTCGCCACCGGAACACGCCCATCCGGACAACCTGCCCTGGGCTACAATGATGTCTGCAAGAGGAATCTGAAGTCATGCAACATCAACCCAGCAGATCTCGAAACAGCAACCCCCAATCGCTCTAGATGGCATGCAAATGACAAAACCGGCGTAAAGCAGGCTGAGGAGAAGAGAGAGATTTAGCGCAAGGAAAGGAAGAGGTGCAAACAGCAGAGAACTCATCTTACAACGGCTCCACCCATAGTAGCCACCATGGACTACACTTGCAGCAAGTGCGATAGAAGCCGCACTCCCGCATTGGCTTTATCAGCCACAGCCGCCGCTGCTGCCCCACAACTAAGTAAATATTCAGGTGCAGACTCCATTGTCTCTAGAGACAGTATAGCCATATATTATAGAAACCTCTTAGTATCAAGTATCTGCTTTATATGATATGCCCAGTTTATCCCCTTGTAAACTGACCCATTCTTTGCATCAACATTCTATAAATGCTCTTTATTGTCTCATTTTGTGATTTTAGAAACTAATTCCAGTATTTTATCAATATAATTTCTCTTGTAGTTTTCATGTTGGGTCTTCCCACTTCGCCGTACATCCAATCCAAGTTAGTTGATCCTTTTACTGATAGATTTTTTCTAATGAACTTACAATGGACTTTTTCTATCTGTTTTGCCTCATTGTATCCTCATATAGATGCATTGTAGTTAAATATTGAAACAACTAAACTTTTCTTTGATGCTAAGTGCAACCTGGATTATTGCTTTGAACAATTTATGTAGTGCATATGAAGCCTGTTGCGCTAGCGTAGTTTGCATTTTTGTCCATAGTCCATTTTTATAGAGAAGTGTACCAAGATATATGAATGAACTGACTGTCTCTAGTTGTGAGTAACCCAGACGTTTATTACATGTTGTTGTTTTTCTCCTTTTAAAGACCATGACTTTGCTTTTGTTTGCATTAACTATCAGTTCCTAGTTATCACAATATCATTACACGTCGATAATCATTACATATGGACTATATATGCAAATATATTCAATCAAATGATGTCTTTTCAGTATGTAAGTTTGAAAAAAAGCATAGTAATTTTAGTTACAGACCTGAGTTGCCAGAGAACTACCACGCTACAAGGGACACCCTCCCTTAGCGGGGATTTACTGTATACATGAACCTCTATGAACCAGGAAAAGACAACTCAACGTATTATATTAACATAATTAGGTTTTATTGATTACACAACAAATATACGGAGGTATACGTATAATAATATGAATGTTTTTATTAAAAGACATCAAAACATACACAACAAAATATACACAATATTTTTACGATTGGCACCTTCCTTATTCTTTATTGCATAGATTATTTTTATATTACTTATTTTCTTATATGAGCAATTTGTTTAACATTGTATAACCAAACGCTACCACAGGGTTAAAAGCTGTATTGTATTTTCATGCCGTCTACAAGGGTAAATATTATTTTTATACATATGGCTTCAAAATAATGTCTGGCGTATAAGACCAATGTGCTAAGGCATGCTGATCACGCTACCGAACAATCCAAAACAGGTTGTTCAGACATGTCTTCATTGGGAAGGGCTGTCTACTACAAGAGACATGTTTTCCACCTTGAATTGAGAATCCATATGTAAAGCAACGGATCGGAAGCAGAACGACGGCGACAGCATGCAACATTGTGCAAAAACAATTGAAATGAATCTATAACTGCAACACCTTATCGAAAAGAAAGTGATGTTTTATTCGCAATATGTAGCGAATAGTCCTACACCGAACACGTGAAATGTTACTTAACTGTCTTGTTAAAATAATTATGTTATTAGTAACGATAACCCAACATATGGACATGATAAGTTGCATGTTTGCACGACTAAAAATATTAAGGTCTCGTAGCGGTGCAAAACTCTGCTATTTAAAATCAAAATACATATGCTAGTAAAAATTCATTTTCGTAAAAAGATTTTAACAAATTTAAATATCGCATGATGATACACTGAAAGTACATTAACAAAAAGCTAGTTTTCCGTTTACTGAATATCAAATATATATGCCTGTATATGTATGCTGTACCGCGTGAGTGCCTCATACCTTTCTGCCGCAGACGTGCAGGATGATTTTTTACCTACATATTACTTGAACTTGTACGAATCACAGCCCTGGAGCATTTGAAGTGTGGTTTAGTCCCAAGAACATTCAATAGACTATAATAGCGACTTAGTGTAGAGTACAGACACACAAAAAAGCCAGCTAGATAAGGTGTTGAATTAATTCTTCAAGTTTTGTTATTATTTCTTTGCCAAAGCATACAAAACATATAAACGTTTTTCAGGCTAAACATTTGCTTTTACAGCCATTGTAGACATTTGCCAATTATCATAACACATAAACATGGAAACCGAAACAAACAGAGTTATGACTGATGTTCACATTTTCTTGATGCCCTATAAGGTGTTTTTTTGTGTGTGTAAAATATAGCCCGATGACAGATCGCTGCTCAACGGGTGTAACTTGATCATGATACATGATCTGCTTGTTAACACAAAGAGTATTTTCGCAAATCAAAACAAATCTACTAAACTGATCTATAGTAGAAAGGTAGTGTTTATTAACTACAGGTTATGCCTGCGTCCTCGTTGTGTCCACAGTTGTGTCTACCCACACCCCCATGACGGCATAAAAGCAGGTTGTTCTCGTCCCCGCTGCAATTGAGGTCGTCTAGCCAGATACTGCCCACTCCTGGTCCAAATGCTGCAGTCCCATGAGCCTGACCCGACTGAAATCCAAGGGACCTGCAAGCTACAGTCGCATCAGTGTTGTCGAAGTTGTCGTCACAAACTGTCCCCCATTGGTTCTGTGCGTAGACTTCAATCCTTCCTTGGATTTTGATGCTGTTTCCACTTACAATAACCCGCATGTTATTGATCCGGTAATTTCCTTTCTCAAGAATGGATAGTTCCCTGTTGTCGCCGCTAGTCGTTGCTTCAACAAGCGATAGGTTTGTTGTGTACGACAGCACATTGGCGTTCTGGAATTTGTGGTACAATGACCTCATCATATCCTGCAATCTTACCCTCTGCTCAGTCTTATCATCCACAAACGCCAGACTTTGAGAAATATTTCGTGTGTTAACACTTATTTGTTCAAGAGTGTTTTGAATTTCATATACTACGTTAGAATGAATATCAGGCACGGTAGCTTGTCTGCTCATGTTGCATTCCAGGGAAGACATTTCAGCAACAATATGTTCAACTTGTTTCATTATGACTATCTGCTGTAATTGTGTTGTGATAAGGGAAGTAGTCTCTTGCTGGTTTGACTCTGTGAAATTTGTGAATTTGTACGAGTAATGTTCAAGGGATGTGTTGAGGCTGTCAATTTCTCTTTCGATACTTAATTTAAGATTTCTGTATTCAGCCGTAGAAAATGTCTGTAAGTCCAAAGACAGGCTGTCTAAATCGCTCTGATTTATCATTTTCTGAGAGATGGTATACAGTGCCTCACTGGTATCCTCTTTCCCAGAAATAACTTCGTCCACAAGTCTGGACATATTTCCGACAAACATTGTGTATGTCTGATTCAAGAGGGATTGAATCCCTTTAAAGGCTGTAAGGGCAGCTGTTTCCTGGTTTTTATTTTCCATATTTACAAGGTCGTTCAGCCGTCCAAAGCTCCCATTGAAAACTAGTTTCATTTCGGTAAAAGAATGGCCAAGAGTTGTCATAATGCTACTAGTCTGTCCCTGGATAGTATCGATTGCAGCTTGTACAAGGTTAATCGCACCAATAGTATTGTTTTCAATAGCTGAAAGGGCATATTCCGATTCCTTTGTCTGATCTGCAACCGCCCCATGCAATGATGAGATGAAATCCTCTATCTGATCTTGGAGAGCAGATATTCCTTCCATAACTTGATAATGGGACTCATTTTTTCGAATTGAGGCATTCGTAACTGCTGTAACGCCTTCCTTGACAAGATTTTGGATTAATGCTAAAGACCCATTGATTATTTGACCTACTTCGGCTAATCGCGTGTCCAAAACCCTTTCAACTTTCTCTGTTAAAGCCTTTTGATTTTGACTTTCGGCTTCATTTAAGCTAGTGTTAAGATTTTGTAAAAACTCTTTCTCTGCTCTTTGAAAATCGACTGAGTGGTACAATTTGATTTTAGAGGAAATGTTTTGGAGGACATCAATTATGGTAGTCGCATTGTCTGGCGCTGGAATTGATGTCACACCACTGACCGTATCCTGCCTAGATGGAGCTGTTGGTGTCATGGTCCTGACAATTGATTCCATCTTTAACAGTTGCTTTTCTGTCTCTAAGGTGAAGTTTTGCATTAACTGCTGGATTTGTGTAACAATTCCTTCATCCTCACGATTGTAGCCCTCCTGGTTTATGTGAGTTATATCTGTAGTTTTGGGTGGCTGCGGTGTTCGTTCATTGTTAGGTTTAAAAGGAATATTTCCAATCGTTCGGATAGCTGAGGCAGAACCTTCCTCTACTAAATGTTTTAGTTGAGTCTTTATTTCAGATATTGCAGTTGACAGTTCCTGGACAAAAAATAATGGAAATTGTCACACACTTGATATATTACAGATAAAACTAATGATACATAACACAAGTTGTTAAATAATTGTTAATCAGAATATCAACGGAACTGTTGCTGTATGGGCTTCTATGACAGTTTATCATATCACAAAGTAAAAGCAATTACTAAGAGTAATTATAACGCTTGAAAATACTACGTAGTTTAAAAATTATAAATAGAAAGTGTATATTATCACTCTGTATATTGGGACCCCTCAAAATAAATATTATTTATTTTCACCAAACAAAGATTCATATAAAATAAAAAGGGTCCCGGTATTTAGAGTTGCAGCATCCATTTTCAGAATCGCAAGTCGCTAAAATATATCATACATTCACAATCCAGGTAACAAATGGTATAAATAAAAAAGTAAAACAATCGCGAGAATTTCCACAGAGATCACAAGTAGTTTGTGGCGCAAAATATTATTTTCTTGGTTCTCAGCTACGGTTCCTGAAAAACTAATACATTAAACGGTAATCAAATTATCAATATTAGTGGAAATTTATAATCAACAAATTATAAGTTTATCGGGAATTTACAAATTGGCAGCTGAGATGCCACTTCTTCATTTCTCATTCCGTTACATTTGTGACATGATTGAAAGAAATTTATATGATCGGAAACAAACCTTTTTTTAGAGTTACAGTACATAGAGTGAATATGTTACTCCTTGTTTGAACTGTTTTGATCCGATGACGTGTTTTTTTCACGGGACTTTAAAATGACAGAACTTATCATTTTGGCCACGTTTAATTACATTTTGAGTTCAAAGTATAAAGCTGGTGTCAACGATACGTTCAATCAAGGTTATTTGCCTACGTAAAATATAAAAAATCCTTTGTTTTGTCAGAATCGTATAAAAAAATAATGTCTGCCAATTCGCATGTTGTGTTTTGGTTCCATTTTATATGTGTGAATATAAGTATAACTGTTACCTGGTGATTTTGCAGGGTAATGTAAGTAATCCCTACAGTCACTCCTAGGGTGAACACACTCAGGCCAAGAAGTACGATCCCAATCACTGACATCCTTGTCATGTATCTCGGCGACGGTCCAGTATCAGAATTAGACTGGTCTTTAAATGAATATGTACCAGTCATCTCGAACGAATCACCCATTGACTCTATCTTTTGTAAACTAGAGATAACGCTCTGCTTTTTGAGATTTGTCCACAATACTGGAAGCAACCTTTGTTTACCGGACCTGAATACAATAATATGACGTGGTCCTATGAGAAGTCCCATATATTTTCAAAATTGAAAGAGAACACTTGAAAGAAGTACAAACAGGCAAAGGAAATGTAAAAGCCGAAAATCTGAAATTAAAGATCGTATCGTCTGCTGCATGTGATGCTAATTTGCATACAATGTATGTGACATTGTTCAATGTTATGAGCAAATAATTAGTGTGAAAGACTTGAAATTGTTATTTGATAAAATAGTTCAATAATTAAACATATCGAAATGAAACAATACGATAATCCTAACTTCACTATTTCAGTGAAGACATATCATAGGTAGTTTTATGAGGAGAGAAAAAAAAATCACAATTACTAGTATCTGTACAGTCACTTATTTAAAACAGAAAGCTTAAAAAGGCTTTACTTACCACGTTCCTAGCACAGTGAAAATGACTGCTCTGAAAAAAGTTTTAACAATAACTTGTATTTGATGAGATCACTTAGCCATGTCAGAGGTCTTACAATGTAACAAGTGCTACAACAATGACCCACTTCAGGTACTTAAAGTTGGAATTCCAAACATCACAAATGACCACAGGTCTATTAGGAAACATTTTATCTTCCTTGTTAAAAAATGCGACGTTTAGCAAGGCCTAGCAACATAATAATAGTAATTCAGGAGAAGAGTAATAACAAACCTAACCACCCAATTTAACACGAATGGATTTATCTTAATAATAATATGCACCACTTCATATATGTTGTATTGTTCTTTAAAAGACGTTCATTCATGTTTATGTGTTAAACACTTATTGTACTGTTCAAACCAGTCCGTGGCCATGTACCAGTCCGTGGCCATGTACCAGTCCGTGGCCAAGTTCCAGCCCGTGGCCATGTACCAGCCCGTGGCCATGTACCAGTCCGTGGCCATGTACCAGCCCGTGGCCATGTACCAGCCCGTGGCCATGTACCAGCCCGTGGCCATGTACCAGTCCGTGGCCATGTACCAGTCCGTGACCATGTACCAGTCCCGTGGCCATGTACCAGCCCGTGGCCATGTACCAGTCCGTGGCCATGTACCAGTCCGTGACCATGTACCAGTCCGTCGCCATGTACCAGCCCGTGGCCATGTACCAGTCCGTGGCCATGTACCAGCCCGTGGCCATGTACCAGTCCTGTGGCCATGTACCAGTCCGTGGCCATGTACCAGTCCGTGGCCATGTACCAGTCCGTGACCATGTACCAGTCCGTGGCCATGCACCAGTCCGTGGCCATGTACCAGTCCGTGGCCATGTACCAGTCCGTCGCCATGTACCAGTCCGTCGCCATGTACCAGTCCGTCGCCATGTACCAACCCTCATGTACCAGGCAAAGAGTCTAAAAGTTGGATATCATGGATGTGTTTTTATGTACTTTGGCTAATATGGTAATTATCACTTAAAATATAGCTCACTTTCTAATTGATTTGTATTGAGTTAAAAGGATATACATGTAGATAATAAAAACCAAACCTAAATGCTGAACCATAGAAATAATGTAACATGTATATCTGTGTAGTCTTCTATCCATTTTATTTGACATTTGACTTTTATGTGCACATGTAACCCATGACACAATGTGCTTGTAACTCTATGCATTTTATAAATATTTAATTCATATCTACAATATGTATTTTTATATATTACTTTAGATTTTTTGTTTGCACAACTGCTTTACATATATTATGTTTTCTCCATTACTTATCTGTACCCAGGCGCGTTTCTGCCTTACGCACTTTACGCACGTGCGTAACCTCCGTTCGAAAAATCGAAAATCTAAATTTACCAGAAACACTAAGAAAGTCGATGCCTAACCCGGGTTAGGAATGATATATTTTATTTCCGTAGTTTCTGTGTTATAAAATCTTATTACCACACCAATAGAGTTGAAAAGATTTTATGTGATTAAACTTATACACGTTAGCATTTTAGCCGTTTATATATTGCATTAAGTTCCTTGCGTGTCTGCATTTTACCTGTTATTCATTAGAAAAGAACCGACTATATTCAAAAGTATTACTACAAAGGTTATTTCACTTGTAATTGTGCGTAACTTCAAAAACGTTCCAGATACGCGCCTGTCTGTACCATTAATGTTGCCTAAAGAAAAAGTGGACGTTGAATCATTCACACGAACTTCTTACAAGACTCTCTTACAGCTACTCAGAGGTGATCATAAACTAATGAAGTCCAGTGTATATTCTCAGAGGAGTTGAAGGATCCCAGTGTCATAGTGTTCAGTGCCATTTACTTCACAATACCAGCACAAGCACATGCCTCTTGATATGCCATTGTCAAGCTTCAAGTTGTCACAGTTCAAAGTCTACCAAGATTGTAAATATACATGAGCATAAGATCTACATACACTGGTGGGGTTTTTTTTGCAAATCTTTACAGAGTGTTTTCTTAATCGACCTAAGCTTTTCTAACTAATCTAAAATAATTTTTCCAGTTCTTAAAAGTGAAATCGGCCAAACGTTGATGTAAGATCAAAACTGGCTCTATTTACCTGCACGAGCTACTGGTACTTGTACATAAGTGTCATGTTCATTAAAGTTTAGGAGGTAGTACCTATGAAAAACCAGGCAATTGTTGCTAGGTAGTATGATGCGATTTTGTAAAATAACCAAAACTTACAAAAAACAATGATGGCTACATAGTAACTGTTATTGAGACAATTGTTGCTAGGTAGTACGATGCGATTTTGTAAAATGACAAAAACTTCAAAAACAATGATTGCTACATCGTACCCGTTATCAATGACGCTATTTTATTTTAAGTTTTTGTATCTATTTGTTTTTTACATATGTGTGGTGGACTTAAATTACGGCTTTACTTTCCACAAATGCGAACGCTGTTTAGGCATTATAAAAGGAGTTGTGACAAAAACGTTAACGTTAACCCGCGATCACCGAATAAGAATATATGACAAAGTCCAATGAGCATTGCAACATATACTTAACTCCGAAAAGGCACAGAACAAAGGTATTTCACATGCAAGCCAAGCCGAAAGTAAGAACAAATTTGTGATGAGTCCTTTAACGAAAAGAGCAAACAGAACAAAGGTATTTCACATGCAAGCCAAGCCGAAAGTAAGAACAAATTTGTGATGAGTCATTTAACGAAAAAAGCAAACAGAACATTGGTATTTCACATGCAGCCAAACAAAAAGTAAGAACAAATTTGTGATGAGTCATTTAACGAAAAAAGCAAACAGAACAAAGGTATTTCACATGCAAGCCAAGCCGAAAGTAAGAACAAATTTGTGATGAGTCATTTAACGAAAAGAGCAAACAGAACAAAGGTATTTCACATGCAAGCCAAGCCGAAAGTAAGAACAAATTTGTGATGAGTCATTTAACGAAAAAAGCAAACAGAACAATGGTATTTCACATGCAGCCTAACAAAAAGTAAGAACAAATTTGTGATGAGTCATTTAACGAAAAAAGCAAACAGAACAATGGTATTTCACATGCAAGCCAAGCCGAAAGTAAGAACAAATTTGTGATGAGTCATTTAACGAAAAGGCACAGAACAAAGGTATTTCACATGCATGCCAAGCCGAAAGTGAGAACAAATTTGTGATGAGTCATTTAACGAAAAGGCACAGAACAAAGGTATTTCACATGCAAGCCAAGCCGAAAGTAAGAACAAATTTGTGATGAGTCATTTAACGAAAAGAGCAAACAGAACAAAGGTATTTCACATGCAAGCCAAGCCGAAAGTAAGAACACATTTGTGATGAGTCATTTAACGAAAAGAGCAAACAGAACAAAGGTATTTCACATGCAAGCCAAACAAAAAGTAAGAACAAATTTGTGATGAGTCATTTAACGAAAAGAGCAAACCGACAGTTACCGCCTTGGAACGGCCAGTCGGCAACGTGGACCGACTGGGGTGCTTAAACCGGAGACCCACCCAACGCCACCATTCTTCTTCTTTTTCTACTACTACTTCTTCTTCTAGTTCTTCTTCTTCTTCTTCTTCTTCTTCTTCTTCTTCTTCTTCTTCTTCTTCTTATTCTTCTTCTTCTTCCAGTACTGTAAATATTTATCTCTAAGTATATCTAAGTATAAAGTGTTAAGCGGCGTATATATGCCGGTTAAAAAAGAGCAACCATATTAGTTCTGGTATTTAGGTCTATGACTAGTGCTGTCTTGAAGGCCTAATGGCTGACTGCATTATTCACCTATTTACTCTGAAAATGAAAATAGTTCCGAAATCATAAGGGTTTTTCAAATCTTTTTGTTAATGAACACAAAAACATTGTAATCAAAATGTAGCCATAAGCAATATGTTTGTATTCAGAAATTACTGAAAATGTGGACTGGATTAAACATAGAAGGGTCAAATATGACTCTATAAGTATTTATACATGGTCAACGATTGCTTGCTTTCAAGAAACTTGGCCGCCATCTTCGTCCTGGATTAAAAAAAGAAAACATGGATTTTTAGTAATCTCAAGGCTGTGTAGTGTTATTGTCCTAATACAAATTTTGGTCAAAATGTGGTCCTATGAAAATAATAGCAACTTTGTTTTCAGAGTCATATACAATTTTCTATCAGTTAAACAAAAAATAACAGTGTCTTTGGCCTAGGAGGTTAATTCACCGATTTATAATTCCCTTGGCCGTTACATTACATTACTCCGTTTCAGTCTTAGTCCAGATAAAAACAAGAAAGAGCCATGATAAGAGACATCCAAGGTGACGTAGAGAGCATGCGCTTTAAGCAATACGATGATTATCCTGGGAACTAAGCACTCTCTTACTCTGTTGATTAATTACATAAACATTTGACAGTAACGAACCATAACTCTGATGCGAAGTGGAGTTTTTCTGCTACTTTGTTTTCCTTGTTCATTGCTACATCTGTTTTAACAAGCTGCATTTCTAACACTGGTATACTCCTTTTCTTTTGTTAAACAAAACCTCGCCAAACGGCTACGTTTCATGCTACTTTTATAATTACAAGCTGCACTTTATTGTTGCAAGCTACCCTATTAAAAACGGAACACTTGGTTCTTTTCTATGAAAAGTGTCTCACATAACACCTACGATATCGTATTATTGACTGCTACACTATCGTACCTATAATAGCATTCCATAAGAGGCACTGATTTCAAGAGAACAGAAGTTATATTTTACTGACGTAAACTTTACAGCTTCTTGTTAACATAAATAAATAAAGTAAAATAAAAAAGAACTAAACATTGGTTAAAGTTGTGTTAGCTGGTGGATGGAGAATGGTACTTCAGTTGATACATAAAGGTCTTAACATAGAGCAATTATATACGACAATATTAACAAAATGAACGTGTTTTTGGTATGTAGTCTTGCTCATTTGTATATAAAATGCATAATAATTTGATAACATTTTGAAATTATTCCCTAAATACCATACATTTAATTACTATTAGCAAACAGTTACGTTTTGTTGATATGATTTACTAAGAAAATCATTAAATCATTTTTCTTACTTATTTTACTTGCATGGTAATTATAACCCCTTTTTAGGTCCCAGTTCATTTCAATGTGTTTTATGTGAGGCTGTCTGAGATTTACTGAATAAGGTTTTAATTATTAATTTATTTATTTATTAAATGTACTTATGTTTGCAATGTTTTCTTTTT
>CM017564.1:35222408-35299908 GCA_007844125.1 Sinonovacula constricta | reverse complement strand
GGCCAGAAGATAAGCTCCCAGTGCCATCTTTAAGGCAGTTGCACTGGCTGCGACAGATTTATCGTCTTCAATGAAGGCCAGAATACGTGTAGCGCCCCCTGTGCCTGTTCGCATCTTGATTGCGCCAAGGATGATAGTGGTGCCGTTCTGGGGGGGATCGAGTCTAGGTTAGCTACGTATTCTAGAATTGGGACTTGATTGGGCTGCAAGTAAAGGTGGCAGTAAGGAGTTCCGGGCTGGCCTGGATCAGGGGAGGGGGTGTCCACACCGAGTACAGATATCTGGGGGAAGGAAGAAAGCCATGCATGCACAGGTATTTCTGATTACATAGTAAACAAAGATATTATTGTTAATTTTACACAACAAAATACAATAACTTGCTGCGAAAAATACACCCATAACAATAATACAAAGTGCTACTGTAAAAGCATGATTTTTAAATTTTCTGGCGATGAAAAATAGTTGGTGAAGACGTTTCCGCTGCTTTAAGATGCAGTTACTTTTGCAAATGGTTTTTATTCACTTATTGTTTGACAATCTAATGGTTTATTTTCATATATGTATCTAGAAAAGCTCCCACTCAGTATCAACAAAAGCACTTGTTTTTTGTCGAACGTTGGTGAACCATAGTTTATCTTTGCACTGTTTGTTAACAGACTAGTTCAAAAAGTCAAAGAACCGTCTACTGTCCATTGTCTTGAAGCGGCCACCGTATGCACGATAAAATTTCACATATTTTTGTTAGTTTTATGCGTTTACTTATTTCGAGACTTGTCAAATGTCCTACATGTACTTTTATGACTGATTACCTGTATTTGTATTGATGCTTTGAATATGAATCTATCTCAGTATTTATCAATATAGTAATGAACATTCTATATATATGTGTGTATATGCTAAAAGTAAATGTGTTACAAGGACTAAAACTTGGAATACGGCCGACTGCAATGTTTGAATGATTCATGTTAACTAAACAAAACACACCAATAGTTTACCTGTCTTTCATTAAGAAGCATTTTGCAAGTCTCTGAGGTAAATCCAGGGTAGTTAAAAGACGACGAATCACTTATATTGTTTGATCCAAATATCATCATGGAGTTTAGATATTTTTCAGCCCAACCTGAGTTCATCATCACATTTGCACCTGGTGGAATCTTTCCGATTTTTTTCTCTGAAATACAAATCTGACTCGTTTCATTTCATTATTGAATGCTATGATTTCTTACGTTACTGGTTGCTTTAACATATCTGATAATCCAAACTGAACAAGACTGACAAACAGTTATCTGGCTATACCATGGAACTGTGCCTCCCAGATTCTATTTGAAACTCCATGTTTTTATAACTTTCCGACACTAGTAACAACTAAGAAGCTACTACACAGAACATCAGCATCCGAATCGCTGTCATCGTGCATTTATCTGCTGAATTCTCGGATTACCGTCTCTTAGATAATTCAACCACAGAGCGGATTCATGATTGATCTTACCATTACAAAATAATCCCACAGGAATTTTGATTCGGCTCTTTTAGAAGTCATATGAAACCAAAATGCCGTTTAAACCAGGAAAGTCTACATTACTCACTTGAGTAGACGTACTTGTCTGAAATAATATGAGGTGAGATTCCGTAATTTGGAGATCCAATCAGAGAAATTAAAATAATGATTTCTGCACCATGCTTCATGCAACATCAACACCTCAAAGAACGCATAAGCAAAATTAAGATCAGTGAGCTCGATATGAAAGCCAATCCGTGTATCTAAATCGTTGCCTTTTGCTTCGCCTGTTTTAATCATTAATGTAGATGCCAATGACTTCGGTTATAGAGCGGTAAAAAGTGAGTAACACTGGACAGATGATGAACTTCAGAGACTAGATAATGAATATACACGCAGGGCAAGTGAGAAGTGCAAGGGGATAGCTAGCGATGCAGCCAGTGGGCCAGCCAGAAACCATTCGCTGATGGACATTGCATGCTTTTTTGCTGGGGCAAGGCTTCCCCTACTCACCCCACTACGGATGGGGGAACAGGGTAGATAGAAACAAGCGAAGGTGGGAAAGGTCGCAGACAAAACCAAGACAACTCTAATGATAAGACATTTGGAAATACGAGTTTCTATTTAAAGTCCAAATCTAAGCACTGGACTACATATTGTCGTCACGAGAAGGCACTCTCAGTCAAAGAAAATATTGTTGGCGCCGTGACAAGAGATAGCTGGCGGCTTGGAAAATGGAGAGACAAGAAGACCAAGAGGACCGTCCAAGACATACCAACTCAACCGTGTTACGGCAGGCTAACACCAACAAACCACAGTACAGCAGCCGAAATTGCTAGGTACCTCAACATACTGGGAACCCAGTTCAGACTTGAGCAAGAAACTCAAATCAATGGAGGCATAACACTGTGTCCTGGCATAATTTTTGCTCTGTTAGCGAGAAAATAGTCTTCATTTAGTGTTTAATGGGAAGACAGATGCAGTCAATTAAGTGAGAAAAATGCATAGGTTTTGAGCATTAGTGCTGCGATGCAGAATGGAAAGTTTGGACTTTTTCATTGAAGTTGGTTGCAGATGGTTTCGTTTGCAACCGGCTTGGTGTGGAAAATATGCAGTATCATGGAGTGAAATGGGATCCCAGAAATAAACCAGAACAATAATTGCAAAAGCTGCAGAAGGAACATCTAGCTGGTTCCTCATTTATGTCTGATGAACTTTTTCATTTTTAAGATAACAGGTTTTGATTTTATTGTATTTGAATCGTCTGACTGACTAAATACAATAAATATACACACAATAAATATACACACAATAAATATACATATAATATTTACTCTCTGTCCCTGCTTTTCTTTGCGTTTTACGGTAATCTACGATCGAATATAGATATAAAATGGCTAAAAAATCACAAATAAAAGCAAATTACTAAAGCAATCACATTCGCAAAGCATAACTACAACTTGTTAATATAAAATTATGCATCAACTCTGTACAACAATTAAATATGAGCAATACCGATGCTGGTATTTTTTTTAAATTAAGCTCAGAAGTATAGCATACCAAGGATGTCCTAAACGGTAACGGCGTTGTTTTCCACCTTGTCTCTAACATCAATAACGACACCAGGTCCAACAAGCTTTTCTGGCGAGATTCCTGAGACGGTCTGTTGGCCTTGTAATGTACTGGAGCAGCCTGGTCTGGTTACTTTGGAAAAACGCCGGCACTTCCGGTCCTGGAGACTGGCAAGTGTGCGCAAGAAGAGCCCGAAAAGTGAAAATTTTCCGTTTGGACTTAGTCTCTTGGACAGCATAAGAGAAAATAACAAAAAAGTGGCTCTTTGGGCCACTTTTTCGGGCACTTCCCAATCGGGCTCGGACCTCAAACCTCTCAGAGGAGCAGTCTGGTTTGGCTTCTTTGGGAAAATGCCGGCACTTCCGGGCCTGGAGACTGGCAAGTGTGCGCAAAAAGAGCCCGAAAAGTGAAAATTTTCCGTTTGGACTTAGTCTCTGGACAGCATAAGCGAAAATAGCAAAAAAGTGCCTCTTTGGGGCACTTCCCAATCGGGCTCGGACCTCAAACCTCTCAGAGGCGCAGTCTGGTCTGGCTTCTTTGGAAAAATGCCGGCACTTCCGGTCCTGGAGACTGGCAAGTGTGCGCAAGAAGAGCCCGAAAAGTGAAAATTTTCCGTTTGGACTTAGTCTCTTGGACAGCATAAGAGAAAATAACAAAAAAGTGGCTCTTTGGGCCACTTTTTCGGGCACTTCCCAATCGGGCTCGGACCTCAAACCTCTCAGAGGAGCAGTCTGGTTTGGCTTCTTTGGGAAAATGCCGGCACTTCCGGGCCTGGAGACTGGCAAGTGTGCGCAAAAAGAGCCCGAAAAGTGAAAATTTTCCGTTTGGACTTAGTCTCTGGACAGCATAAGCGAAAATAGCAAAAAAGTGCCTCTTTGGGGCACTTCCCAATCGGGCTCGGACCTCAAACCTCTCAGAGGCGCAGTCTGGTCTGGCTTCTTTGGAAAAATGCCGGCACTTCCGGTCCTGGAGACTGGCAAGTGTGCGCAAAAAGAGCCGGAAAAGTGAAAATTCTCCGTTTGGACTTAGTCTCTGGACAGCATAGGCGAACATAGTCAAAAGATGCCTCTTTGGGACACTTTTTTCGGGCACTTCCCAATCGTGATCAGACCTGAAACCTCTCAGAGGCGCAGTCGGCTCTGCCTATTTTGGGAAAATGCCGGCACTTCCGGTCCTGGAGATTGGCAAGTGTGCGCAAAAAGAGCTCAAATTATGAAAAATCTCCGTTTAAACTTAGTCTCTGGACAGCATAAGCGAAAATAGTCAATATATGTCTCTTTGGGCCATCTTTTCGGACACTTCCCAATCAGGCTCAGACCTGAAACCTCTCAGAGGCACAGTCGGCTCTGGCTATTTTGGGAAAATGCCGGCACTTCCGGTCCTGGAGACTGGCAAGTGTGCACAAAAAGAGCCGAAAAGTAAAAATTCTCTGTTTGGGTTTAGTCTCTGGACATCATAGGCGAAAATATCCAAAAGATGCCTCTTTGGGCCACTTTTTCGGGCACTTCCCAATCGGGCTCAGACCTGAAACCTCTCAGATGCGCAGTCGGCTCTGGCTATTTTGGGAAAATGCCGGCATTTCTGGTCCTGGAAACTGGCAAGTGTGCGCAAAAAGAGCCCGAAAAGTGAAAATTCTCCATTTGGACTTAGTCTCTGGACAGCATAGACGGAAATAGCCAAAAGATGCCTTTTTGGGCCACTTTTTCGGGCACTTCCCAATCGTGCTCAGACCTAACATCTCTCAGAAACGCAGTCTTGTCTGGCTACTTTGGGAAAATGCCGGCACTTGCGGTCCTGGAGAAGTCGCTGTAAGGTTTACCTTCGTTGGAGAAGTCTTTTGTACACAAATAATTGGCGGTGAAAGAAACAATAAAGAAACAAGTGAGACTAAGTATATAAACTAGTCCTTTGTAATAAAAACATTCGTTTCTAGTGGATTTTTTAAATCATGATGAATATCCTATTTTCAATGTCGAAACACATTTAAAGTTTAGCCCAATTCACATCAATGATATTCATGCATACATGTCTTTTTTACATTTTTAAATTTACCCTCGCTTTGCTTTTGTCTATGTTGGTGCATGAGTGTGTGCGTGCTAGCGTTTGTGCGTTCTTGCGTGTGTGCGTGTGAGCATGCAGGGTAGAGGGTGCTCATGTATGCATGCTTGCTTACTATATTAAAATAACATTAATTACATGTGATGTGTTATGTGTTTTGGGATACACGTTTTTTTTTAAATTTCTGACACAATATTCAGCTGTCTTGTTTTCATGTTATGATAATGAAGAAAAAATAAAAATAAACACTATTTCAATATGTTGTATTATATAACTTCATGCATTGGTTTGACAAAGGCAATATAAATATTGTTCACTGTATATTACAACAGCATCAATGTATTTTAAACGGTTATCTCATGATAATCTACAAAATAATTTTCAAAAGTAACACAGCATTAACCTGTGCTTTGGACACTCGTTTTGCCATTTTTATGTTGTCTTCTCATTGATAGTGTTGTTTTCGTTGAGCATGATGATGATAATAGTAGTTTTGTTTTTAGCTGAATATATTTTTTTAAATTAAGCAAAAAAATACCATTCGTAAAACTTTCAATCAAGAGCTATTGTGTCGTAGGACTAGATTTTATATGCATCTTAATTGTTGATTTTTATCTTAGATACATGATCATTGTAAGTGTAGACTTCTTTAATAAAATTGTGTATTCGCGTTATAAAGGGAAATAATGTATTCTAGACTTACGTAGTAACATACTTATTATCTTTTCTTGGGTCATGATCCTTGTAGATCGTTTTTCACTGGCTTATGCTTCAACCACTGATTACTCGACAACCGGTCATTTTCAAATTATTTTCCGACATGAACCTTTTGATGTAGAAGTTTATGCTACAGGAAATTATAAATCCTTACTTAAGTATTTTACTTTGCTTTTTAATAAATTATTATTAGTAACATTTAACTGAATGATTAACTATACTCAATGTCTTTCAAAAGAGTGTTTGTAAACTTATTTGTCTAAACTGTTTTATTTTTATAAACATGTTTAAAACATTGTGTAAAGATATTTTCCATGTAGGCTTACACTAGAGCTCGAATCGATCATGTAAATACTTTTAAACTTCATACATTGTGTTAACCATTTGTTATTTTCTATTTATAGATCGGTACTATTATGACGATCATGAACCCCATCTTCCATTAAATAAATACACATTGGTAGAAAGACATTTTGTTGTTGACCTTCTTAAACTCAGCTAGTCCGGTAACAATTGCCCATGGAAACACAGTTATGACACTTTAGTTTTGATCTTAGCCTCTTGAATATTTTTTAAGTTTGATGTCTTTTTTCTATATTGTTCAAGAACGTGTGTGTACTGCAGACAAGAAGTAAATGCCGCTACTGATGTTTTCTTAATTTAAAAGGTATTTATATTCCATTTTATTGAAAAAAATGTCATCAAAATATATTGTATCCGTTTTCCTTAGGAGCGGTAAATTCATTATATTCAAATTAACAAACATTACGCTGACTTACTATTGTATGGTAAATATATTACGTATGCCCACTTATTTTCGTTGTGAAGATTTCGTCGTAGACAAACCTGGCTTTGAATTTCTATATAAAAAAGTGTTTTTATCGTTTAATGGGTTTACAAACAAGAATATTTGCTGCTACAATAAACAAGTTTGTACCTGATAATGGTTTGCCGTAAAATAATATTTTCAAAAGCATTCTCTGGCAGTTAAAAAGCGAAGCGTAACATTACACCCGCCTAAACGGAGGTCAGGCTGGGTCAGAACATAAAGCAATTTAATATCTTTTTTGCAACTCTTTAAAAATGTCTATGCAGCATCAGACCTATTTGAAAAGTATTTAATATGTTTTGCAAGAGTTGATTGTGTCGACATTTCTTTATATATCGCTACTATCTGATATTGGAGCGAAAACTGTACCATCAAGTTACAATTTATATTCAATTTTGACAACATCGAGAAAACTATTTCGTTATTATGATCTTCTATTTTGATGTGACCAGAAAATAATGAGATAATTATTTCGTAATTATGATCTATCTTGATGTGACTAGATAATGTCGATATACGTATTTCGTTACTACGACTCATATTTCAAATTACCGCCACTATCCCTCTCAAAGACGCATGATCAGAATCTCCATTTTTTGCTTTCTTTATCACTACATATTGTTACTTTTGAAATTAATTTTATTTGCCGCACATCTTGCTCTTCTGACAACTATGTCGCTCCATGTCACTGTGTAAATAATATTATGTGTATTGGTGTGCTGTAAGCAATGCATTGTTTTGTAGTATACTTAATTCTGAAGTCGTCAAGCAGATAATGTATTGGTGTGCTGTAAGCAATGCATTGTTTTGTAGTATACTTAAATCTGAAGTCGTCAAGCAGATAATGTATTGGTGTGCTGTAAGCAATGCATTGTTTTGTAGTATACTTAAATCTGAAGTCGTCAAGCAGATAATGTATTGGTGTGCTGTAAGCAATGCATTGTTTTGTAGTATACTTAAATCTGAAGTCGTCAAGCAGATAATGTATTGGTGTGCTGTAAGCAATGCATTGTTTTGTAGTATACTTAAATCTGAAGTCGTCAAGCAGATAATGTATTGGTGTGCTGTAAGCAATGCATTGTTTTGTAGTATACTTAAAGAATTATGTAAAGGTCATCAAAAATGTAACATAAAGAGAGTTATATTATGGATTGCTCAAGTAAATCTAGCAGTAAAAAACCGTTGGAAAAACGAACAATAATATGCGTGGCTATTTATCGCCACATTTTTTTCTTAAAATATGCAACGACACGAATACATAGCTTCCTTTATTTCTGTTCGTCAATGTTTACTTAAATAGAATATAACGAATAAACAATAATTGGCGATATTAATATACACTTCGTAGAAATACTTCAATGAAGATGCCAATATGATTAAGTTGTTTTTGTCAAGTAAATAATACTACGTAATGAGTATATTAATAAACATAAAAGAATAATAAACGTTTATGAACTTATATATGAAGACAGAGAAATACAAATTGTTCGCCACCTTTGAGGTTTGAACACACAACCAGCAAAACCTAAATTGCGAGTTTGTACCCTTAAACCCACTAAGCTATGACATTGTAAAATTACGGTAGAAATTATTACTAGTTATACAATTATATTTTTGTTCGGTCAAGAGCGTGATCACAACAGTTGTCTGCAAAACAATCAACAAAGCAAGAAAATATTGGGGTCCATTGTAAACAAAATCTTGGGAAACATGGACTTCAATATGTTTGTTCACCCAAATCTGTCGTTAAAACGAGACATTATCTCGTTAGTACGAAACTATCAACGTTTTCTCGTAATAACGAAATAATATCTCGTTCCATCGAGAAAACACACAAATTATATCTTTTTCTTTGAACAATTCGGCTTTTTGCAAATGAGAACGGATATTAGATGAAATGTGCAAAATTACAAAAAAGTAACACCGTTGAATTGCAACCATAATATATCTATGTTTACTTAGCATACGTTATATATGACCAGTCTTTCTTCTCTGGACAAACTATTATATCAAAATTATATAGCACTCTTCCCATGGATATATATGTACAAAAGTGAGAAGGTAATATATATATAGCAACCGCAAATACAAACAATGCAAACAATATTCATGAGTAAATGGTTTATTAAGTTTTTATTGAAAAAATAATGCAACTAAAGAAAAAGTACGAAAAAATTAATTGCAAATTTGTATGTTGGTATACAATGAAGAGATTTATTTACAATATAAACAAAAGTCACAATATATTTGACTTGACGTTAAATGGACGAATTACAGCCTCTTGTGAAACACATTAGATAAAGTAAGAATAATTACATGGTAACAAATGCAATCCTGGATTGAAATAATAAATATCAAAGGAAATCCACAAATGCACAAGAACCATAACTCTACCGATGTTAAGTTGTAGTTGTTTCCCTTGGTTAGTTTTTCTTGAACGGAAAAGGGTACATGAAAACTACTCACTGGATTCACTTTAAACTTTGTATATATGTACTTTGTGGTGAGTAGAAATGCAGTGCACACGGACGGTAACTCTACCTACGTTATTATGCCCCTTTGTTATGTCCCTTAGCTTATTATTCTTCTTTTATGCATTATACAGAACTGTAAGTCAGGCTTATTTTCCTGCGTCCGACATCACTTCGGGGTGTATTACTTTATATGACTGTTTCCGTCTTTAGACATTCGGTGATTTAGAGTCCCGTTTTGCTTTAACTTCGCAGGCAGCGAATAAATTAAATTAATAACGCCCCTTTGTTTTATGTATTAAATAAATTTGGCCACACTATTCTACAGCACTTCACTGGTAATATTTTGATTTAAATTCATTCAATGACACCACGGAGGTAGGGAGGGGCGCCTGCTGGTGTGTGTCATCACGGTGATGGGGAGGGGCGCCTGCTAGTGTGTGCCATCACGGGGATGGGGAGGGGCGCCTGCTGGTGTGTGCCATCACGGTGATGGGGTGGGGCGCCTGCTGGTGTGTGCCATCACGGTGATGGGGTGGGGCGCCTGCTGGTGTGTGCCATCACGGTGATGGGGTGGGGCGCCTGCTGGTGTGTGCCATCACGGTGATGGGATGGGGCGCCTGCTGGTGTGTGCCATCACGGTGATGGGGTGGGGCGCCTGCTGGTGTGTGTCATCACGGTGATGGGGTGGGGCGCCTGCTGGTGTGTGTCATCACGGTGATGGGGTGGGGCGCCTGCTGGTGTGTGCCATCACGGTGATGGGGTGGGGCGCCTGCTGGTGTGTGTCATCACGGTGATGGGGTGGGGCGCCTGCTGGTGTGTGCCATCATGGTGATGGGATGGGGCGCCTGCTGGTGTGTGTCATCACGGTGATGGGGTGGGGCGCCTGCTGGTGTGTGCCATCACGGTGATGGGGTGGGGCGCCTGCTGGTGTGTGCCATCACGGTGATGGGGTGGGGCGCCTGCTGGTGTGTGTCATCACGGTGATGGGGTGGGGCGCCTGCTGGTGTGTGTCATCACGGTGATGGGGTGGGGCGCCTGCTGGTGTGTGCCATCACGGTGATGGGATGGGGCGCCTGCTGGTGTGTGCCATCACGGTGATGGGGAGGGGCGCCTGCTAGTGTATGTCATCACGGTGATGGGGTGGGGCGCCTGCTGGTGTGTGCCATCACGGTGATGGGGTGGGGCGCCTGCTGGTGTGTGTCATCACGGTGATGGGGTGGGGCGCCTGCTGGTGTGTGCCATCACGGTGATGGGGTGGGGCGCCTGCTGGTGTGTGCCATCACGGTGATGGGGAGGGGCGCCTGCTTGTGTGTGCCATCACGGTGATGGGGAGGGGCGCCTGCTGGTGTGTGCCATCACGGTGATGGGGAGGAGCGCCTGCTTGTGTGTGCCATCACGGTGATGGGATGGGGCGCCTGCTGGTGTGTGCCATCACGGTGATGGGATGGGGCGCCTGCTGGTGTGTGCCATCACGGTGATGGGATGGGGCGCCTGCTGGTGTGTGCCATCACGGTGATGGGGAGGGGCGCCTGCTGGTGTGTGCCATCACGGTGATGGGATGGGGCGCCTGCTGGTGTGTGCCATCACGGTGATGGGGTGGGGCGCCTGCTGGTGTGTGTCATCATGGTGATGGGGAGGGGCGCCTGCTGGTGTGTGCCATCACGGTGATGGGGTGGGGCGCCTGCTGGTGTGTGTCATCACGGTGATGGGGAGGGGCGCCTGCTAGTGTGTGCCATCACGGTGATGGGGTGGGGCGCCTGCTGGTGTGTGTCATCATGGTGATGGGATGGGGCGCCTGCTGGTGTGTGCCATCACGGTGATGGGGAGGGGCGCCTGCTGGTGTGTGCCATCACGGTGATGGGGTGGGGCGCCTGCTGGTGTGTGCCATCATGGTGATGGGGTGGGGCGCCTGCTGGTGTGTGTCATCATGGTGATGGGGAGGGGCGCCTGCTGGTGTGTGTCATCATGGTGATGGGGTGGGGCGCCTGCTGGTGTGTGTCATCATGGTGATGGGGAGGGGCGCCTGCTGGTGTGTGCCATCACGGTGATGGGGTGGGGCGCCTGCTGGTGTGTGCCATCACGGTGATGGGATGGGGCGCCTGCTGGTGTGTGCCATCACGGTGATGGGGTGGGGCGCCTGCTGGTGTGTGTCATCATGGTGATGGGGAGGGGCGCCTGCTGGTGTGTGCCATCACGGTGATGGGGTGGGGCGCCTGCTGGTGTGTGTCATCACGGTGATGGGGTGGGGCGCCTGCTAGTGTGTGTCATCACGGTGATGGGGAGGGGCGCCTGCTGGTGTGTGTCATCATGGTGATGGGATGGGGCGCCTGCTGGTGTGTGCCATCACGGTGATGGGGTGGGGCGCCTGCTGGTGTGTGTCATCACGGTGATGGGGAGGGGCGCCTGCTGGTGTGTGTCATCATGGTGATGGGGAGGGGCGCCTGCTGGTGTGTGCCATCACGGTGATGGGGTGGGGCGCCTGCTGGTGTGTGCCATCACGGTGATGGGGAGGGGCGCCTGCTTGTGTGTGCCATCACGGTGATGGGGAGGGGCGCCTGCTGGTGTGTGCCATCACGGTGATGGGGAGGAGCGCCTGCTTGTGTGTGCCATCACGGTGATGGGATGGGGCGCCTGCTGGTGTGTGCCATCACGGTGATGGGATGGGGCGCCTGCTGGTGTGTGCCATCACGGTGATGGGGTGGGGCGCCTGCTGGTGTGTGTCATCACGGTGATGGGGAGGGGCGCCTGCTGGTGTGTGTCATCATGGTGATGGGGTGGGGCGCCTGCTGGTGTGTGCCATCACGATGATGGAGAGGGGCGCCTGCTGGTGTGTGCCATCACGGTGATGGGGAGGGGCGCCTGCTGGTGTGTGCCATCACGGTGATGGAGAGGGGCGCCTGCTGGTGTGTGCCATCACGGTGATGGGGAGGGGCGCCTGCTGGTGTGTGTCATCACGGTGATGGGGTGGGGCGCCTGCTGGTGTGTGTCATCACGGTGATGGGGAGGGGCGCCTGCTGGTGTGTGCCATCACGGTGATGGGGTGGGGCGCCTGCTGGTGTGTGTCATCACGGTGATGGGGTGGGGCGCCTGCTGGTGTGTGTCATCATGGTGATGGGGAGGGGCGCCTGCTTGTGTGTGTCATCACGGTGATGGGGTGGGGCGCCTGCTGGTGTGTGTCATCATGGTGATGGGGAGGGGCGCCTGCTTGTGTGTGCCATCACGGTGATGGGATGGGGCGCCTGCTGGTGTGTGCCATCACGGTGATGGAGAGGGGCGCCTGCTGGTGTGTGCCATCACGGTGATGGGGAGGGGCGCCTGCTGGTGTGTGCCATCACGGTGATGGGATGGGGCGCCTGCTGGTGTGTGCCATCACGGTGATGGGGTGGGGCGCCTGCTGGTGTGTGCCATCACGGTGATGGGGTGGGGCGCCTGCTGGTGTGTGCCATCACGGTGATGGGGTGGGGCGCCTGCTGGTGTGTGCCATCACGGTGATGGGATGGGGCGCCTGCTGGTGTGTGCCATCACGGTGATGGGGTGGGGCGCCTGCTGGTGTGTGCCATCACGGTGATGGGGTGGGGCGCCTGCTGGTGTGTGTCATCACGGTGATGGGGAGGGGCGCCTGCTGGTGTGTGCCATCACGGTGATGGGGTGGGGCGCCTGCTGGTGTGTGCCATCACGGTGATGGGGTGGGGCGCCTGCTGGTGTGTGCCATCACGGTGATGGGGTGGGGCGCCTGCTGGTGTGTGCCATCACGATGATGGAGAGGGGCGCCTGCTGGTGTGTGTCATCACGGTGATGGGGTGGGGCGCCTGCTGGTGTGTGTCATCACGGTGATGGGGTGGGGCGCCTGCTGGTGTGTGCCATCACGGTGATGGGGTGGGGCGCCTGCTGGTGTGTGTCATCACGGTGATGGGATGGGGCGCCTGCTAGTGTGTGTCATCATGGTGATGGGGAGGGGCGCCTGCTTGTGTGTGTCATCACGGTGATGGGATGGGGCGCCTGCTGGTGTGTGTCATCATGGTGATGGGGAGGGGCGCCTGCTTGTGTGTGTCATCACGGTGATGGGGTGGGGCGCCTGCTGGTGTGTGCCATCACAAGGTTGGGGAGGGGCGCCTGCTGGTATGTGCCATCACGGTGATGGGGAGGAGCGCCTGCTGGTGTGTGCCATCACGGGGATAGGAGGGGCGCCTGCTGGTGTGTGTCATCATGGTGATGGGGAGGGGCGCCTGCTTGTGTGTGTCATCACGGTGATGGGGTGGGGCGCCTGCTGGTGTGTGCCATCACAAGGTTGGGGAGGGGCGCCTGCTGGTATGTGCCATCACGGTGATGGGGTGGGGCGCCTGCTGGTGTGTGTCATCACGGTGATGGGGTGGGGCGCCTGCTAGTGTGTGTCATCACGGTGATGGGGAGGGGCGCCTGCTAGTGTGCGACACCACGGGGATAGGGAGGGGCGCCTGCTGGTGTGTGCCATCACGGTGATGGGGAGGGGCGCCTGCTGGTGTGTGCCATCACGGTGATGGGGTGGGGCGCCTGCTAGTGTGCGACACCACGGGGATGAGCAGGGACGCCTGCTGGTGTGTGTGCTACCAAGCTTTCTTGCGCAAATTATATGCATTTCATGTTTGTTTATTGCATAGTGGAATGTGGCTCTTTGTCATTTGCTGGTATATTGTATATTTGTTGTTTGCTTTTGTGTAGTTCCTTACAAGGCCGAGTTTACACATCTCTTCAATACCTAAACTACATTTTAGGAGATTGTTTGTTTTTTGTTTAATTTCCGATTAACATACAATACGTGGATAATACAATAAATATTCTGTGTCCACATTGGTCAGACCCGTTATGCATAATCTGCATCAGAAGGAGCCTTTTCGGTTTTCAAATGAGGAAACATACTTTCTACTTCACTTTTCCTTCTGATTTTAATGCAACACGGTAGGCGGTATGTCATAACTGACAGCCGGTACGTCAAGAGAATAAGTGTAACCGCGTTTTTCAACACGAAGAACACTAAACTGTACGTGAACAACTGTAGTGTGATCATGATATACAAACGGACAACTAGAAAGGGACCATCTTGAAGGAAAATCCCCATACACGTAACAACCACTTCAACGAACTTGTCTCCGCATGCGCGAGTGATATTCTGAATCCGGGGACTTTTAATATGGCGGAACTGGCGTTTATGGACAAGGTTTGGGATAAACTGAACAAAACTGGCTGTCCATACAGCTAGAACGACGTAGGTAAGCTGGAGATCCGCTCTGACCTCATCCTCGTCGAACACGGCCAAGAGTTCCATAATGTCTGAAGCAATTGCGAGAAACTCCAGCAGAAGGTCGGCTAGGAACTCACGTGACACCTCTCCTCTTGGGATGAGCCAGCGACAGAACACAATGAGGTAGATCAACGTCTCCTGGATTATTATGATCCACGTGTCAAGACTGAGGTTCGGGCCAAGGCTCTGCAAATAGATTGGTTGTGTATGCTTTGGCAATTGTGGTGTTGGTGGTTACTGTGGGGTCGGTGGCCAAGGTGTTGGCATCGGTTGTGGTTGCATATGATGAGGAATGGGATATGCCGGCATTTTTGCCGATACTGCGCAGCGACATTCTACTATTATAGCACAGGGGCACTTATGAAGTACCCGGGGACGGAACCCGGCCGGTCCATTTTAATGACACCGACGAGTCAGGCGTAGTGCTGTCCCCTTAGCCCCGAGCGTTAGTAGGAAAGCCACTACTACCAACTTTAAAGTCTTTGGTTTGACCCGGCCGGGGTTTAAATCCCCGACCTCCCTATCCACAAGCCCACGCTCCACCACCTGAGTTATTGCGGCCGGTGGTATATAATATGATAAAAGAAAATAACACATGCCTTAAATAGAATACAAAATAACACATCGACTATAAAACGTTCTAAACAATATTAGGAATTTCGACATACGTTAAGTGTGCGGTTAATGATTGTGAAAGATTTACAGAAACAATACGATTCACAGATAAATGTTTTCTAAAAATTATGATCTTCTGATTATAAATGACTAAAAATGAATTGATGGTTTCTACCGCACACACACACAAACACGCACGCACGCACGCACACACACACATATATGGTTTTTAATAAACTTCATAGTTAAAACAGTACCTCATTGCCTGCGTCCGATGTATTATTTCCCGACGGCAATGGTGTAGACGTTACGTTAAAGACGCCACTTGTGGCGTTGGAGGTGATATTAGCCTGAAAATCAAACCAAGTAGCGTTGGTCGGACTTCCGGTCGTTATCGTGGCCACGATTGTGGTTGTTGGTCGTGGTGTCGTTATGTAGCCTGTCGTTGTAGACAGGGTATCGGGACCTATGGACTGCTGGACAAACTGGTCGTGTTGCTTGATTTGAAGAAGCCATACTGCCGGAATTGTCGTGGTCAGATAAAAGAAGAAACATGGACACCACCTACAATTTTAAACATTTTACTTTATTACGTTTATGTGGTTACGGTGAAGAATTTGTCTATGTGAGCTAATATGGCGTTGGTATGACCACAGTGTGTTGTACGGATTATGTCAAGTTAACAGTTATCTTGGAATTAGTTACTGGGTATTCAATTATGTTATTATTATTGGTACATAGTGATTACAATAAAGAAACACTTGCTAATTGTGCAGATGGGAGATGTTCTGTGAGAGAAAATCGAAAACAGTCCCAGTTTTTGGAACTTGTATTGGCGAATAATAGCAAGATATTCCATATAATCCATTTACAGCTCATTTCGACATTTCGGTCGCCAATCAGAATAGAATCTTTAATGATCATGCTTTGCAGATATATATTAACTTCATTTTAATATAAAAAAATAATATAGAACACTGCCACACATGAGAGATATTGTTGAACACGTTTAATTAGTTTTCAGTTTTTAAAACTGAGGAACACTTGTTTGGTTCATGCACAAGCATGGAAACCTTTCTTGGGCCGATTTGATGGCTGACAATATTCAAATGTGAAATTATATTTGTGAAAAGTAGAATACAACGGTTAAAATTAATTGTATCTTGTACTCACATCCTTTACGTTGTATCATCGATTATTAATTTGAAATAAAAACAAAAATTCTTACCATTTATAGTCAACTCCACGCCGCTTTGATACTACGTAGATCCCTTCTGCAATCAGAAACAAATTTAAAATGGCCATCAACCAATACAAATCGTTGTTATATTCCTCTGTTACGCGCCATACCGACACTAGATTGTGACCAATTAGAAGTAGTCGTACAATGAGGGCTTTGGCAACGGACCCTTGTTTCCATATGGAGAAAGCGTCCGGGTTTTGAACGGGGACTTTTCTATCCTCGAATAGCACTACGACCCCTTCATTGACGTGAGGGTTATCTACCTTCCACAGGATATCAGACGTGCCATACTTCCGGGAGAATTTTCCGCTTCCGTCGTGTTTGTAAACCTCTCGGACGTCGCCATTCCTTTGGGATGCTCTAGGAAGTGGACCATTCAGGTACTGGATAAATCGATCTTGCCACACAACTTTCCGCCTTAATTCAGTACCGGATAAATTGTTCATTGTAAACGATAGAAAACGAAATAATCGAAATGTCCGATAATTAATTTTAAGTTCTTTTAAATCGCAATTATTGTGTTACAATTTATGCTTGAAGTAGATCCACTTAAACGACGAGACTAAGAGATATGTTCATAATCCTTATCGTTTCAAAGAAGAACCAGCGTGTCGCTTTTTGTGCGTATTCTATGCTAAATCAGAAAATACAATACGCTCACAAGCAAATGACTCAAAAAGACGAAAGAAATCGCCTCAAACTTGATAACAGTATTGTTAATGTCATCCAATCGAAGATTACAATCCACATAAATCATTACAGTAACCCTTTTCAATGAGACAGAAACACGCGCAAAAGGATACTCATGTTTATATATTTGATATTTGCAGACTATGAATAATTGGACATTGACCAATCAACGTTACTATCCTTAATCTATAATACTAAGCTCAGAATAAACTTTGTAAAAAGACAACATGAACGAAACTAAATTTTCGCTGTCCCGTAGTGCGTATTGTCAATGATGACTAGTCGCGTGAAATGAATTGTGGAGTTGGGGTTTTAACATCTTTATTCAATGAAATGATGAAGCGGCATCTGTTATAGTACAGCTAATTTGTATACGCTGTTCAAAACTTGTCAACATAAATCTTGCTTTTATGTGTTTTGGCCCTCCTACGCGTAAGTCAAAAGGCGGCCCGGTGGGTAACCTAGTTGACTTGTCAGGCAAATTATGATTTGAATTATTGGGCAGTGTCGTTTGAGGCACTGTACAGTGTTAGGAGAAAGCGGAATTTCGGAAAGACGAAGGATTGACCCTGCATGACCTTGACGACTCGCGGTCAGTCGTCACGCTTGGGAAGAAGTTGTGCGTGTACAGAAACAATAATGTATGTCGACAGAGACTGGAAACGTCGATTATGTCCAAGCTTGCTTCTAATCTGGAAGATCAAGCAATTTTATTGTGTAATGCAGATGCATATGAAATGCAGATATAATTATGATTGAATAATGCCGGGCAGGAATATCACCCAGTTATTAGGGGAAAGGGTCGAAAAGGGCAGCAAACTGTCAGTAGAACGAGTGTTCCACAGACTACGTATAATTTACAAAGGAAATCTATTATTGATATCCCTCGCGGAGCCCCGCTGCCTTTTTTAATTTATAGTTTTAGAAGAGGCGATGTTCGTTTGTTTGTTGCCGCTGACGACTTGCCTCTTTTTAATACGTTGTACATTTGATTCCCCACAGAATAATTCTGGCCATTACTTGTACACCTTCAATCGTATAAAAGGTAAATGTACTACGCATAAACGTAGCTTTCAGCACTTTGATACTAATGGGAAAAAATACATCTTGGCAGCCGCGGATCCATACCAGTTCACACCGTTTCACGTGAAACGGTCAAAATACCTGAAGCTAATGAGGCCCCAAATAATTGGTTTCACGCTCTGAACACAACCACAGGGATAAGTAGAGTTTTTGAACAAAGTTCCGTCAAAATACAGCGAAACAATGCTGTAATAGTCCAATTTCACGATTCTGCTTTAAAATTTTGTGGACGCGGCCATCTTACTGGTCACGTGATAAGCGAAGTAACGAGTCGTTTCATTGGTATAGAAATCCAGAAACCACTTGTTGTCTAATGAAACAACTCCTCTCAAAACGATTAGGCTTGCTGTCACGTGACCAGTTAGATGGCCGCGTCCACAAAATTTTATTTAGGATAGCAACAATTTTATAGGGGGCACTATATGAAATGGTGATATTGAAGTTACATCCCTTGTTAATATTATAGATATATATGTTAAAAAAATCTACTTATCCCTGTGAACACAACAACTGCTAAGCATATTAGCTAGGCAAATGTATGTCAATTGAATAGTAGTTGTGTCCCTTTTACAATGAAACATCTTTTATACTTGAATGGGACCCAGGTCTGGCTACATGATTCCCCTCGGTAACTGTGAATAGGTCAAATTTCGGGTCTGGATCCGCCCATGTTTAGCCATGTATTGCAAAAATAAAAGATGAAATGAATTTGTCTTTAAACGATACCATGCAATATGGTTATGAGGAAACAAAAAAAATGAAATATGAATCTGTTTTTCTTATGTACACTTTGCCTCCACTTACGTGTATCTTGGTTATGACTGTCTATTGTTAAATTCCATAGACAAATATCAGTGTAAGGGATTATGGAAGTCTTAAAAAGTTTGAAACTGACATTTTTAAGTTAGTCCGCTTGTCTCATTTAACCACACGTAACGCATCACAGAAATTGAAGCGTACACCTGTACACAGCGAGACTATTGGAGCAATACAATAAAACCCGTCATGATCATGAAGATACCTTTAAACCCACATTTGATGAATAATTCATGTCAAGTTTAATACTGATGAATTTATGTCACGATGACCTCATTTTACTGCTATGTCGTTTTATAGCTAGTGATGACAAATTAATAGCTCAGTAGAAAGTAGATTTTTGCGGTGTTTATGTAGTCTTAATTTGCGATACTCGACTTGACCAAGCTTCAGCAAATAGTAAAGACTTCGATTGCTGCTGGGAACAATCTGATCAGTATTCACAACATTTGCTGATTGATCTTTATCAATATGTCTTGTCATTAGACGAGGTTGTCCATTACACGAGGTTGTTCATTAGAAGAGGTTGTCTTTTACACGAGCATGTCATTACACAAGGTTGTCCATTACACGAGGTTGTTTATTACACGAGGTTGTCCATTAGACGAGGTTGTTCATTACACGAGGTTGTCCATTACACAAGGTTGTTCATTACACGAGGTTGTTCATTACACGAGGTTGTCTATTATACGAGGTTGTCCATTACACGAGGTTGACCATTACACGAGGTTGTCCATTACACGAGGTTGTCTATTATACGAGGTTGTTCATTACACGAGGTTGTTCATTACACGAGGTTGACCATTACACGGTGTTGTCCATTACACGAGGTTGTCCATTACACGAGGTTGTCTATGATACGAGGTTGTTCATTACACGAGGTTGTCCATTATACGAGGTTGTTCATTATACGAGGTTGTTCATTACACGAGGTTGACCATTACACGAGGTTGTTAGTTACACGAGGTTGTTCATTATACGAGGTTGTTTATTATACGAGGTTGTCCATTACACGAGGTTGACCATTACACGAGGTTGTCCATTACACGAGGTTGTACATTACACGAGGTTGTCTATTATACGAGGTTGTTCATTAGAAGAGGTTGTCTATTACACGAGCATGTTCATTACACAAGGTTGTCCATTACACGAGGTTGTCTATTATACGATGTTGTTCATTAGAAGAGGTTGTCTATTACACGAGCATGTTCATTACACGAGGTTGTCCATTACACGAGGTTGTTCATTTTACGAGGTTGTTCATTACACGAGGTTGTTCATTATACGAGGTTGTTCATTACACTAGGTTGTCCATTACACGAGGTTGTCCATTATATGAGGTTGTTCATTACACGAGGTTGTTCATTACACGAGGTTGGCCATTACACGAGGTTGTCCGGTACACGAGGTTGTCCATTACACGAGGTTGTCCATTACACGAGGTTGTTCATTATACGAGGTTGTCCATTACACGAGGTTGTCCATTACACGAGGTTGTCCATTACACGAGGTTGTTCATTAGACGAGGTTGTCTATTATACGAGGTTGTTCATTACACGAGATTGTTCATTAGACAAGGTTGTCCATTACACGAGGTTTTTCATTAGACGAGGTTGTTAATAGTAAGAATTGATTATACGTCAATGTAACAGACTGGGAATACAGAAGCTTTGATGTCGTATGTCAGACTTTTCTTATTATTTGGTTGACTTTGCCTCAGAGTTGCTTAATTTATTTGAGTTTGTTTCTCAATAGAACGATATAATTAATAGATTCCTAATACAAATGTAATGCACAAACTAACAGTTTCGTGTAAATGACTATTCTCCTCTTTATATCATATGAACGACAGAAATGAAGTTTCTGTTTTATTCCGTATACAATTCTAAGAGTATTTAAGTATTTATTGGTAAAACAAAAATGGGAAGGTTGATTGTGAATGTGCATAATTTCCTGTTCCCATTTTCTTATCTCAATTCCTTACTACCATTTCCTTCTCTCCTTGTCCAACTTCCATTTCCTTCTCTCCTTGTCCAACTACCATTTCCTTCTCTCCTTGTCCAACTACCATTACCTTCTATCCTTGTCTAACTACCATTACCTTCTATCCTTGTCCAACTACCATTTCCTTTTCTCCTTGTCCAACTACCATTTCCTTCTCTCCTTGTCCAACTTCCATTTCCTTCTCTCCTTGTCCAACTACCATTTCCTTCTCTCCTTGTCCAACTACCATTTCCTTCTCTCCTTGTCTAACTACCATTACCTTCTATCCTTGTCCAACTACCATTTCCTTCTCTCCTTGTCCAACTTCCATTTCCTTCTCTCCTTGTCCAACTACCATTTTCTTCTCTCCTTGTCCAACTACCATTTCCTTCTCTCCTTGTCCAACTACCATTTCCTTCTATCCTTGTCCAACTACCATTTCCTTCTCTCCTTGTCCAACTACCATTTCCTTCTCTCCTTGTCCAACTACCATTTCCTTCTCTCCTTGTCCAACTACCATTTCCTTCTCTCCTTGTCCAACTACCATTTCCTTCTCTCCTTGTCCAACTACCATTTCCTTCTCTCCTTGTCCAACTACCATTTCCGTCTCTTCTTGTCCAACTACCATTTCCTTCTCTCCTGGTCCAACTACCATTTCCTTATCTCCTTGTCCAACTACCATTTCCTTCTCTCCTTGTCCAACTACCATTTCCTTCTCTCCTTGTCCAACTACCATTTCCTTCTCTCCTTGTCCAACTACCATTTCCTTCTCTCCTTGTCCAACTACCATTTCTTTCTCTCCTTGTCCAACTACCATTTCCTTCTCTCCTTGTCCAACTACCATTTCCTTCTCTCCTTGTCCAACTACCATTTCCTTCTCTCCTTGTCCAACTACCATTTCCTTCTCTCCTTGTCCAACTACCATTTCCTTCTCTCCTTGTCCAACTACCATTTCCTTCTCTCCTTGTCCAACTACCATTTCCTTCTCTCCTTGTCCAACTACCATTTTCTTCTCTCCTTGTCCAACTACCATTTCCTTCTCTCCTTGTCCAACTACCATTTCCTTCTCTCCTTGTCCAACTACATCTCTCCTTGTCCAACTACCATTTTCTTCTCTCCTTGTCCAACTTCCATTTCCTTCTCTCCTTGTCCAACTACCATTTCCTTCTCTCCTTGTCCAACTACCATTTCCTTCTCTCCTTGTCCAACTACCATTTCCTTCTCTCCTTGTCCAACTACCATTTCCTTCTCTCCTTGTCCAACTACCATTTACTTCTCTCCTTGTCCAACTACCATTTACTTCTCTCCTTGTCCAGCTACCATTTCCTACAATCAATGCCCAGCCACCATTTTCTTTTCTTAATGTCCATTTTCCACTTTCTTCTCCCTTTGTCAAATTACGATTTTATTCTGTCCTTTTCAAACTGACAGTTTCTTCTCCACTCCTAGCCTACTTTTGATGATGATGATGATGATGATGATGATGATGATGATGATGATGATGATGATGATGATGATGATGATAATGATGATGATGATGATAACAATTATTACAATGATGGTGATGATGATGATGATGATGATGATGATGATGATGATGATGATGATGATGATGATGATGATGATGATGATGATGATTATGAACATTTTCTTCAGATGGAGTTTACATAAAATTACGATAAAACTACAAAGATGGGCGTAAATATGTTTTAGATGCAGTTAAATGTTCTACACAAAAGCTTGTCATCATGTTTCAAATGATACTATTATAAGAAACAATTTCAGAAAGCTGTATTCAGCCTCAAAGAATAACAGTGAGTGAACGATAAATGTGTATACAGGTAAGTTTATGGCGGATTTTAAGGTAGACCAAACGTACTCAGCACCCCCAGATTAAGATGGAGCAAAATATCCATAAAATCAACCGGACGGTTAATTTTGTTTTAATTTTGCATCTCCGTGTCCTTCAAAGCATACAACACAACAATTGTAATGTTATATTCAAATTCTATAAATTGTCTTTGACATTTGCCTTAAATTACGTGTTTTACCGATGTAATTAATCTGGATTAACATGAGGTACTATAAAGGGAACAACTAAGATTTTTCCATCAGTTTGACGAGAAGCGCTGGTAATAACAACACAAAGAGCCTGTAAAATACACAAATCTACGAAAACGATACATCCTGACATTTAAACGGCCTTGACATAATCGGTGTTCTTTAATGCGTTTACTTTTGCACTGTTTTGAATTGTTTAATAAATGTTCGATTAAATTATCATTACTGTCTATATAATTATGTTCAAAGTCGTTTGTTGTTTGAACAATATGGGGAGAATAAGCGTTATAAATAAATGTTTCACCAGGTACGGGAGGCCCCGGGTTCGTTAAAAATGGTAGTGGTATAGCTCCCTTGCTAATGCTCAAGCAAATATAAGGGTAGTTCCACGACCGGTTGGCCCGGTGTCAGGATAATGTGACTGGGTGTGGTATCATGCCAGGTGTTCACGGCATGCTATACACAGTGAAGGCAGCACTATATCTGCTTCAAGTGGACACCGTCTCCAGATAACTGAAAAACTGTTGGTGGGACGATAAACCAAATAAATAAATAAATAAATAAATAAATAAATAAATAAATAAATATAAATGTTTCAGGAGTTGTCGAGTCCTGTTTGACTTTATGTACTAATTGAAAAATAGATTATGCATGCGCAAGTTAACAGCGTATGTGATTAATACTGTTATGAATGAAACTAAAAAAAACACAACAACGTGTAGTATGAATGACAGTGTGTCGGGAACTAATGGTCATGTCCCAGCTGCTTTGATGCAGGAAAGGTGAATCGGCGAAATATAAAGGTTCAATAATTATTCTATCATATAAAAAATCGGCAGGACCTAATTCTTCCATTCACGGACTTTCTTCCTTTTTACAAAATATCAATGAGAGCTTTTTGGCGGAACAGATTATTTATAACATTTTTATGAATCAATATTATAAAATTATATTCCTTTCAAATATATATCCTCTGACCCCACTAAATCCTCGCACTAGATTTCTCTTGCAGGTACAACGTCGCACAAAAACATGAAAACATTTGCATAAAATTAATCCCTCCAGTTTAGCCTCACAGTGTGACAATTAGCTTGTCAATGATGCCTTAATGAAATTTAAATTGGCGGATATAATACAATTTGTTCCGTCCCATCCAAGCCTTGGATTACTTACAGAGGTGAAAAGGCTACATTCCAAAATCTAATAATATTAAATCTTCAGGTACCTGTATAAAAGGAACATCTTGGTCCTGTTTAACTCAGTGTATTGTCAACTTTTGTAGCATTAAAAAGAATATGAAGAAAAACAGGTTAAAGATGCTTAAAACATTTTTTAAACAAATGTCAAACTGTATAACATAAAAAAAAACATCGACATATATTTTGTACAAAATAATATTACTGAACGTCATAAATACGACTTTTACAATATAAGAACATTTTTTTCTCGTTATAAGATTCTATTTTTGCGTGCACTTTATTATTATTATTATATACCAAACTTCTTAAGCACTTTTTTCATGTACAATTAACACGTTCAAAAGTACTGTACAGTGTAACCAAATAAATAATACAATATTTTAAAACAAATTAAAACAAAGATATTGCTCCAGTCACACATAAAAATAAAATACAGATAAGACTTAAGAATTTGTTAGAAAGCGACTCTGGTACAAAAAATAATCAGTCCAGATAAAACCTCTTAAATAAGTGAGTTTTAAGTGCTCTCTTAAACACTGTTAGGGTTTCACAGCTTTTAAGTGATTTATTTAGGTAGGGCATTCCAGAGTTTAGGGGCTGCCGTAACGCAAACGCGCGATCACCGTAAGTCACAGTCCTACTACGCGGTACAACCAGCGTTAAACAATCATTCTGGGACCTAAGTTGTCTGGATGGGATATAAATGTCTAGCATGTTTTGTATGTAGGTAGGTGCCTGTCCGTGAAGCGCCTTAAACACATTTGTAAGGAGTTTGTACTCGACTCTGATGTGCACAGGAAGCCAATGTAGTTCCTTTAATACATGGGTTATATGGAAGTTACGTGGTGTCCTGGTTACAACGCGAGCAGCCGTATTTTGAACATTTTGGAGCTTGTTGAGAACGTACTTAGGAGATCCATATAGCAGTGAATTGCAGTAATCTAGTCTTGATGTCACTAACGAGTTTATCAGGGTTCTAGTTGAATCAACGGTCAGGTATTTACGAATTTGACCTATTTGTCGAATTTGCATGAAGCATGAACGAGAAACTGAGTTCACATGTTGTTCCATGTCTAAATGAGAGTCCAGTATGGCACCAAGGTTTCTAACTCTTGTTGATGGTTTTATTACAGAATCGCCTACCCTTACAGTAAGATCTTCAACGTCACTTCGTTTTGGTACAAAGGCAATCACCTCTGTTTTGTCCGCATTGAGTTTGAGAAAGTTATTATTCATCCATAGTATGATGTCATTCAGGCATGCTTCAATCCGTCGCAAGGTCTCATTGTGTGAAATGGTTTCTTTTGGTTTAAACGCCATGTACAATTGCCAATCGCCAGCGTAGAAATGATGTCGAAGTTTATGCTTCCGATAGATCGCGCTCACAGGTTTAGTGTACATGATGTAATTCTTCGGGCCAAGAACAGACCCTTGTGGCACAGAAAATGTCATACGTACAGGTTTTGACAGTTCTCCGAAGACAGTTTACTTAGATACGATTTCATCCATTGTAAAGGTTTGCCTACTATGCCGAAGTGTTACTAAATTGTTTCCTCAATTTAATACAAGGAAACTTACTTATTTCTAAAGGTTATGCCGAAGTGTTACTTATTTTTTTTCCTCAATTTAATACAAGGAAACTTACTTATTTCTAAAGGTTAATGCAGGGATACGGTGTATGTACTATGTGTTGACTAAGGTGTAATTATAATTATTTGCATTTATATTATCGCGAGATGTGTGCAGGAAGAAAGAAAATTCCATTGAATGGATCGTCTTTATTTTAGCGACATTGTTGACTGGTGATAATTTTAAGGTCAAGATTAGGTCAATGTTGACGGATAATACATCATTACTCAACTTTTCATTACGTTTTTAAAACTTTTGAATCTTTGTCTGACTATAACTTTAACGTGTATCACAATTTCTCACTAACCCATTTGGTTTTAATGACAGCTTCAACAGTGATTTCAGGTGAGACATTGGATCCTTCGTCCTCTTGTGTAGAACAAATGTTTAAATAATCTGAAAAATCCTTTGATGCGATATTAATAACTTTGTCTGCGTCATTACTGGAACTAACTCCATTATGACTAGACGTTCAAACACGACTTTGTGAGCGATCGTCGGTTTCTGACGAGCATTCTGCAATGGTGTTGACATCTAAATGAACGACTGTGCTGTAACAAGCAGAGTCAGTTTTTAGCTCTTCTATGTCTACCTCAGTCATATCCACGAAGATCTCTTCAGTCCCGTTTCTTTCATTTTCTTCCTCCTTGTCCAAATTTCGATCGAGTTTGTAATATCTTTCGTTTCCGCCATTACTTGGTATCTTGTTTTCATTATCCGTAAAATCAATTTGATTTTTGTTTTCTATTGTGTATGTATTAAAGTCTTCATCGGAACTATGCGTAATAAACAAACAACTTACAATCAGGGGTTTCAGTAAGTTTTTGCAACACGGATATGATCCGCACAAAACAACCAGCCGATAAAACAAGATCATTAACGTCACAATGTTCTTTACAACAAAGAAAACTAAACTATACGTTACTAGATTATACGTAACCATGATATACAAACGAAGAATCATGAAAGGACCGTCTTGAAAAAAGACGCTCATCAACGTCTCAGCTACTTCCTGAACACGCGTTGCGCATGCGCTATTTTCAGTCTTCCTGTTTCTTTTTGAATGACGGCCGTGGATGAGAACCGGGATAAATTGAGCGAAACTTAGAGACCAAATGGATAAAATGGCATAGTTTAGTGAGAGTTCTTTCTGCACAACTTGTTCATCAAACATCGCGAACAGTTCCATGCTGTCGGACGCCATAGCGAGGTACTGCAGCAGAAGGTCTGAGAGGGCCTCACGTGATATCCGGTTCCTAGGCAGCATCCAGCGTCCAAACACAATGTTGTAGACAAGGGTCTCTTGAATTAAGACTATCCATGTGCTCTCGCTTGCGGTCAAAAGACGTTCGAGACTTGCCTGAATCATGAAATAAGAAATTACTTTTTGACAGTTTCTTAATTATGTGGTTGCACATACATGCATAAATATGGTATGATATAAACATGTATCCTGATTTCAGCATCTAAACATAAAGTTTATATAAATTATATAGCATATTACCAATAGTATATCATATTTTAGCACGGCGCGCTTCCAGCAATGAAACAGCATTGTTTTCGTTCCAACGAATTTGCAGTAAGACAGTAACATGAAAAGACGATAGGCACAATTATGTTATATAAAGTATTAAATTCATTGGGTATAATTTGATAATAACTTTATACGGATAGTTCCACAAGTGACTGTCTTCTTGTCAGGGTAGGCTGACTGGCTGTACACCGCCTGCTTTTACATTAAAGACAGTACTATTTTACGGAGAAAATTAAAAAGCTATTGTTGGTGGGATGTTGAATATCCCTACATAAAAAATATATAAAATATACTTGCATCAAATATCCCCTTTTTTGTAGTTGTTATGATCTCTGTGGAGGTGGTCTGGTTTCCGTCATACGGTATCACTGTTGTTATGGTTACGAGCTGCTGGCCGGAAGTCAAGCCTCCGTTGGACAAGGCGACATTGACGGTCACGTGATCATACTGAGCCAGCTGCAGCAGCCATATTGACGGAAGCGTCGTCACTAAGTATGTCATAAAACATGGACACCACCTAGAAATTTTGAATAAATGTGACGTAAAGTGAAATATTTCTGATATTTTAATAAATGCATCTAAAGAACTAATTATGTACGTTTAGATTTTGTAGATGAAATGTTATCACTTAATTAACTAAAGATATCGACCGACTGACCGACCGACCAACATACCTACCTACCTACCTACCTACCTACCTACCTACCTACCCAGTAACCAACCAACCCACCCACCGAAACCCTGACTGACCGACCTACCCACCTAATCACCCACCCTACGACCTACCTACCTACCTTCCGCCTCAATGACTGACCTATCTGTCAACCTACCCAAACACCTACCTACCTACTGACCTACCTTCTAACCGACAGACCTACCCACATACCCACCTGCCCACATACCCACCTACCCACTACTTTCCCTATTACCTACTTACATACCTAAATACCTATCTACCAACCTACCTACCTACATGTATGCATACATACCTACCTACATACTTACCTGACTGACTATCAACTGACCGATCAACTGACACGCTCACCGACTGACCCACCTACCCATCCACCTACCGAAATACCTAATTACCTATCTACTCACATGCCTACATAACAACCTACACACATATGTACTGACTGACTGACTCACCCACTGACTGACTATTAAACCAATTGACCCACCGACCATCCAACCGACTAACGCACTCACCAACTAACCTACCTACCCTCTTACGCACCTACTCACATACCTACCTGTCTACGACAGACCGACTAACTCATCGACTAACCTACCTACATACCAACTGACCAACCAATCTAGCGAGCAATCGACCCACAGACCGACCTCAAACACCAATTGACCTACCTTATCACAGACCATCCCACATACCTATGTGCCTTCTTACCGACCGACCGACCAACCAACCTCACTCAACGACTGACCTACATACCCAACGACTGACCTACCGACCTACCCACCGACTGACCTACCTACCGACTGACCTACCAACCAACCGATTGACTCACCCACCGACTGACCTACCTAAATTCCTACCGACTGACCTACCTGCATAGCGAATGACGTAACTACCGACAGATTAACCGACAAACCAACCTACCTACCGAGCAACCCACCGACTTGCCTACCAACCTACCTACCCACTGACCTGACTTACCCACCGATTGACCTACCTACATACCTACGACTAACCTACCAACCAACAGATTGACACATCCGCTGACTGACCTACCGGCCTACCTACCGAGTGACAACTGACTGACCTACCCATCGAGCGACCCACTTACCGACCTACCTATCGACCGACCCAGGTACCGGCCTAAGAACCGAGCGACCCACTGACCGGCCTTCCTACCGAGCAACAACTAACTGACCTACCTACCGAGCGACCCACTTACCGGCCTACCTACCGAGCGACAACTGACTGACCTACCCGCCGAGTGACCCTCTTACCGGCCTACCTACCGAGTGACCCACTTACTGGCCTACCTACCTAACGAACCACTTACAGGACTACCCACCGAGTGACCCACTTACCAGCCTTCCTACTGAGCGACACAGACTGACCTACCCACCGAGCGATCCACTTATCGGCCTACCTACCGAGCGACAACTGAATGGCCTACCTACCGAACTAAGTGACTGACCTACATACCGAGCGACCCACTGACTGGCCTTATACCGAGCGACAACTGACTGACCTACCTACCGAGCGATCCACTTATCGGCCTACCTACCGAGTGACAACTGACTGACCTACCTACCGAGCGACCCACTGACTGGCCTTATACCGAACGACAACTGACTGACCTACCTACCGAGCGATCCACTGACCGGCCTTCCTACCGAGCGACAACTGACTGACCTACCCACCGAGTGACCCACTGACTGACCTATCTTCCGAGCGAACCACTGACTGACCTACCCACCGAGCGACCCACTGACTGACCTACCCACCTAGCGACCCACTGACTGACCTACCTACCGAGTGACCCACTGACTGACCTATCTACCGAGTGACCCACTGACTGACCTACCTACCTAGTGACCCACTGACTGACCTACCTACCGAGTGATCCACTGACTGACCTACCCACCGAGCGACCCACTGACTGACCTAACCACCGAGTGACCCACTGGCTGACCTACCCACCGAGTGACCCACTGACTGGCCTTTCTGCCGAGCGACAACTGACTGACCTACCCGCTGAGTGATCCACTTATCGGCCTACCCACCGAGCGACCCACTGACCGGCCTTCCTGCCAAGCGACAACTGACTGGCCTACCCACCGAGTGATCCACTTATCGGCCTTCCTACAGAGCGACAACTGACTGACCTACCTACCGAGTGACCCACTTACTGACCTACCTACCGAGTGATCCACTTACTGGCCTACCCACCGAGTGATCCACTTATCGGCCTTCCTACAGAGCGACAACTGACTGACCTACCTACCGAGCGAGCTACTGACTGGCCTTCCTACCGAGCGACCTACTGACGACCTACCTGCCGAGCAACCCCTTGCCCGGCCTACTTGCCGAGCGACCCACTTACCGGCCTACCTACCGAGCGACAACTGAATGGCCTACCTACCGAGCGACCAATAGGCTGGCCTACCTATATACCTTATATTCCGAAAATAAATATATAATCTGTACATCGCTTCGTTTGAATGCAAAGTTTAGAGAAGTACCTAAATCATGTTTTGATGGACTTGCTCCGAAACGTGTGTAACAATCGCCATTCGTGAACATCCAGGTAAATTCCCACGTTAAGTTGTTCGATTTGCACTGTGTTCAATAAAGATGCATATTTTATGAAATTACAACCGAAAAGGCTGCAATATGTTGTTGCTATTTAATGGTTTATAAATTTCCAAATATTGATTAAATTAAATTACGCGTATCAAACTATAGTATACTTTGCCAACATACTAACACGATTCGAACATTCTCACTAAGTTCCCTTCATCGAGCATGCTCGTCCTCAACCTATAACCTTTTATGAATTTTGGCCACGTGAATACTGTATTTGATCGCTAAGAGGCTAATACTTGTTAGAACATATAAGATCAGGAAGTGTTTTTGTATTTTCCAGGAATCCGAACAAGCATGGGTATGTCTGATTCTGTTTTACCACTTATCACTCGGCACAAGTAAAATATCGTCTGCTAACTTGATTAATCAGTAATGTGTCTGTTTCTAACGTTGGGTCTAAAATTTAACTGCTCCGTCAATGTGTTGCTTTTCAAAATTTTATTTCCTTAAGTAAACAATTTAAACATGTGTATTATAATTTTATTGGCGACACTGAAATATGCTCATTGGTGAAAGTCTGAATTTTCTAACCCTGATGAAATACGGGTTCAAATTCGGTAAACGGCGTTCTATATTTTTATTTATTTTTAAATTTATTTTTGTGTGTCTGTAACTTCCATTCAAACAAGCGATTTTATTTCTTTTTTGTTATTAAAATTTCTAAACTTTAATAACTTACGAAAGTACAATAGATAGGAATGCTCGTCGATACTTCCTTTGATGTTCGGGCTGCATGTTAACAAACCGAGATTAGCAACGAAACAGTCCATAGACAGAAATGCTTGTTCTGAACGATCTATTCGGTATACACAGTAAATTCTGACTTTAGATTAAATGTTTACGCAACTTGTAAAGATACTTGCAATATAAATTAACGATTTCTGGAAGGTCCGCGCAAATTTAAAAATAGCATTTCCATTGCTGCCAGCGTGCAGTAATGCTTTTATGGCATATCTAACGTGTTTTTGGACTCTGGATCGGAGGGTTTCAAATTCAAACCATACCCTGTCACAAGTTTTCTAAAGAATATTATTAAATATTCAGATAATCAACTCAGCTGCATAAGAGAAACAAGCAACACACCAAGAAAGTGTTAAAAACAGGGTTGAGGTGTTCTTTGTCAAGAGGTTAAAGGTTATGTACTCGAGATCGGAGGGTTCAGGGTTCAACCCCTAGACCTGACGTGAGATTTTCTTCCTTTTCCCAGACTTTTATTACAAAAACAAAATATGTTCAGACTAGTTATTGCTTCTTTACACCCATATTCACTAATTGGCAGTATCCATCTTGGATAATATTGAAACATTGCTTTTCATAAAGTGGTTTGACAGTTTGTAGTATTTCGGTTCCATTGGGATTAAGGACATACTAGATAGTTCTGTTTTACAGTTTCTCTCAGTTGTTCTTTGTATACATAGTCCAGATACAAAAATGCTTTCATACAAAACAACTTTGAAAAAAAATAAGATAACGAGAAAGAATAAGCATATCATGTTCCAGAAAAAAATACTACCTAAACAATAATGATTTGTGTAATGTGAGGCTGCTGCACATGTTCGTTATCTGCTTGTAAGGTTAAGTTTTACAGTTAACTGTGCTTGTTAGCTTAAGTTTTACAGTTAATTGTGCTTGTAGCTTAAGTTTTACAGTTAATTGTACTTATTTGCTTAAGTTTTACAGTTAATTGTGCTTGTAAGCTGAAGTTTTGCAGTTAATTGTGCTTGTAAGCTTAAGTTTTGCAATTAATTGTGCTTGTTAGCTTGAGTTTTGCGATTACTTGTGCTTGTTAGCTTTAGTTTTGCGGTTAATTGTGCTCGTTGGTTTAAGTTTTGCAGTTAATTGTGCTTGTTAGCTTAAGTTTTACAGTTAATTTTGCTTGTTAGCTTAAGTTTTGCAGTAAATTGTGCTTGTCAGCTTTAGATTTGCAGTTAATTGTGCTTGATAGCTTAAGTTTTACAGTTAATTGTGCTTGTTAGCTTAAGTTTTTACAGTTAATTGTGCTTGTTAGCTTAAGTTTTACAGTTAATTGTAATACTTTTGGCAACTTTTTTCAACTTCTCCCAAACAGTGTCGGGTTTTGTTTTTTAATTTGTTTTAAACCATTCTATCGTCTTAGGAATTATCATTATACATTATACATACTTTTTTCTGAGGATTTATAGTATATTGAAAACTTTCTAATAAAATCTCATAAAAACTATTAGTCTAATAAAAACTTTTTATATATGCCTTATTTACTTGCTCCTTTACCTTTTAACCTGTTAACATGTTCCAGTTTTTGAGTCGCCATGGATGCTTCATATCAACGACTTTTCTTGTTATAAAGATTGAATGTTAATTCTGTGCATTCTGTTTCATCGTGGTAGTTTGGGTTCGCATGTTAATACTGATATTCTGGATCTGAAAGTCTCCATGACTACCGATAGAATCTCAAGTTGTTCCAATAGCTTTAAAAGGAGCACCTTTTTGTTGGCGATGCGCTGGAGCGCGACGCCTCTATATGGAATATACAATGAAACTTGCACATGGAAAGTCAGGTTTGCGGACGTTCATAACTCTGATAAAATACGGGTCCACTTCGGGAAACGGCAATCTTTTTAATTAATTATTTTTGTGTATTTTTATATTCATTTTGTGTGTGCCTGTAATTTTTTACATAAACATGGCAGTTTTTTTTCTTTTTATCATTAAAATGTCTAAACCTTGAACGTAATTGCACATGGATTTACGGTACGCCCTTACCTATATATACTTACGTAAGTAGCTTTGAATGCTTCTCAGTACATCCTTCAATATTCGCAATGCTTGTTAACAAAGTGATATTATCTATTAAACAGTCCGTAGGCAAAACATACTTGTACTATGCTTGAAGTGTTCTTGAGAAAGAGGTTAACGTTATGGCATTGAGTTTGCAGGTTTCGAAACCCTAAACCCTAAATTCAAACCCTAAACCCAAATAGATCTTATTCCAGTAATAAAGGACCAACACACAAAGAAAACATTAATAACATGCTTGAAGAATTTTTGGTCCAAAGCTCCAAGTTGTGGACTCGGTTAGCAGAGTTCTGGCATTAAACCCAAGACCCAACATGATATTTTAATCCTTGCCCATTTTTTTTATTTTCAAGAACATTTTGCAAAAAGCAGAATATATTCAGACTAATTTACTTTCGTGACCACTTCCTTATCCACGGATGTACTAAATATCAGAATCCATCTAGGATAATATTGAATAAGAATATATAACAAAGTCCTATGAGCATTGCAACATATACCAAACTCCGAAAAGGCACAGAACAAAGGTATTTCACATGCAAGCCAAGCGAAAAGTAAGAACAAATTTGTGATGAGTATTTAACGAAAAGAGCAAACCCGACAGTTACCGCCTTTGAAAACTTGCTTTTTTACATTAAGACATTGGATATTGTGTAGTATTTTGGTCTTATATTGAATGACATACTACCTTGCACTTGACAGCAACTTTTGTATATAGTTATAATTGTAACATCAGTTTAATGTGTAATTATTTACAACATTAGCACTTAATTAATTAATAACTGTGCTTAATAATCAGTGACATGCCAGGTCGTTCTGTTTACTGTTTCTCTCAGTTTTATCTTCTCTTTAAAATGCGTGAAGTGGATTAATTTTAGGAAACACTAAACATTGTTCACCGTGTACATAACCCAGATACAAAAATGCTTCCATGCAAAACACTTTTGATAATAAACAATGAAATATTAAAAAAGAAAAAAATACTCTGTTCATGAAAAGTATTACCTGAACAATAACAATTTGTTAATGTAAGGCTACTGCACATGTGCATTTTCTGCTTGTACACTTCAGTTTTATATTTAATTTAAATAATTTTGCCATTTTTTCTTCTGCATATGAACGATCTTAAAAAGAAGTCTATTTAATGGTGTCTGTTTTTTTTATATTTGTTTTTGTTTTAAACCATTCTAAGGTGTCAGGATTATATATTAAACATACTTTTTTCTGGTGATGTGATTTATAGTTACTGAAAACTATCAAATAAAAACCATAACGTTTTATATATGTTTGCTTACTTGTTTCCATATTGCTTTAACCTGTTTACCCGTTCCAGTCTTTACGTCGCCTTTGATGCTTCGCATCATTGACTTTCCTTGTATGTCTCTTCAATAAGTTTTTCATGATACTCCATCGCTATTTCGATTTGTGGGCGGGGTTATGCAAATTTTCCGAACGGCATGAGCTTTAGGTGGAGTGTAATACTTGAGAAAAAGCTGCTTCCATATTTCGTGGTAGAGAAAACAAGGACTGTAAATATAATGGAAAAACTGTTAGCTCGAGAATAAATAATTAACAAGAAAGCATTTATGCGAACCATCAAAGGTCGTCGTCGAAGTCCTGTTGAACGATGGAACATTTTTGCCTAGAAAAACTGACCAAGAAACAGCGAAACCTTGTATTTAAAAGATTTACAATACCGTCAAATATTCATGTTTAAAACCTATTAACAGTAATGAATTGTTTTTGGATGCTTGGGAAAAGGTCCGAATACAAACAATGGAATAGAGCATAAAATTTGACTTGTAAAATCATATGTCGTTGTGAAAATGCAATTTGAAATTTAGCAAATCATACATAGACATATGTAACATTAACAATTTCAAGTGGCATGAAATGATGTAGCAACATTTTAAACTACAATATAACGTTGAAAAATAACCGAAATTCAATACATGAAAGCGCCGCACTTCACTTGTTTATAGAACAACATATGGCGTTACCCATATGCCTTTTCCAGGAACGATTACATTTAGACGCCGCGCTCAAGCCGGTTATGTATATTGTGAGTTTGTAGATCGAACAAAATGTCCACATCTGATACGGCGTCTGGTATTATGCTTGCTATTTTGCAGACGTTTTCCACAGCATATATTCCTCAATGAATATGTGTGAACAAAATGTAATCAGAATGGTTCAATAACAAAATATCCGCACACAAAATTATCCATATTTTATTTATTTTGACAATTATTCAAGCATTTTAAAACTAAATTTCGATTATTCGTCTTTGTATCCATGTAAACAAATGATGCGTTTATTCATAGCAACGTCAATAGTCTGGTTTATGAATAAAAGAAATAAAAAAACAGTCACGTGATCGGAATGAGACAATTACATTCAAAGAAAACACAAATGTTGTGATTATTGAGATGTAAGAATACATGTCTAAATAAGTTAAATAAACAATGTGAAATTCTTACACAAGTATTTAAAATGTGGCTCTAGTTTTTGTTACACAAGATAAAGGTAAAACTTATATGAACATTCACAGCATTGCTAAAAAAAAAACAAAAAAAAAATCTTTATTAATCAACCCAGGTATGGTAAACCATACAACATGGGGTCAAGTATAAATGTTAATGTACAAATATAAATATTCCGATCAGTGGAAAGACTAAAGAGGGGGAAGCAATGACAGGGTGAGAAAGTAAGAGATCATTGTCAGTTTAAGATAAATAGATTGCAAGAGAGGACAAGAAAAAGTTAATATACTCGTGGAGGGACGGCGATGGCTTAGTAGTCAGAACTACTTATACTGTTACTAATGTACTGGTCAATGAATTACCTTCATGATCATGATGTAAGTTCTTTTTTAATTATTATATCTTTTTTAATTAAATATGTATAAGTCGGTCTCCAGACTGGATTATATACCAGCCCGGATACCGGCTTTCACTCACTTAAAATTACACGAATATCGCGTAGACTTTATACATGTATACATGCTCACAATAAGCTATGTTAATTATATATATTTCTAATTGGCAACGTTACTTTTTTCAAATGAGCAGGAGCTACTAAACGATGACCGAAGCAAGTACCAAGAATCCTGGTGTATCGACACTATTACATTCAACGCTCTTTCCTTAATGTGTACGTAAGGGCCGAAGGAGATGCAAATACTATAGTCTCTTTTGCAGGGTAAATAGTACTGACATAAGTCGAGTTGTTGTGTTAGAATGAAAACAAGAAAACCGTTGAAGCGAAGCATCAAAGGTGACGCAAACAATTAAAACAGATTTAACAGAAATTTTGATATGCATTTGTTTAAACTTCATTAAAGGAGTTATCGTGCAGTTTTCTTTATTCACATACACGTAGATAGATAAATACAAATAAAACAAAACAAAAAAGAACTCCATGTACCAAATTATGACACGTATTTTACCAGGGTTATGGAAGTCCGCAAAACAAACTTTTCCCATGTGCGAACTTCAGTGAGCGCTACATACATAGGCGTCGAGTCCTAGAGCGTCGCCAATAAATGATATTTAGTCGTCCGGAGATTGTTGACAAATACACCATGGTTGGTAGTCGAGATGTTAGAATTTTTAACCACTCGGGTCGTTTCATTTTTTGTTAAACGCAACGCTTTTCCTCTATTTTACTCGTTTTAGCTCAACAACCTAGTATAGCTAAGCACTGCGCATGCGTAAATATACGTCAGGTATATACTCCACTTGTTTATATCTTATAAACATAGAGAATACATGGTTGGTGCCAAGAATGAGAAAGTTTATCTGGTGAGCGAGAAGCGAATATCTTGGCGAGCTTTAGCGAGCCAAGATAAGCTTTGAAGCGAACCAGATAAACTTTCTCATTCTCGGCACCAATCATGTATTCGATTTATCCTGTTTTCATCTTTTATATGAAAAAATAGGAAATCGGTAAACAAACGAGGAAGATTGAATAAAAATAACGGAAGAACAATAGCCGCTTTACTCCTTTCTTATTCAGACATGAACGTCCGTTCAAAATATAAAAAGAAAATTCTCCATGCCAACATATATTAAAGTTAAAAAATGCCATGAATGATTTCATTAATCGGCGAAAAAGCATTATTTACACGTTTCATTAATCAGACGCTCTTAATGAAACGATGAGCGTGTGAACATAACTAATGTTTACAGTGTATTCATACGCGTGGTTTGGTCACGTGACATATTGACTGGATATCACTAAGTTTATCCGGCAAGGCTTTTTTATCCTGCACATTTACGCGTGAAAGCAGGATAAAAGACGCTAACTGACCCGAAAGTGACGTAAAACTCAGATCGTGTGTCCTTGTGTTTTCTGTGCATACGTAAAACTGTGACAACGTCGCTTCGACAGCCCGGAACTGTGATACGTGTATGTGAATATACAAATTATGATTATGTTGAAAAATCACGCAAAAAAGGTTAAAAAATCGAAATATTAATAAATAACTGCTCCTGTTGTCTTTGTTGCTGTGTATGTTAATGTCGTTGATGTTGGTTTTGTTTCTATCAGTGTCATTATTGTTGTTGGCATCGTATGTGGTCGCTACTGTTGCTTTGGGTCATGGTGCCGCTGCTGCTATTCCATTTGCCATTTAACTGATTATATAGTTTGACCTTTAAAATAACACCACACACAACCCACTGAGGAAACGTTTAAACGCATTTTCAAATTACCACCTTGTAACATACCCAACCCTATTCAACTCTGCATGTGGCAGATTTCACTGTAAATGCTATATGGGTCTGTATGTCTGTTTCTCTAGAGGAAAGCACTTCCATGACTCACGCAGACAGGAAACTAGAACTGGGCCAGTCTGTTGTATTATACTTGACTTCCGTTTAACCCTTCGCATGCCACGTTTACCACATTTATCTTTACCCCACACTTAACTCGTTTACATCATGTTTAAGATAACCAGGTACAAAGGCATCAAATAGAGCAGACACTGACCAGACATCACGTCCGATAGGATCTATTCATATCTGTCTAAGCTTTATCAAATCTTGTTTAGCATGCTAGGAGTGCATCGTGAACTAAATTCACTTTTATCAACCACATGCTGTTTTTTTCCTGCAGTTTCTGATCTACTGTAGGGCGGTGCATCAGTATACAATTTATAATATGTTGCTTGACATATTTATTGCAAACTTTTAGAGTGGGTTTAAAGGTTCAAATCATTTTTTTAGTTTTAACTTTTGATGCAGATATTAACATATTATATTGATATTAACCGATTTCAACAATGATATATTGTCTATTATTGTTATTCATGTTGCTTTTGTTTCTGCTATATACAATATTTAAACAGCTGATGTCTTTCGATAAAAATAATGCAAATAACAGATATATACTATTTTTGAAAGGGACTTAATTAAAACTGCCAGTATCTATTTTGAGTTTATTAAACTTTGATCTGGAATCTTTGATGATTCTTAATGCATCTAATTGGTCAGTTTTAGAACTTATTAACCTGGTTTATAAGATGTCTGAAAAATTGCCTACAGCTAAAACTCAAAGCCTTAGAAACTCGAACTATTTTTTTTTAAATTCACTTACCATTCCCACTCGAGTCCTCCCTTCAGTCGTACCACCATTGTTCCCTCTAGGATGATGAGGATATTCCCCGTTGCTAGGCACCAATATATGACGTCATCACGCGATACTGCCACTCTCCAAACGGCCAGCAAATTATGCAGCATGAACAAAGTTCGAACCAGAACCGCCGGGCCGACAGTACGTAACTGGCACTTGCCAGCTTTCGACCGTAGTACTTTCTGCATTGTCTGTCGGAAAACGTCACTATCGATATCTGGTTGACATAAGTGTATTCCAAGTTATGCTCTCAATTACGCAATGCAATGCACTCATTGCGCGTGCACTAGTTTCGTTCTTCAATGACAAAATCGGATGTTTACGATTACGCTCGGGTTATTCCGTCATCAGTAGTAAAACGGTAATCGCCGAGCAGTTCCGCTTGTACATATGTTCAGTTCTCATTATTTTGCTGCGTATTCCTTCTTTGTTGTTCTCTAAATACTTCACTAGCCAGACATGTAAAGTACTGAAGACGAAGTGTTTTGCGAATATCTAAACGCCCTTAATGCCTTGAAAATATACATGAAGCATACATGCACTTTATGCATTGAGACAAGTCATACATAAACGCAGCTCGACCCTTCAGACTTCTTTACAGGCATCTTATATGTTTATGCAAGCATTAACAATACCAGTATAAAATAAAAAGCAAAATTACAAAATTACAAAAGAAATATTTTTGTCACTATACATTCAGTTTATTTTTCTTGAACACGTTAAATGAATTAAAGTCTGTTTTTAGACAAAATTGCATTTATATCCGCATTTAATCTGTTCTATTTTACGAGAAAATGTTAGAATCTGTATTTAAAATGTGTGATCGCTGTTGTTGCTGTTAGTGTTGCTGTTAGGGTTGCTGCTAGTGTTGTTATTGCTTTTGTTGTTTAAAGAAGACTGCGTATCTCAACGAACCGACTTATCCACGTCCATTGTGACAGGTATATTTCAAAGAAAGACAAAGCATACACACATCACTCTTATCCTGGTTATTTCCACAAGTACTGGTTATGTGACAAGTATAAAAAGGCCAAGTCTTAAAATAGTGTTCTTTGGTCCACTTACATAGTTTTACTTATTTCACCATTCCAACTGTATCTATACCAGACCACTTCAGACACCGCTTTAGATGCTAGATTGGTAGGACATAACCATGACACAAACCCCATGGCACAAACCCCATGGCACAAAACCCTATGGCACAAACCCTATGGCGCAAACCCCATGGCACAAACCCTATGAAACAAACCCTATGGAACACGCCCCATGGCACAAACCCCATGGCATAAACCCTATGGCACAAACCATGTGGCACAAACCCATGGCACAAAACCTATGGCACAAACCCCATTGCACAAACCCCATTGTCAAACTCTTTGGCACAAACCCTATGGCACAAGCCCCATTGCACAAACCCTATGGCACAAACCCTATGGTACAAACCCCATTTCACAAACTCATGGCACAAATCATATAGCAAAAGCCTCATGGCGCAATCCCCATGACACAAACCCCATTTTACAAACCCATGGCACAAACCCCATGCCAGATACCCTATGGCACAAACCCCATTGCACAAACCCATGGCGCAAACCATGTGGCACAAACCCATGGCCGAACCCTATGGCACAAAAAATATGGCACAAACCCCATTGCACAAACCCCATTGTCAAACTCTTTGGCACAAACCCTATGGCACAAGCCCCATTGCACAAACCCTATGGCACAAATTCTATGGAACAAACCTTATGGAACAAACCCCATTTCACAAACCCCATTGTCAAACTCTTTGGCACAAACCCTATGGTACAAACCCCATTTCACAAACCCATGGCACAAATCATATAGCACAAGCCTCATGGCGCAATCCCCATGACACAAACGCCATTTTACAAACCCATGGCACAAACCCCATGCCAGATACCCTATGGCACAAACCCCATTGCACAAACCCATGGCGCAAACCATATAGCCCAAACCTCATGGCGCAATCCCCATGACACAAATCCCATTTAACAAACCCAATGGCACAAATCATATAGCACAAGCCTCATGGCGCAATCCCCATGACACAAACCCCATTTTACAAACCCATGGCACAAACCCCGTGCCAGATACCCTATGGCACAAACCCCATTGCACAAACCCATGGCGCAAACCATATAGCCCAAACCTCATGGCGCAATGCCCATGACACAAATCCCATTTCACAAACCAAATGGCACAAACCTTATGGCACAAACCCTATGGCACAAGCCCCATGGCTCAAACCCTATGGAACATACCCTATGGAACAAATCCCATGGCACAAATCCCATGGCATAAACCCTACGGCACAACACAAACACTATGGTACAAACTCTATGGCACAAACCCTATGGCACAAACCCCATAACACAAACCCCATGACACGACCCCATGGCACAAACCCCATGGCACAAACCCCATGGCGCAATGCCCATGACACAAATCCCATTTCACAAACCAAATGGCACAAACCTTATGGCACAAACCCTATGGCACAAGCCCCATGGCTCAAACCCTATGGAACATACCATATGGAACAAATCCCATGGCACAAATCCCATGGCATAAACCCTACGGCACAAACACTATGGCACAAACCCTATGAAACAAACCCTATGGAACACGCCCCATGGCACAAACCCCATGGCATAAACCCTATGGCACAAACCATGTGGCACAAACCCATGGCACAAAACCTATGGCACAAACCCCATTGCACAAACCCCATTGTCAAACTCTTTGGCACAAACCCTATGGCACAAGCCCCATTGCACAAACCCTATGGCACAAACCCTATGGTACAAACCCCATTTCACAAACTCATGGCACAAATCATATAGCAAAAGCCTCATGGCGCAATCCCCATGACACAAACCCCATTTTACAAACCCATGGCACAAACCCCATGCCAGATACCCTATGGCACAAACCCCATTGCACAAACCCATGGCGCAAACCATGTGGCACAAACCCATGGCCGAACCCTATGGCACAAAAAATATGGCACAAACCCCATTGCACAAACCCCATTGTCAAACTCTTTGGCACAAGCCCCATTGCACAAACCCTATGGCACAAATTCTATGGAACAAACCTTATGGAACAAACCCCATTTCACAAACCCCATTGTCAAACTCTTTGGCACAAACCCTATGGTACAAACCCCATTTCACAAACCCATGGCACAAATCATATAGCACAAGCCTCATGGCGCAATCCCCATGACACAAACGCCATTTTACAAACCCATGGCACAAACCCCATGCCAGATACCCTATGGCACAAACCCCATTGCACAAACCCATGGCGCAAACCATATAGCCCAAACCTCATGGCGCAATCCCCATGACACAAATCCCATTTCACAAACCCAATGGCACAAATCATATAGCACAAGCCTCATGGCGCAATCCCCATGACACAAACCCCATTTTACAAACCCATGGCACAAACCCCGTGCCAGATACCCTATGGCACAAACCCCATTGCACAAACCCATGGCGCAAACCATATAGCCCAAACCTCATGGCGCAATGCCCATGACACAAATCCCATTTCACAAACCAAATGGCACAAACCTTATGGCACAAACCCTATGGCACAAGCCCCATGGCTCAAACCTATGGAACATACCCTATGGAACAAATCCCATGGCACAAATCCCATGGCATAAACCCTACGGCACAACACAAACACTATGGTACAAACTCTATGGCACAAACCCTATGGCACAAACCCCATAACACAAACCCCATGACACGACCCCATGGCACAAACCCCATGGCACAAACCCCATGGCGCAATGCCCATGACACAAATCCCATTTCACAAACCAAATGGCACAAACCTTATGGCACAAACCCTATGGCACAAGCCCCATGGCTCAAACCCTATGGAACATACCCTATGGAACAAATCCCATGGCACAAATCCCATGGCATAAACCCTACGGCACAAACACTATGGTACAAACTCTATGGCACAAACCCTATGGCACAAACCCCATAACACAAACCCCATGACACGACCCCATGGCACAAACCCCATGGCACAAACCCCATGGCACAAACACCATGGCACAAACCCTATGGTACAAACCCTATTGCACAAACCCTATGGCACAAACCCTATTGCACAAACCCCATTGCACAAACACCATGGCACAAACACCATGGCACAAACACCATGGCACAAACCCTATGGTACAAACCCCATTGCACAAACCCGATTGCACAAATCCCATTGCACAAACCCCATTGCACAAACACCATGGCACAAACCCCATGGCACAAACTATGGTATATTTTTTTATATTAACCATCGGCTTGTAGCGACAAATCGCCAAAGATTTCTGATAAAAAAAATCCCATATGCCTGGCTACCCAAGTGTCAACAAGAATGACAATGGCCTCCCAATAACATAAATGAACCATCCTCCAAGAAATAATGCACATGTTTTTAATGATTTCATAACTGTCTGTATTTTTTAAGTTAAGTGTCAACAGCAAAAGCAAATTGATTTTTTTCCTAATAGTGGAAATTTATTGTTGTAAAAATCTTTTGAAGATGACAATGGTTTAGTTGCTTTTATTGTCGTTATTGTTGGTGATGCTGTAGGGTTTATCCCGATTGTCTCAACATTATAATCCTTCGATTGAATGCAGATTTTCACCCTCCTCCCCTTGTCTCTTCTCACAGGCAAACGGGAGATATATTGGTCAGTTAGTAAGTTAATCAAATGATAGGTTGTGTTGTATATAAAGGTCGTGCTTGCCAGTTGGATCAATGAAATTAAAAGTTAGCAAAGGTAAAATAATGTAAACAAGTCCCATACCACCGTAACTGGGATATGAATAATAGCAAAATTAAACCCGAAAACAATAACAACAACAAATGCGTTTTAACTACCCCAAACTCGGTAGTTTTTTGTATATTTTGGGCGAATAAACCCTACTCCACTACTAACTGGGAAGAGTTAAAAGGAACTTTTTGAACCCATTTCTAACTGGCGGTATCCGGACCTTTCGGAATACAGTCCTCGTAAGTAGCAGCAGAGTGAATGCACCAAATAATCATGCGTGCCTTCGGTCTTCGGCTAAGTACACCATTATCGCAGACCTTTGCGTCGTTATGGCATTCACTGGATCGGACAATCTAATCGCATAGACAAGAAACACTCAAGCGTATTTTTAAACATAATTCTATAAATAACCGTGAACGCAATACTGTGAACCAGCCAGGGGCGTGCCTGGGCGACTTTTGAGTATACGCACTATTCCTAGGGAGTCCGGGGGCGTGCCCCCCCCCCCTTCCGGATTTTTTTCCATAGAACGCCATAGATGCATTCGGGGGTGGGGGGGGGGGGGGGGGGGCGGGTACTCTCACCGTCTAGAACAAAGAGTTGTCTTAGAAGCAGGAAGAGACAGAAATACGTCAAGTTGGATTGTTAAAGATTGTATAGAATTAGAAAAATGTTTAAATTACATGGATTTAAATAGTAAAGACAATTAACTGGTAGTGCCTAACCCGGGTAAGGCGACGATTTAAATTCGCTTTTAGGCGTTTTTATTTTTTTCAATTTTCAAAAGCAACTGTACGCACGTGCGTAGGTGCGTAAGCCCAGGCACGCCCCTGCCAGCCATACTGATACTCCGCTATTAGTTAGTTTTGTTAACTTTATAGTTTAGTTCGATCGCACAGACACAATTATGGTGACGTCCAGCTTATTATTGGTGGAGGCATACCCCAAGACGTAAATACCCCAGACGCAATATACCCCAGATTTACGTCTGAATAGAACCATCGGTGCACCCCCAGTTCGCTGGAAAACCTTCCCACTTGAAAGTGTTTGTCCCGACCGCGACTCCAACCCAAGCGGTGAGGGTTTGAGGAGTAAGCTTCTCTAACTGATCGGCCACAGGCTACTAAATGTAGTTCTGGGGTATTCCTCCACCAATATGACAGGACCAGTTGATTGCAATTAATCGAGGTCATTATTTTCTATGTAAAGAACAATTTATACAACGCACCTGTAGATTTCTTTGTTGTTTGTTGTGTTTTTCGTTATATATTTTTATCTTGACTGTGTCTGCATTGGAAATTAGTGAATATGGAGTTTAATAATCAAAATCATTATCATCATCATCATCATCATCATCATCATCATCATCATCATCAAGCAGTACACATGCTACTACAAAAAAGTTAAATAAATATTGTAAAAAATCAGTTTGAGATGGAAAACTTCCTCATGACGACTAATCTAGTTTAATTGTTGTTTAATAAACATTTACTTGTCCTTAAGTTTTTAAAATTTGGTTGATAAATTTAGGTACAAAAATTGGTATATCTGTAACTACTAAGTTTATTTTCTTAATATTAGTCTCATCTGGCGTCGGTATCTATTTTCAGCAGAGAACATTATCATGCTTGTTTATAGATTTGGAAAGAATGAACATTTTGGAATGATTCTTTTCGTATTTTGTTTACTGTCTCACGATATAGTTAGTGTTTAAAACCGTCTTTAATTAGAGTTTTATGCAAAAGTTTTGCCAAATTTGAAATGTGTAAACAATCGGATACAACCTTTGACCGATCATGATGATCATATTAAAATGGACTTGTTTTTTCCCTTATTTTCCCCGGCGTTCATTCTATAAATAGGCAATGACGTAAAAATGTTACAGCAACCTTCATACTGTGACGCATCACAGCAGGCGCGTTTCTGCCATTACGCACTTTACGCATGTGCGTAACGTCCGTTCGAAAAATCTCAAATCTAAAAGTACCAAAAGCACTACGAAAGTCGATGCCTAACCCGGGTTAGGAATGCTATATTTTATTTTCATAGTTTTTATGTTATAAAATCTTATTACCAGACCAATCACGTTGAAAAGGTTTAAAATAATTAAAGTTATACAAGTCAAATTTAAGTCGTTCATATTTTGCGTTAAGTTCCTCGCGTGTCCGCATTTTACCTGTTATTCATTAAAAAAGAACCGAATATATTCAAAAGTATTACTACAAAGGTTATTCCCCGTGTAATTGTGCGTAACTTCAAAAAGGGCCCAGATACGCGCCTGCATCACAATGATCCATTTTTATATATTATAGGTCAGAATATTTATTTTTTTTAAATGCGTTTGTAAAAATAATATATTTTAACTTTTTAAACAACACTTTGGTGCATTGTTAATTGTCTATTACAATACCATTATGCTCTTCAATGCCAAGTTTCTATTTTTGTCTACCTTTTTTCTGTTAAAACACACTCAAAGTCATTCACCATACAGGACGGCCAAATCGCTTGCCTGTACACAATGCCTCCGAAGACCGAGATCTCTCGAGTGCTCTGGACTTTTTTGTCGACGGAAAAGGCCGAAGTAGTAGTCAAGTTAAATGAAAACAAGTTATGAACAACAACGTCAAAGTATCTGTCAAAATGGTCGAGTGGGTATCTGGTTTGATAGGATGTCTAAGGTACGTTTCGACTCCCACATTGTGATTTTGACGGTACCGTAAAAAAAATCAGACGATTACCTTTAATGTCCTGAAGGACGTTACCTTTCATACTTTAACAGGAGGACATTACCTTTAATACTTTAACAGGAGAACATAACCTTTAATACTTTAACATGACAACATGACCTTTGATACTTTAACAGGAGAACATGACCTTTAATACTTTAACAGGAGAACATGACCTTTATTACTTTAACAGGAGAACATGACCTTTAATACTTTAACAGGAGAACATGGCCTTTATTACTTTAACAAGAGAACATGACCATTATTACTTTAACAGGAGGACATTACCTTTAATACTTTAACAGGAGGACATTACCGTTAATACTTTAACAGGAGGACATTACCTTTAATACTTTAACAGAAGGACGTTACCTTCAATAATTTAGCAGGAGGACATTACCTTTAATACTTTAACAGGAGGACATGACCTTTTATACTTTAACAGGAGAACATGACCTTTAATACTTTAACAGAAGAACATGACCTTTAATGCTTTAACAGGAGAACGTGACATTTAATACTTTAACAGGAGAACACGGCCTTTGATTCTTTAACAGGAGAACGTGACATTTAATACTTTAACAGGAGAACACGGCCTTTGATTCTTTAACAGGAGAACATGACCTTTAGTACTTTAACAGGAGAACATGACCTTTAATACTTTAACAGAAGAACATGACATTTAATACTTTAACAGGAGAACAGGACGTTTAATACTTTAACAGGAGAACATGACCATTATTACTTTAACAGGTGAACATTACCTTTAATACTTTAACAGGAGGACATTACCTTTAATACTTGAACATGAGGACATTACCTTTAATACTTTAACAGGAGAACATGACCTTTAATACTTGAACAGGAGAACATGACCTTTAATACTTTAACAGGAGAATACGGCCTTTAATACTTTAACAGGAGAACATGACCTTTAATACTTTAACAGGAGAAAATGACCTTTTATACGTTAAAAGGAGAACATGACCTTTAATACGTTAATAGGAGGACATTACTTTTAATACTTTAACCGCGCATTATTTTTCAGACAGACATCTCTGTAGACCATAATAATTGATCCGTGTATACAACTCTATACTCATGGTTAACATCAACATGCTGCTATAAACAATGTTAGTTTGATGCGGGCATAAAAGTCTGTGATCATTCTGTTAAGAAACTGAAGGGTAGCGAATATGGCGAATCGGTGAACCAGCCGGGATACTATTAACTTAACTTTAAAACTCTACGTGTGATTAAATAATAACATAATTTAAGTTGCAGTTCAATTCAAATTATACACAAAACGAACATATTTTACGATAAAAGCTGAGCACTATTTTTTAATCAATTAATAAATCACCTATGATATATTTTTGTTATATGTACAAATATAACATGGATTTCGATAACGCTTCGGCAGACATGGGATATAAAGTATAAAGGTGGTGTATTGAGTTATTATTTATAACTATTATAATTAAATCGATACAATACAAATCAAACCAAGACATATGTGACACAGAATACTGACTAAAACAATATTGGTTAATATTTGGGCCGGTTATTAGTCCAATAATATAACAAGCGTCGGGTGAAATCCATCTAAATGATAACAAAGGTTATGTTGAATGTAAATATTGTGTTTTCCCGTAGAATATTGGACATTAATGCAAGAGATCTCTGATATGCATCATGGAAAATTTAAAACATGTTCACTAAAGCTTCTGCATATGCATGTTTCGCCTCCTTTTCACTAGCTACCATGTTTCAAGCTCATTTAATCAACAACTATTTCTAGTTCTAGCATTATTTGGCCTCCTTTTCACTAACTACCGTGTTTCAAGCTCATTTGATCAACAACTATATCTAGCTCTAGCATTATTTGGCCTCCTTTTCACTAACTACCGTGTTTCAAGCTCATTTGATCAACAACTATATCTAGCTCTAGCATGATTTGGCCTCCTTTTCACAAGCTACCATGTTTCAAGCTCATTTGATCAACAACTATTTCTAGTTCTAGCATTATTTGACCTCCTTTTCACTAGCTACCATGTTTCAAGCTCATTTGATCAACAACTATTTCTAGTTCTAGCATTATTTGGCCTCCTTTTCACTAGCTACCGTGTTTCAATGTCATTTGGTCAACAACTATTTCTAGTTCTAGCATTATTTGGCCTCCTTTTCACTAGCTACCGTGTTTCAAGCTCATTTGATCAACAACTATTTCTAGTTCTAGCATTATTTGGCCTCCTTTTCACTAGCTACCGTGTTTCAAGCTCATTTGATCAACAACTATTTTATTTCTAGCATTATTTGGCTTACTTTTCACTAGCTACCGTTTTTCAAGCTCATTTGATCAACAAATATTTTTAGTTCTAGCATTATTTGGCCTACTTTTCACTAGCTACAGTGTTTCAAGCTCATTTGATCAACAACTATTTCTAGTTCTAGAATTATTTGGCCTCCTTTACACTAGCTACCGTGTTTCAAGCTCATTTGATCATCAACTATTTTTAGTTCTAGCATTATTTGGCCTCCTTTTCACTAGCTACCGTGTTTCAAGCTCATTTGATCAACAACTATTTTAGTTCTAGCATTATTTGGCCTCCTTTTCACTAGCTACCATGTTTCAAGCTCATTTGATCAACAGCTATTTTAGTTCTAGCATTATTTGGCTTTCTTTTCACTAGCTTCCGTGTTTCAAGCTCATTTGATCAACAACTATTTTAGTTCTAGCATTATTTGGCCTCCTTTTCACTAGCTACCATATTTCAAGCTCATTTGATCAACAACTATTTTAGTTCTAGCATTATTTGGCTTTCTTTTCACTAGCTTCCGTGTTTCAAGCTCATTTGATCAACAACTATTTTTAGTTCTAGCATTATTTGGCCTCCTTTTCACTAGCTACCATGTTTCAAGCTCATTTGATCAACAACTATTTTAGTTCTAGCATTATTTGGCTTTCTTTTCACTAGCTACCGTGTTTCAAGCTCATTTGATCAACAACTATTTCTAGTTCTAGCATTATTTGGCCTCCTTTTCACTAGCTACCGTGTTTCAAGCTCATTTGATCAACAACTATTTCTAGTTCTAGCATTATTTGGCCTCCTTTTCACTAGCTACCGTGTTTCAAGCTCATTTGATCAACAACTATTTCTAGTTCTAGCATTATTTGGCCTCCTTTTCACTAGCTACCGTGTTTCAAGCTCATTTGATCAACAACTATTTTTAGTTCTAGCATTATTTGGCTTACTTTTCACTCGCTACCATGTTTCAAGCTCATTTGATCAACAACTTTTTTTAGTTCTAGCATTATTTGGCCTCCTTTTCACTAGCTACCATGTTTCAAGCTCATTTGATCAACAACTATTTTTAGTTCTAGCATTATTTGGCTTCCTTTTCACTCGCTATTGTGTTTCAAGCTCATTTGATCAACAACTTTTTTTAGTTCTAGCATTATTTGGCCTCCTTTTCACTAGCTACCGTGTTTCAAGCTCATTTGATCAACAACTATTTTTAGTTCTAGCATTATTTGGCCTCCTTTTCACTAGCTACCATGTTTCAAGCTCATTTGATCAACAACTATATTTAGTTCTAGCATTATGTCGCGTCCTTTTCACAAGCTTCCGTTTTTCAAGCTCATTTGATCAACAACTATTTCTAGTTCTAGCATTATTTGGCCTCCTTTTCACTAGCAACCGTGTTTCAAGCTCATTTGATAAAAACTATTTTTAGTTCTAGCATTATTTGGCCTCCTTTTCACTAGCTACCGTGTTTCAAGCTCATTTGATCAACAACTATTTTAGTTCTAGCATTATTTGGCCTCCTTTTCACTAACTACCGTGTTTCAAGCTCATTTGATCAACTATTTTAGTTCTAGCATTATTTGGCTTCCTTTTCACTAGCTACCGTGTTTCAAGCTCATTTGATCAACTATTTTAGTTCTAGCATTATTTGGCCTCCTTTTCACAAGCTACAGTGTTTCAAGCTCATTTGATCAACAACTATTTCTAGTTCTAGCATTATTTGGCCTCCTTTTCACTAGCTACCATGTTTCAAGCTCATTTGATCAACAACTATTTTTAGTTCTAGCATTATGTCGCCTCCTTTTCACTAGCTTCCGTTTTTCAAGCTCATTTGATCAACAACTTTTTTTAGTTCTAGCATTTTTTGGCCTCCTTTTCACTAACTACCGTGTTTCAAGCTCATTTGATCAACAACTATTTTTAGTTCTAGCATTATTTGGCCTCCTTTTCACTAGCTACCGTGTTTCAAGCTCATTTGATCAACAACTATTTTTAGTTCTAGCAGTATTTGGCCTCCTTTTCACAAGCTACCATGTTTCAAGCTCATTTGATCAACAACTATGTCTAGCTTTAGCATTATTTTTTAATCCCACACCATTTTAATCTGTTATTGAGAATTTTAAACATCATGCCTTTGTCGTATTGTGTTTTGCCCACATTTCTCTGGGTTGCCAATTGCTTTATGGTGTACATTATCTGATAAGACGTTATCTGTTGTTCTCGCTTAATTTATCTCAAGGAATGTCGAAAGATTTCGCTAACAACAAGGTGAAATGTTTCCTTTGCTGAAATTGATTGCATAAACATTATAAACACCTTGTTTTAAACACTCTTTCATTATTCCCCCCCCCCCCCACCCCCCCCCCCCCCCCCCCCTTTTTTTTTTTTTTTTTTTTTTTTTTGTTGCTTTTTGAAGGCGGGTGGGGCGTGGTACTGAATTTCAATGTCGACATAGCCTCGGAACTAAATGGTGCAAAAAAACGCAAGCGGCGATTTTATTTTACAGAAAAGAGCAGTATCATAGTTGATAAAGAGGATTTCTATCGACTGCGATTTTGGTGAATGATCGTATATCATTACACGAGTGGTCATTGAGCGCCAAAGGCTGTCAGGCCAGACTTAAAATATTTTTGGTTTCCCCTCCCACGACCCAGGTATATTAGGTATGGGTAGGTAGGTAGGTAAAATATTTTTTTCAACTTCTTGCAATTATTTTTATTTGCCTTGAGAAATTTACCTTTAACGACAAAACAAGAAAATGTTTCATATTTTAATGATTGAAAAGAAATGCCTCTTTATTTAACACTACCATCATTCTATACATAGCGTGTGATGTCACTACGTTAAAGTCATCTCTATACTACGACTCGTAACTCACCCAAAATTTGAGATTTGTGCCTACATAAAAAATAGTTCCGCGTAGGAAATACGTTCGATTATAATATTCATTGAATTAAGATAAATGACTAAACAACCATATTCTAAGGCCTTATTCTATGTCCAGAAACTTTTAAAGTCTTGATATTTATAGATAAATGGAAAAAAAATACGATGAGCAAGTTTTGCTACTTTCGCTTTCGTTAAACAGTAATATGTCCATTCTATACATATCGTGTGACGTCACTACGTTAAAGTCTGGACCGTTTACAAAATTTAGTTCAAAATGTTTGCATGAAACAAATTTTAACTATTAGAATTTATAAAAAATGTCAAAATAATCTGTTGTATACCTCTTCGTACTTGTTTTGTTCATTTTAGCAATCACTTCCGTATTCATAACAGCCATGTTGAAGAACTACTTTACCCACAATACACCGAGTGCATTCACACAGGTCATTTTGACCGTGTGTTGACGCAACGACACTACCATCATAAAAAACAAAGCGCCTCGGCGATCATGATGATCAGTTTCGTACTCAATGTATTTCGAATTTCTGTACCGGAGTTTCGTACTCAATGCATTTCGAATTTCTGTACTTGAGTTTCGTACACAATGCATTTCGAATTTCTGTACCGGAACATTTGAACTACGATCAGTTTTTGAAGTAAAAAAAAAATATTAAATTGAATTTGTCGATAAATTGTTTTGGGTCGGGACGTTTTTCTCGGGTCGGTCGTGGGAGGGGAAACAAAAACAATTTTATTTTAGGCCTCATAGCGTGTTAAATGTATCTCGTTAAAATCATAACTGTGTCCCCCGCCCCCTCAAACAAAAAGATCATAGTTACTAATATATAACAATTAACTCACAGTAACAAAAGTAGAAAACATGGAGTACAATAACACACCGAATGAACAACACAGGGATACAGTTAACACGCTATGACATTGACACAAGAGAAATATTATTTTTCTATGACCAAGAGTGAAATAAAGTACGATCATACACTGAAAGCGACAAATGTTTCGTTTTATTTCAGTTTTGTTGTGTTGTTGTTGTTGCTTAAATTAAAAACTCGGCTCATGATATCAGTGTATCGCTACCCATCTCCCATCCGTGTGAACGGGGGGTCTTGGCCTTAAATGATTCGAAACCCACCAGATGGTGCACAGCTAAAAATTTAAGTAAAATAAACAGTGCCAGACTCTTATTTACACCATTGTAAATATTTTAAATGTTGTTTATTTGGGACTTAACTGGCGAGCAGTAGTATTAACATTATCAAAAGAATTTTGTCGACATAATTTTTAATGCGAAAGACTGCGGTTAGGACATTGCCCTGGCATTTTGGAATATAAAGAACGAAAAAAAAAACACGACAAAAAGATGAGATCATTTATTAAGAAGAACTATAAACATATATCAAGATTAAGAGCTTTGTACACAATAATGTATGTGCTTTCACAACAGCAAAACACCAACCCGTAAATCGCAGCATCTACAATGCAACATTTCACACAAATCTATTAAATCTTACGCGTATTTTTACTTGATTTCATACATTTAGATGTGTATATTAAAAACGAATATGAAACATGATTTATGTAATTTATGAATATGTAAACATAATTATATAACACATACTGGGTCGATCGTTATATGTGTACATTTAACATGACGTTGTTGTTGTTTTATATCATGGTAAAGTAAAGAATTTACTTAAAATGATTAAATACATGTAACATTATTTTCAGTAATTAAAAAATTGAGGAAATCAAACTATATAACCTATTATTCATGCTTTGACCGAGGTTCCACTATACATAGAATATGTAGCAAGAATATGATTGGTCAATCTTTAGAAGTACATAAAATTTGACCAATCTGCGGCTTGAATAGTATATATTTTTATTTTGGTAACTACAAACCTGTTAAAAATATCAAGGATAATCATACTGCGTCGAAAATGTTGAAATTAACTCCTTAGCCGGGATTGATATGTCCAGATTGGCAAACAGTGCAAACTGGGATTAACCTGTTACCGCTCTGAGCGGTAGATTGAACAGTAAGGGCTTCTATGTATATTCAGTATAAACAATACTTCTTGTTGCAATGTACACGACGTAAAAAAGCAAAATATAACACAATTAATATATTAGGTAAATTTGTAAACGGACATTTGGAACGTACATCTTAAAGATAAAAATGTACAAAATTAAATTAACAATAGCAACCATAATTAAGGGCGAATATATAAGTGGACATATACGAACATATACTTGTACATATACGAACATATACGTGTACATAACAATATGGACGCACGCTCCACTTGTAGTCACGAGTATATACATGTTCAATAACATTTAAATAACATATGTTGAATAGTAACATTTATCAATATTCCAGAGTGGTCATATATGCTGCATAATTATAAGTTAATAGTTCATGCTATATAACTATAACAGATGCAGAATACCTACAACAAAGCATATGAACGAAGAACAAAAAATCGTCAGACCCAACGGTCATTATTTTATTACAACTGACAGAACATGAAGTAATTAAAAGAACGTGGGCCTTGGCGATGGGATATTATGGCAGTGTTCTAGTTTTTTCAAAGAAGTTTCGGTTCTTGTTCTGACAATAAAATAAGTGACAGCCAGTTATAACAAAGTACCACATAGAGCACATATTGGGATGTTCTGTGAAATCATTTCTGTCTTAATTTCTAGCAACTACGTTCAACATGTAGCGTTTTTAAAAGTTCAATACATGAGTTTATTCCTTGAAACATTAAGTCGCCCATATATATATGTGTGTGTGTGTGTGTGTGTGTGTGTGTGTGTGTGCGTGCGTGCGTGCGTGCGTGCGTGCGTGCGTGTTTGTGTGTGTGTGTGTGTGTGTGTGTGTGTGTGTGTGTGTGTGTGTGTGTGTGTGTGTGTGTGTGTGTGTGTGTGTGTGTGTGTGTGTGTGTGTGTGCGTGCGTGTTAATTTATAGTCTGAGATTATATGTGTGTGTGTGTGCGCGCGCGCGTGCGTGTTAATTTATAGTTTGAGATTATATGTGTGTGTGTGTGTGTGTGTGCGTGCGCGCGCGTGCGCGTGCGCGTGTGCGTGTGTGTGTGTATAAACACAGACAAAGAATTTTAAATATCTACATCATATGACTCAAATTGTACAGGAATAATGTCAAAACAAGAGAACATAAAACTATAAAAGAAAAAACTTATGAAAGCACGAGTAGGAAATAAAATGGCCGAATCGAAAGGAAATGTATTTTTTTTTCCGGGTTCTATAAGTGTCTGACACCTTTCAGAATAAGTCTTAGGACCTAGCATAACAATACATGTGTATTATAGTGAAACGGCACCAAGATAGCGTAATAATAGCACGCGGTTGGTGTTGGAAGTATTTTGCACCACAAGACTACCCATTTAGAAACACGCATAAATCGACACGGCTATGCTGTAAGGACACAGAGGGAAACTTTGTGAAAATCTTGCGAAACTTCAGAAAGTGCGTATCGGATTTGGCCAAACTACATAATTGGGCGTGTGTGTTTTTTCTAAATTTACCTTCATTTCATGTATGGTTTATTTGTGATGCCCTTTAACTTGGATGAAAAAAACGACAAAGATACAAGTGTTAAGGGGACACTTTGTGGCTTATTGAAATGTTAGCAAAAAATGGCCAAAATGAAACAAGCTGACAACTGACAACCTGCATGCTAATTTGGACATCCCGGATAATTAACAAATCATGGTCATGTCGAACGGGACCCCTCCAAGTCATCATCGAGTGGTTTTATTTATACGCTCCCCGCCGAGGAGTTCCAATTGGATCATTCGTATACGGAATTACCCGAGGAGTTCCGATTGTTTAAAGCTTATTCTAGCCTTATAAAAAAGTCCGACCACACGCGTCTACCGCATGCTTTGCCTTTCTTCCGCAGTTTGTTTGGTCCGGAGCAGAGTCGTCTGTTGGATAGTTGAACGTCTGCCGTGTCGAGAACTTCTGCTTCAGGTTGGTCCCCAGCATAGAAATCGGTGCTTTGGTATCCGACGTCTTTCATAGGCCAGCCTTTTATGATGGGACGTCCTGGAGTAAAAAAAAAGTTTTTGTCATTCTGTTCTTCCATTAATCCACGAATGTGAATTCTAGCACGTTTTAACGTTGAAGCTTCACGTTTTATGTATCAAGCATAATATTACAAGTATTAAAGGGGGGTAATCGTAATTTAGTTCTGTGACTTTTTTTTTCCTCAACTCATTGTTGCTGCTATATACTGCTATAAAAATGAAATATTGTTTCTTATTTTATACATTAGACAAGGCATGTTATGCTCTTCATGTTTAGTTAAGAAGAATTGTTAAAAAAAAAAATAAAAAATAAACGTAAACCATTTTCATCTTCTGTTTTATTTTCTTGTTTATATTTAATAAGGTATTTAGAAATGCTTGACTATTCCAATTATGTTGTTTTTAACGATATATTCGTGTGTAAGAGAAAAGATTACTTACTTCGAAATACTATTACTAAACCGCGGCCAGCTTTTGTTTTGCTAAAGGGAGTTAATTTGATTGCGACTTTTCCACCACGCAATATGAGTTGTCTCCCTTCCGTCGCTGACTTCGCATTCATGACTTCCTGACGCCGTCGCCGAACGATGTGCTCGATGGTGAATTTGTCCCTGCCATCAGGGTCGAGGTTAATGTCCTGGAGTAACAACATCAGCTGATGCCTTTTACCGACCTGCAACAGGAAACCAAACAAAAAAATGTTTGATTTTTGTGGCAATGTACATTGTTTGCTACATTTAAACTGTAGGCCTAATTGACGTCTAACAATCTTTGTGTTGTCGTATCTTCCGTTTCGATTACCGTCTGGACCTATCTCGTTATTGCTGCCAGCCTTCGTTAGAGGGTGATTATAGGCAGGATGGTTGCATCTGTCGAAGCTTATTCATGAAGTTAGAATACAATATAAAGTGGGGAATTGAATATGTATAAATGTATATGTACTTTTAAAACATGTCTGATGGGTTTGTGTTTTTTTTTCTGTAAAACTGACGTTTTTTTTAGAACTGCGTCTTTTTAAGAGGTGCTTGTATAGAGATTATGAAGCTGGTCTCTAAGTTGGAAAGGGGCTTGGGAACCCTGTTGAGACTTTTATAAACACGTTGTTCAAGTATGTGTTATATGACTCTTAATGATGTTTATAATGGGATACGAAATAGCCTTAATTTTGGTCTGAATGTCGGTTTGATATCCAGACTGATTCAATTTCTGATATTCGTCTAAGGAATGAGTTTCGCAATACTGTGGTTTACACATATCTTGACATATTGACCTTATTTTGTGTGGTACATATTGATGTATTACTGTCCCTATCATTTTTAAACTTAAGACATTACCCATAAGGGGATACATTTCTGACTCTTTAAAAACTTTGGTGGTCTCAGTTGTCATTTGGTCTTTAGTTGTTTGCAGTTATTGTTTGTTTGTAAACATAGCAAGTCCTTGGTTTTTGTTCACACATAGAAGGATTGCAGATTATCTTTACAACAATGCTTTGATCAATATTACATTGTAGTGATTTTTACAGATTGCACAAGTGTTGGGATGGTTGTAAGAAATATACCCTAGTAAACTGAGCCACCAGTTGTGTGAGACTATACGGATGATGCACCATTTGTGTGAGACTATAGTCATGGTCCACCATTTGTGTGAGATTATAGCCATGGTCCACCATTTGTGTGTGACTATAGTCATGGTCCACCAATTGTGTGAGACTATAGTCTTGGTCCACCATTTGTGTGAGATTATAGTCATGGTCCACCATTTGTGTGAGACTATAGTCATGGTCCACCAATTGTGTGAGACTATAGTCATGGTCCACCATTTGTGTGAGACTATAGTCTTGGTCAACCATTTAAGCCCGGGTATCAGACTGGGTGCGTTATCATTTGCCCCCCTGCAGTTCGGAGGATGAAGACCGCCCATGACAACTTTGGTTCATATTTTAGTTAGCAAGCACTTTACATTGTGTACATGGAAGAAAGTAAGATATTGTTTTCCGTCTAACAATTTATGTCAATACGGGCTCAATGTAAGCTTTGAACATGTCATGCCATATTTTACAATGCTACTGCTTGCGACATTAGTTGCATAAAGATATATTAAGAAACATATGAAACAAGCATTGAGGTACACAATATAAAACATATACATATATATTGCTGTATGCACAGTTTTCATTTTAAAATGTGGATATATTAGATGCTTTTATTTTTATGCATTAAACAACCTTTCTCGTCTGACGTTGATAATGTGCAGAGTACCTAACCCGTACCATGTATGACGAGGACGTAAAAATCTGCCTGGATGTCGTAGTAAAATAATAGACAGTAGAAGAAAGCTTACATGAGTTTGTTTGAAACACTAGCTCTAGTGTTTATATCGGGTGCAAAGACCGGTGCTTTGATATACAGGCGAAGTGTAATAAATATAGACAATATATTAACTATGATAAACTGTTGACATTGCAAGACGGTTCAATTACAAGGTATTAAAACCTGTTATTGTTAAAGGGCTGAACCTGAAGGACATATTTCAACTGGCAATCTGCCATCGGAACCACTCGATTGATTCCGTAATTCATATATCGCCTACATCGGTATTCTCCGACGTTTCCCGAAAATGACCGTGATTTTCCGTATCCGGAAGTTTACTGATAGCGCTAAAAATCAAGGAAGTTATTTCAATATCAATGTAGATATTGCAGCCAATTGAAGGCGCATTACTCCATCCGAACAGGAAGTATCAATCATAACAACTAAGGTTCTAAATTTCATTTTCAATTAAATCCAGGTAACGCCAAAAACAACGCCGGAACATTTGAATAAATGTTTATAAGAGTGGGTTATATAACGGAAAGAAAATGTAGCAGACAAATAAGCGCTTGATTTAAAATTTGATTGACGCAATATTTCCCATAAAAAGTTGATAGAGTGCACCCCTTGAAAAAAATAGGCGGAAGTTTAAAAACACAAACTGCGACAAAGTAAACGATTAAAAAATTTGTCACGCGCAACAATACGGCCGATCTATACACCAATTCAATTTCAATTTCAATATTTTATCTGGTGGTATATGATATGTGAATAACGTCATTCAGCATATATGTATATGAAGACATAATGATCGGCACAGTATTTTATAGAAATACTTTTATTACTTTTCAATATTCATAGAACACAAATAGATTTAATAAAATACATGAAAATAACAAATTGCTTTCAGTATAGTAGAATATTAGCTCGCATAATCAAATGTACTGCTAAAAAAACTAGTAAGCTGCAAAGGTATGATTGGGTTATAGATGTTATAGTCTTTTTTTTATATCCCGTGTTTTTGTACATGATTTATTTGCACTGGACTTTGTTATTGTCTAATTTTTGTATTGTATGCTAAATTGCTCATTGACCCTTTAAAGCGGTAACGAGTTCAATAAAGTTGAGTTGAGTTGTTGTCAATGTTGAGTTTGACTACACGATGGTCTGGTAATATGGTATCTACGCATGCGCTGATGATGATACTACCCTGGTTGGATGAGATCACTGACCTTTGCATGGGTTTGTGTTGTTACGGGCTAGCAGAGTTTCAGCTGAAACACAATGGTTCCATGTAGATATGCAATGACCAGTCCATATTTGGAAACTGGTTGTATGAAGAATTAATGATAAAGCGTATAACTTGCCGGAGATACACAGTACACTGATACACATTTATGCTGTATGAATTTTGATTATAAATATGATTGGTAATTACGTACATCCTAGTACATGAGTAATAATAAGCTACACTACTGATAGGGGTCTGTGTATATACAAGCTCTTGATGAGGTCTCAGGTAAAAAAAATAACGACCAGGTCATATTTGGAAAGTGGTTCTAGGAAAAAATCCATCTAATACGAAAAATCAGCCAACACTCGCTAAGATCATTCACAATGAGTAGGCCTCGAGCGAGGGAATTCGAGTCAAAGACTTGACTGAACTCCCTGGCTTGCAGGTAAGATGCGTTTTGATGTGTGTTCCTGGCTTGCAGGTAAGATGCGTTTTGATGTGTGTTAATTTTTATAACAAATTGTTTTAAGATTCTTTGTTTGATTAAAGGATTATTGCATATCTCTTAGTGTATTTGAATTAATATGTTTGAATATTTTATTCTTTAATGTGAATATTTAGAGTTAGATTTACGTGTTAATATTATTTGTTTTATGCGAGTTATATTACTATATATTTCTTAACATAATACAATCTTGCTGTATTCAGTCATATTATATTGTATAATAATAAGAACAAGAAGAAGAAGAAGAAGAAGAAGACGATGATGATGATGATGATGATTTTACTGCTCTCCCTTGCTTGCAGTTGTTCGATGGTTTCCCCAGAACGAGGTCTCGGAAGTTTTCCCTTATCCCCGGAAACATGACCGTAGAACAATTAACAGAATAGTATCTTAAAAAAGAAACTTTTTTAAAAAGTGTTAAAACTTTGGATCAGTTTTACCACCGAACATAAATGACTTTGCATAACTGTTTATTTGTTTTTTGTAAAAAGTAAACATTACCGGAGCTTAACCCGGAACGAAGTTACTCAGTTAACAACGAAACCGAGAGAAAGGTTGCATTACTCTCCTAGATAAAATGACATTGTACAATGCGCATTTATATTTGCACTATCCCTATATGCATTTGAGCACTATCTTTGACAAAAATATCATATAACAACAGCTTATTTAATCAATATAAATCCACTTGTTTTTTCTGATGATTAGTGGATTTATCAAATAAACAAACATTCTACTATCAAGATAACAAACCGAAGATGGTATAAGTCAACATAGCACTTTATTTTTTGGTTAAAACACCATATGGGTGAATTAGTGTTAATGTTTGTTTTTATTTCATTGTACCGACACAATTATGGTCATGTTGGCGATGTCTAGCTAATTATTGGTGGAGGCAGACCCCAGACTCATGTCTGGGTAGAACCACCGGTGCACTGCAGGTTTAGATATTAATCAATTGGAATAAAAGCATACATGCATTAAAATCACCCTACTGTTCATTGGTTTGGAAAAAAGCGTATAAGAACATTTTACTTGTACAAATTATTTAGTGTTTCTTTTGTCTCCTGTGTGTACATTAGAAGTGAGGGACACATATTTTCTCAGAAAACACACCACCGTGTTGACGATGGTCGAATTTTAATATACACCTGCTGTCTGTACAAGTATAGAAATAAATCAACGTCTTTTTTCCCTTTAATCCTTTTAAATCTTTGATAGGTTGAGACCGAGGAGACAAGGAAATGATAGGCTGAGACCGGCTGGAACACAAGCGACAATTAGGAAATGATAATCTGAGACTGACAGGCACGGGAGCGACAACTAGAAAATGATAGGCTGAGACCGACAGGCACGTGAGCGACAACTAGAGAATGATAGACTGAGACCGACTGGCATACGAACGACAACTAGGAAATGATAGGCTGAGACCGGCTGAAACGCAAGCTACAACTAGGAAATGATAGGCTGAGACCGGCTGAAACGCAAGCTACAACTAGGAAATGATAGGCTGAGACCGGCTGAAACGTGAGCGACAACTAGGAAATGATAGGCTGAGACTGACAGGCACGTGAGCGACAACTAGAAAATTGATAGGCTGAGACCGACCGGCCCGCAACAACTTGGAAACGATAGGCGTAGACCGACAGGCACGTGAGCGACAACTAGGAAATGAAAGGCTAAGACTGACAGGCACGTGAGTGACAACTAGAAAATGATAGGCTGAGACCGACCGGCACGTGAGCAACAACTAGGAAACGATAAGCGGAGACCGACCGGCTCACGAGCGACAACTAGGAAATGATAGGCTGAGACCGACCGGCTCACGAGCGACAACTAGGAAATGATAGGCGGGTACCGACCGGCTCACGAGCGACAACTAGAAAATGATAGGCTGAGACCGACAGGCACGTGAGCGACAACTAGAAAATGATAATCTGAGACCGACAGGCACGTGAGCGACAACTAGGAAATGATAGGCGGGTACCGACCGGTTCACGAGCGACAACTAGGAAATGATAGGCTGAGACCGACCGGCACGTGAGCGACAACTAGAAAATGATAGGCTGAGACCGACAGGCACGTGAACGACAACTAGGAAATGATAGGCGGGTACCGACCGGCTCACGAGCGACAACTAGAAAATAATAGGCTGAGACCGACAGGCACGTGAGCGACAACTAGAAAATGATAAGCTGAGACCGACAGGCACGTGAGCGACAACTAAAAAATGATAGGCTGAGACCGACAGGCACGTGAGCGACAACTAGGAAATGATAGGCTGAGACCGACAGGCACGTGAGCGACAACTAGGAAATGATAGGCGGGTATCGACCGGCTCACGAGCGACAACTAGGAAATGATAGGCTGAGACCGACAGGCACGTGAGCGACAACTAGAAACTGATAGGCTGAGACCGACAGGCACGTGAGCGACAACTAGGAAATGATAGGCGGGTACCGACCGGCTCACGAGCGACAACAAGAAAATGATAGGTTGAGACCGACTGGCTCACGAGCGACAACTAGAAAATGATAGGCTGAGATCGACAGGCACGTGAGCGACAACAAGACGATGATAGGCTGAGACCGACCGGCTCACGAGCGACAACTAGAAAATGATAGGCTGAGACCGACAGGCAGTCGAGCGACAACTAGAAAATGAAAGGCTGAGACCGACCGGCTCACGAGCGACAACTAGGAAATGATAGGCTGAGACCGAGAGGCACGTGAGCGACAACTAGAAAATGATAGCTGAGACCGGCTGAAACGCGAGCGACAACTAGGAAATGATAGGCTGAGACTGACAGGCACGTGAGCGACAACTAGAAAATGATAGGCTGAGACAGACAGGCACGTGAGCGACAACTAGAGAATGATAGGCTGAGACGACCGGCTCACTAGCGACAACTAGGAAATGATAGGCTGAGACCGACAGGCACGTTAGCGACAACTAAGAAATGATAGGCTGAGACCGACAGGCACGTGAGCGACAACTAGAAAATGAAAGGCTGAGACCGACAGGCACGTGAGCGACAACTAGGAAATGAAAGGCTGAGACCGACAGTGTTAGCGACAACTAGGAAATGAAAAGCTAAACCGACAAGCACGTTAGCGACAACTAGGAAATGAAAGGCTGAGACCGACAGGCACGTTAGTGACAACTAGGAAATGATAGGCTGAGACTGACAGGCACGTGAGCGACAACTAGAAAATTGATAGGCTGAGACCGACCGGCAAGCAACAACTTGGAAACGATAGGCGGAGACCGACCTGGCGAGTATAAGAAAGAACACTGAAAATTATCCATTTTCGCGACAGCAATCAGGGGCGTAGCGTGGACGGAAAAAAACACTCAAGGGTGCAGGGGTAGGACTTACACTGCTGCTCCACATGTGTTGATTCAAACATAATATGGTGTTGTTGATTTTTTGTAATTTCATAAGTGCATATAAGTGTGTATTGTTGTTGTTTTTGCTGTTGTTTTCTTGTTGTTACAAAAGATTAAGACTTGGGTTGCGGTCAATATAAAGTTTTAATGATCTGAGTAATATGATATTGACCGAGGACGCTGTTAGAGGTCAATATCACATTAGACAGGTCCACAAGACTCTATATTGACCGAAACATAAATCTTTACTTGTTATATCACATACCCTTATTAAATTACGCTGTCATTATTGTATTTGTACAACGACCCATCCTCGCTTCTCATTTCAACATAAAACTTTCCAAGATGTCAATCCAATTTGCCAGCGTTCATTTCCTCAAAATCTGTTATTACATTTTTCCCTCTACAGATAATCAGGGAAAGCATTCACTGCTACTGATGTTACAAGTCTTGCTCTTTTCTATATTACATTTTCCCTTAGTGCTACCAAATCATCGTCAGACACACTAACAAACTGTCGCTTATATTTACCAGACGACTTGTTGTTCAAGCAATAGTGCCAGCAAAGAAACACGACCGTCAGTATTATATTTTCGGTGCTCACGTGAAAACATTCTCGAGTCAATATCACTTTATAAATGACCAGCGCTCGACCAATCAAAACGTTTCAAATTCAAAGGGTATGTGATATTGTAATATAATACCTGCCAAAATAATCCTGTATAAATGACAGCGAGCACAATATATAATTAAGCGAATGTCGTAACACTGCACTAAGAAAACAACATTTTGTTGATGGTAAATAACTGCCATATAGAAATTATACCAATCCACCCATTTCGTTGTAACAAGAGCTTGAATGAATCTGTCATATCTGCGCGTAGCATTCTACGTCGTGTTCCTATTGCATGGTAATTATATGTTTAAACATAATATGAAGATCTTTAAATCTTGACGTAGATATTATCATCTATCGCATAGTAACAACTATGCTCGTGCTTACAGATTTCCAAAGTATACTTAAAGAAGTCTAATTATCGCATTTATTGACTTGCTATGTAATTATCTTGATTTTATACAACGAACGGCGTGCATACACATAAAATATTTTATTGCATATTGGATATATTTCCTTATGTTGATAAAACACGAAATAAAGACGCATAAATTAGCCAGTATTTTTGAATTCTTAATAAAGCAATGTTATTTATTGATTTTGCCATAAAATGGGTGCTGCGTAAAATAACTACTACGGTCTTAATAAATAAAACATATAACACAAATACCATCAAATAGATTAAAAAGTGGATAATTGTATTCATTATGAATAAAACTTTTAAATGTTGTATCAGACAGTTTGGGCTAAAATTTCTTTTCCCAAATAATAAAATAAGTTATTGTTACATGAAAAGGTCCTTAAAAATGTTGATCATTGATGTACTAGATCTGTGTGAGCAGTCAAGCATAAATCACCACTCGTCATTGCAAACAGGTATTCCCTATCCAAGCCACGCTGCAGAGATTGCTATTTTTAAAATTAGAAAACCACGTGACCACTTACTTTTAAAATTACGTTACATGGTCATCCGGGTAATCTGCTCTGACGTCGATATCTATTATTAGCAGAAACCACTTTCGAGCTTTATATACGGTTGGACAGAATACACTTTCAAATGATTTTTTTTTCTTTTTCGCGATAGGTTCTGTCTAACAATTTAGTTACAGTTCAAAATCGTAAATAATAAGACTAAAGTGTGGGGGTAAATACACAAATTATGCCCGAATTTCCCAAAGCATTGGTTTTATATTGTTATATGATAATGCTATAGGCAAACTGTCGAATACAACATTTTAGTAAAAATGCCACAGTGAATAAGTTATCCCTCTTGACGAGGCTTATTCAGGGTTTTTGTAACATATTAACTAAAATGAAAATTATTTAGAAAACAAATACATCAAACAAACTAGAACACAAAACTGCCTAAGGAACATAAATGAGGTTACTTTCAAAGAAAATAAAAAGCAACTCTGCTCTTTAAAACAAACAAAAAACAGAACTAACACTTATATTTTAACATGATAGATACTCACGCGTGCTTAAATGAGATTAGTGCATTAATCTCAAAGAAGTGTTCGGGGTTATGAATCTCCACAAGTGTTCATGCTATTAATTAGGTGATATGTTTCTTAACTTTCATACTAATAACTTGTATATGTAATGTGAAAATTAAATAATATGCAGTAAACAATAACCTGTCTGATATATGCTATTTTGAAAACGCGATCTTGGTCACTTACTATATTTGCTGTTCCACATTGTTATCATATATTTTAAATCATATCATATCAAACGAGGTTTAACCTATGTTGCCATGCCAAGACATATTTATTCATAGTGCGGATAGCGTACAGAGAACAAAATGTACCACTATATCCCTATCACACCGGTCTTTAAAAAACCACGACACAGGCCTGATCCCCGCCCCCACGTTAAGTGTTATCTTGGGTTTTAATCAAGTTATCAAGAATGTTAATAATAAACTTGAAAATCGTACATTGGGATGGGATGGGATTAGCCGGCATTTTTGCCGATACTGTGCAGCGACATTTCTATCATTTTAGCACAGGGGCACTTATGAGGTGCCCAGGGACTGAACCCGGCCGCTCCATTAAACAGACACCGACGAGTCAGGCGTAATAATGTCCCCTTAGCACCGAGCGTTAGAAGGGAAGCCACTACCACCAACTTTAAAGTCTTTGGTTTGACCCGGTCGGGATTTGAACACACGACCTCCCAATCCGTAAGCCGAAGCTCAACCACCTGAGCTATTGCGGCCGGTAAATCGTGCATTCAAACATTGTTTAATTACATGTAGGTATCCTTTTAGAGGTTTCAAATCATGCAACGTATGTGAACGAATCTCGCTGATTGTTTTAGTCTGAATATAACTAAAAGTGTAAGAAGAGACCATAATCACAACAATCTAATATACACCGTGACACAGTGACGAAAGGTGATATACACCATGACACAGTGGGGGAAGGTGATATACACCGTGACACCTTGAGGGAAGGTGATATACACCGTGACACAGTGACGGAAGGTGATATACACCGTGACACCTTGAGGGAAGGTGATATACACCGTGACACAGTGACGGAATGTGATATACACCGTGACACAGTGAGGGAGGCTATATACACCGTGACACAGTAAGGGAAGGTGATATACACCTTGACAGTGAGGGAAGGTGATATACACCGTGACACAGTGAGGGAAGGTGATATAAACCGTGACACAGTGAGAGAAGGTGATATACACCGTGACACAGTGAGGGAAGGTGATATACACCGTGAAACATTGAGGGAAGGTGATATACACCGTGACACAGTAAGGGGGTTGATATACACCACGACGCAGTAAGGGAAGGTGAAATAAACCGTGACACCTTGAGGGAAGGTGATATACACCTTGACACAGTGACGGAATGTGATATGCATCATGACACGGTGAGGGAAGGTGATATACACCGTGACACAGTGACGGAAGGTGATATACACAGTGACACAGTGACGGAAGGTTATATACATCGTGACACGGTGAGGGAATGTTATATACACCGTGACACAGTGAGGGAAGGTGATATACACAGTGACACAGTGACGGAAAGTGATATACACCGTGACACAGTGACGGAAGGTGATATACACCGTGACAGAGTGAGGGAATGTGATATACACCGTGACACAGTGAGGGAGGCAATATACACCGTGACACAGTAAGGGAAGGTGATATACACCTTGACAGTGAGGGAAGGTGATATACACCGTGACACAGTGAGGGAGGCAATATACACCGTGACACAGTAAGGGAAGGTGATATACACCGTGACACAGTGAGGGAGGCAATATACACCGTGACACAGTAAGGGAAGGTGATATACACCGTGACACAGTGAGGGAGGCAATATACACAGTGACGCAGTGAGGGAAGGTGATATACACCGTGACACAGTGAGGGAGGCAATATACACCGTGACACAGTAAGGGAAGGTGATATACACCTTGACAGTGAGGGAAGGTGATATACACCGTGACACAGTGAGGGAAGGTGATATAAACCGTGACACAGTAAGGGAAGGTGATATACACCGTGACACAGTGAGGGAAGGTGATATAAACCGTGACACAGTAAGGGGGTTGATATACACCACGACGCAGTGAGGGAAGGTGAAATAAACCGTGACAGAGTGAGGGAAGGTGATATACACCGTGACACAGTGAGGGAAGGTGATATACACCGTGACACAGTGAGGGAAGGTGATATACACCGTGACACAGTAAGGGAAGGTGATATACACCGTGACACAGTGAGGGAAGGTGATATACACCGTGACACAGTGAGGGAAGGTGATATACACCGTGACACAGTGAGGGAAGGTGATATACACCGTGACACAGTGAGGGAGGTGATATACACCGTGACACAGTAAGGGAAGGTGATATACACCTTGACAGTGAGGGAAGGTGATATACACCGTGACACAGAGAGGGAAGGTGAGATTCGACGTGACACAGTGAGGGAAGGTGATATAAACCGTGACACAGTGAGAGAAGGTGATATACACGGTGACACAGTGAGGGAAGGTGATATACACCGTGACACAGAAAGGGAAGGTGATATACACCGTGACACAGTGAGGGAAGGTGATATACACCGTGACACAGTGACGGAAGGTGATAGGCACCGTGACACAGTGACGGAAGGTGACATGACGTATTTGACATTGTGTTCACTCGAAAACACTTTTAACTGTTCAGTTAGTTACTAATTACTAGTCTAATTAAGTCTGCCTGTCCTATCCACCTGCCTGTCTGTCTGCTTACCCTGATAACACGTTTACACGGCGAGAATTCCTTGTCGAAGAACCATGGATACTGAGGATGACTGCGGACTATACCCCAGTGGGCCTTGATCAGGTCAGTACAGTTGGTGCACAAGTCAAACACACTAGCTGTAAGAAAATATTTAGTGTGTAGAAAATGCATGGAAGTTCAAAATTTTAAATAAACACAGTTTATATTAGCAAGAACAAACGTTTATCATTCAAAAATAAATATTCAAATCGGTGCAGTAGGTAGATAGATCGAAGACATTCGCTTAAAGAATAAGAATAAGCTCGAAATTCACAAAAAGTTCAGGCTAAACATGTCTTTTGTGCTGAAAGGTATAGTTAGATTTATCATATTAATGGCATTTATTTAAGTCCACAAAGCTCGTTATATAAACCCATGCAAGTATAAATGGAGTACTGGTCGAACCCATTCGTGACAAAACTCTTTGTAAGTATAATTGGAGTACTAGTCGAACACATTCCTTACAAAACTCTTTGTAAGTATAATTGGAGTAGTGATCAAACACATTCCTTACAAAACTACATGTAACTATAATTGGAGTACTAGTCGAACACATTCCTTACAAAACTACATGTAAGTATAATTGGAGTACTAGTCGAACACATTCCTTACAAAACTCTTTGTAAGTATAATTGGAGTACTGGTCGAACACATTTCCTTACAAAACTACATGTAACTATAATTGGAGTACTGGTCGAACCCATTCCTTACAAAACTACATGTAACTATAATTGGAGTACTAGTCGAACCCATTCCTTACAAAACTCTATGTAAGTATAATTGGAGTAGTGATCGAACACATTCCTTACAAAACTCTTTGTAAGTATAATTGGAGTAGTGGTCGAACACATTCCTTACAAAACTCTTTGTAAGTATAATTGGAGTAGTGATCGAACACATTCCTTACAAAACTCTATGTTAGTATAAATGGAGTACTGGTCGAACACATTCCTTACAAAACTCTATGTTAGTATAATTGGAGTAGTGGTCGAACACATTCCTTACAAAACTCTTTGTTAGTATAAATGGAGTAGTGGTTCAACACATTCCTTACAAAACTCTTTGTAAGTATAATTGGAGTAGTGGTCCAACACATTCCTTACAAAACACTTTGTAAGTATAATTGGAGTACTGATCGAAGACATTCCTAACAAAACACTTTGTAAGTATAAATGGAGTAGTGGTCGAACACATTCCTTACAAAACTCTTCGTAAGTATAATTGGAGTAGTGATCGAACACATTCCTTACAAAACTACATGTAAGTATAAATGGAGTAGTGGTCGAACACATTCCTTACAAAACTCTTTGTTAGTATAATTGGAGTAGTGGTCGAACACATTCCTTACAAAACTCTTTGTTAGTATAAATGGAGTAGTGGTTCAACACATTCCTTACAAAACTCTTTGTAAGTATAATTGGAGTAGTGGTCCAACACATTCCTTACAAAACACTTTGTAAGTATAATTGGAGTACTGATCGAAGACATTCCTAACAAAACACTTTGTAAGTATAAATGGAGTAGTGGTCGAACACATTCCTTACAAAACTCTTCGTAAGTATAATTGGAGTAGTGATCGAACACATTCCTTACAAAACTACATGTAAGTATAAATGGAGTAGTGGTCGAACACATTCCTTACAAAACTCTTTGTAAGTATAAATGGAGTAGTGGTCGAACACATTCCTTACAAAACTCTTTGTAAGTATAATTGGAGTAGTGGTCGAACACATTCCTTACAAAACACTTTGTAAGTATAATTGGAGTAGTGATCGAACACATTCCTTACAAAACTCTTTGTAAGTATAATTGGAGTAGTGATCGAACACATTCCTTACAAAACTCTTTGTAAGTATAATTGGAGTAGTGGTCGAACACATTCCTTACAAAACTCTTTGTAAGTATAATTGGAGTAGTGATCGAACACATTCCTTACAAAACTACATGTAAGTTTAATTGGAGTACTGGTCGAACACATTCCTTACAAAACTCTTTGTAAATATAATTGGAGTACTGGTCGAACACATTCCTTACAAAACTCTATGTAAGTATAAATGGAGTAGTGGTCGAACACACTCCTTACAAAACTACATGTAAGTATAAATGGAGTACTGGTCGAACACATTCCTTACAAAACTCTATGTTAGTATAATTGGAGTACTGGTCGAACACACTCCTTACAAAACTCTATGTAAGTATAAATGGAGTACTGGTCCAACACATTCCTTACAAAACTACATGTAAGTATAAATGGAGTACTGGCCGAACACATTCCTTACAAAACTCTTTGTAAGTATAAATGGAGTACTGGTCGAACACATTCCTTACAAAACTCTATGTTAGTATAAATGGAGTACTGGCCGAACACATTCCTTACAAAACTACATGTAAGTATAAATGGAGTACTGGCCGAACACATTCCTTACAAAACTCTTTGTAAGTATAAATGGAGTACTGGTCGAACACATTCCTTACAAAACTCTTTGTAAGTATAAATGGAGTACTGGTCGAACACATTCCTTACAAAACTATTTGTAAGTATAAATGGAGTACTGGTTGAACACATTCCTTACAAAACTCTTTGTAAGTATAATTGGAGTACTGGTCGAACACATTCCTTACAAAACTCTTTGTAAGTATAAATGGAGTACTGGCCGAACATATTCCTGACAAAACACTTTGTAAGTATAAATGGAGTAGTGGTCGAACACATTCCTTACAAAACTCCTTGTAAGTATAAATGGAGTAGTGGTCGAACACATTCCTTACAAAACTACATGCAAGTATAAATGGAGTACTGGTCCAACACATTCCTTACAAAACTCTATGTTAGTATAATTGGAGTACTGGTCGAACACACTCCTTACAAAACTACATGTAAGTATAAATGGAGTACTGGTCCAACACATTCCTTACAAAACTACATGTAAGTATAAATGGAGTACTCGTCGAACACATTCCTTACATAACTACATGTAAGTATAATTGGAGTAGTGGTCGAACACACTCCTTACAAAACTCCATGTTAGTATAAATGGAGTACTGGTCGAACACACTCCTTACAAAACTACATGTAAGTATAAATGGAGTACTGGTCCAACACATTCCTTACATAACACTATGTAAGTATAAATGGAGTAGTGGTCGAACACATTCCTTACAAAACTCTATGTAAGTATAAATGGAGTAGTGGTCCAACACATTCCTTACAAAACTCTATGTTAGTATAATTGGAGTAGTGGTCGAACACATTCCTTACAAAACTCTTTGTAAGTATAATTGGAGTAGTGATCGAACACATTCCTTACAAAACTACATGTAAGTATAAATGGAGTAGTGGTCGAACACATTCCTTACAAAACTCTTTGTAAGTATAAATGGAGTACTGGTCGAACACATTCCTTACAAAACTACATGTAAGTATAATTGGAGTAGTGGTCCAACACATTCCTTACAAAACACTTTGTAAGTATAAATGGAGTACTGGTCCAACACATTCCTTACAAAACTCTTTGTAAGTATAAATGGAGTAGTGGTCGAACACATTCCTTACAAAACTCCTTGTAAGTATAAATGGAGTAGTGGTCCAACACATTCCTTACAAAACACTTTGTAAGTATAAATGGAGTACTGGTCCAACACATTCCTTACAAAACTCTTTGTAAGTATAAATGGAGTACTGGTCCAACACATTCCTTACAAAACTCTTTGTAAGTATAAATGGAGTACTGGTCGAACACATTCCTTACAAAACTCTATGTTAGAATAAATGGAGTACTGGTCGAACACATTCCTTACAAAACTCTATGTTAGTATAATTGGAGTAGTGGTCGAACACATTCCTTACAAAACTCTTTGTAAGTATAATTGGAGTAGTGATCGAACACATTTCTTACAAAACTACATGTAAGTATAAATGGAGTAGTGGTCGAACACATTCCTTACAAAACTCTTTGTAAGTATAATTGGAGTAGTGATCGAACACATTCCTTACAAAACTACATGTAAGTATAATTGGAGTACTGGTCGAACACATTCCTTACAAAACTCTTTGTAAATATAATTGGAGTACTGATCGAACACATTCCTTACAAAACTACATGTAAGTATAAATGGAGTAGTGGTCGAACACATTCCTTACAAAACTACATGTAAGTATAAATGGAGTAGTGGTCGAACACATTCCTTACAAAACTACATGTAAGTATAAATGGAGTACTGGTCGAACACATTCCTTACAAAACTCTATGTTAGTATATTTGGAGTACTGGTCGAACACATTCCTTACAAAACTCTATGTTAGTATAATTGGAGTACTGGTCGAACACACTCCTTACAAAACTCTATGTAAGTATAAATGGAGTACTGGTCCAACACATTCCTTACAAAACTACATGTAAGTATAAATGGAGTACTGGTCGAACACATTCCTTACAAAACTCTTTGTAAGTATAAATGGAGTACTGGTCGAACACATTCCTTACAAAACACTTTGTAAGTATAAATGGAGTACTGGTCCAACACATTCCTTACAAAACTACATGTAAGTATGAATGGAGTACTGGTCGAACACATTCCTTACAAAATTCTTTGTAAGTATAAATGGAGTAGTTGTCGAACACATTCCTTACAAAACTCTATGTAAGTATAATTAGAGTACTGGTCGAACACATTCCTTACAAAACTCTATGTAAGTATAAATGGAGTACTGGTCGAACACATTCCTTACAAAACTCTTTTTAAGTATAATTGGAGTACTGGTCGAACACATTCCTTACAAAACTCTATGTAAGTATAAATGGAGTACTGGTCGAACACATTCCTTACAAAACTCTTTGTAAGTATAATTGGAGTACTGGTCGAACACATTCCTTACAAAACACTTTGTAAGTATAATTGGAGTACTGGTCGAACACATTCCTTACAAAACTCTTTGTAAGTATAATTGGAGTACTGGTCGAACACATTCCTTACAAAACTATATGTAAGTATAATTGGAGTGCTGGTCGAGCACATTCCTTACAAAACTCTTTGTAAGTATAATTGGAGTACTGGTCGAACACATTCCTTACAAAACTATATGTAAGTATAATTGGAGTGCTGGTCGAACACATTCCTTACAAAACTCTCTGTAAGTATAAATGGAGTACTGGTCGAACACATTCCTTACAAAACACTTTGTAAGTATTATTGGAGTACTGGTCGAACCCATTCCTTACAAAACTACATGTAAGTATAAATGGAGTAGTGGTCGAACCCATTCCTTACAAAATTCTCTGTAAGTATAAATGGAGTAGTGGTCGAACACATTCCTTACAAAATTCTCTGTAAGTATAAATGGAGTAGTGGTCGAACACATTCCTTACAAAACACTTTGTAAGTATTATTGGAGTACTGGTCGAACCCATTCCATACAAAACTACATGTAAGTATTAATGGAGTACTGGTCGAACCCATTCCTTACAAAATTTTCTGTAAGTATAAATGGAGTAGTGGTCGAACACATTCCTTACAAAACTCTATGTAAGTATAAATGGAGTAGTGGTCGAACACATTCCTTACAAAACTACATGTAAGTATAATTGGAGTAGTGGTCGAACACATTCCCTACAAAACTCTATGCAAGCATAATTAAAGTACCGGTCGAACACATTCCTTAACTAAATTTAATTGCAGTTAAATATACATTTGTTACAAAATGTTTAAATGCACAAATAAATAAAGAAGAATGCGAGGCGTGGCTGGGTATAAAGAGATGAATCAAAATTCAATCAATGTCGTCATTGGCAACCTAAGTCAGCTCCATCTTATTGTCATTATGTTACATATCAGCCGCATTTACTTACAACGTAACTTTTTTCTTTATTTTTTTATTTTTTTACTTTCGCTGAAAAGGGGAAAATTCACTGTCTTTCAGAGGGGAACGGTTTTCCAAATTGGTCTTAATAACAAGGCTAAAACGGGCACGACCGTGAGTGGTACTGTATCATCCATGTTGCACCCCAAGTTGCACAGCCTGAAAATTAATGGTCTTTTCATTTAGCTCTAAGGCTAAAATCTAGCTTGACAAAATTCAGGCCAGCCAAACAATATAAATTATTGTGCGTTATTTTAAATGCGTTTACACTCACGTTTTTAGAATGCACGTCAGTTTGCTTTTCTACAACACGCTTAACTGGCCGTTACGTTTCTTGACATATTTATGGGGGCTCCTGATATATTAAAGTTTAAAGGCAAGCAAGCTGAAATATATAAATTCTCCCTGAAAAGGTATTGAACCATCAGCCATTATACTTTTATGGATTAAGATAATGTTCATGTGAGGAAATAATGAAAAAGGCATGCGGTGCTTGGGCGGCTATGCATTGTTTACCAGAATGTGTTGTGGGTTTGTTTTTTTCCTTAGACTTAAGCTGGATGCCACCGTACCCAACACTACGCTCGAGTGTGGTCTTTTTCAGTCGTCACTAGGGCTATGATGACTTCATATACACAACAACACAACTCAATCAAACAGAAGATCATCTTCTAAGGCGAAATTAGATATACTTTTTGGATCTACAAAAAAGCAAACATGCAAAACTGTACCTTTGGGAACGCACCGGTGACCAGATAGACCGAGACTTGTGGCCCTGTATCCGATGCATTGCTTCCGCTTTGAGAGAACTATGACGTCAGTTCCGCTCCACGTGACGTCGCACGATGGTTGCCAGTAGCACGATTTCTGCTGTATAAGGCTTTGAGCTGTGAAGCCACCGCATGGATATCTACCGAACATACACCGGGCCCGAGGGTTGCGAGTATAGCCGGAGTTGGCGAAGGCGGGAGAATATATGACGTCACCCTCATCACAGGTCAAGGTCAAGCGACCGCGCTGTTTACCAGTCGTGCACTGCTCGATGACGCCCCGGACTGAAACAAATGAACACGCGTTATTTTAAAATGGATAACCGTTAAAGTTTCCTCAAGTGAGTGCTGTTTTTCATTAGCGTATGAATATGTTAAATGCAAATTGATCAGAAATATAGCAACATGAAGACAATCAAATGTTTTTAAAAAGAATATTGCAGTAGGAGGCAAACCTAGGCATCAAACTGTTCAAATAGACTAATGTTATCTTCGCATTTTAAATCGTAAATTTAATTAATATTTAAAGGTTACTATCATAAATAAGGATAAATTGTCATTTGTTACATTGAGAATGTGATAAATGACAAGTATATAAACACATCTTGTACAACTTGATTTTAAACCATGTTTTAGTACATACATATTCATATTTATATACAGAGCAGCAGAATAGTCAGTGAAACAGACCAAGAAAACTAAGTTACGTTTACAATATAAACATTAAAAGTGATAACTTCAAACAAAACAAATCGCATATTAATATATATAATGAGATATTAATGTCAATTAGATAAAACCGACAACACTATAAATGTTATTTAAGGGGATAATTTAAAGTTAATAATTAAGTCAATTAAGGTGAGCGGCACCCTTTAAAGATGGTATGCGACAGTTTGCCTATATATAATATATGTTACAATATCTTGCCTCTTTTGGGGGTATTTGTACATAATTTCTACAGAGAAAAATCATACTTTCGTTAAACTTTGACGATTTTCAACAGTATTTCAATTTTAGCGCAGTAAAACTCATTATTCAACACATAAATGTTTACAGTTTTTACAAATCTATAATAAGAACGATTGGGATTCCTGCTAAAAATAGATATCGACGTCACAGCGGATAAGTGGATAAGCTAAAACATCAGTGGTCATGTGGTTTTCTGAGTTTAAAAATAGCTAACTGTGCAGCGTGGCTCAGATAGGAAATACATGTTTGAAATGACGATTGTGGCAATATGGTTCACTTGTCAGACAGGTGCAGGACATAAATAAATATCATTTTGCAGATCTGTTTTGGTAACAATGGTTTATTACGAGTTTTAATGAAAGTATTATTGGTCCAAACTGTCGGATACCACCTTTAATTCCAGGAATATGCATAAAACTAATAATCGTATTAATAATCGTATATTTCATAAATTCAGTTCAAAAACTAGTGGAAAATTATTATCGCCGTCTGAAAAGATACATGTCAGAATGTCTCTCCTGTATTCCAAAGAGCCAAAATCTTCATTGAACCGCTCCCTGCCCTGATGCAAATGTGCCCACTTGTACAAAACCAGCCTTCAGATCCCTTATTTCTAGTATGCAACTGGTAATCCGATGTCCCTAATGTATGACATATACCATGTATGAGTTGGAAAATGCATTGTTTCTGTATGTGAGGTCGCTCAAGGTGGTATCCGACAGTTTTGCTCAAAAATATTTTCATTAAATATCTTACAAAATCATTGTTATTTGAACAAATTTCGCAAAATGTTGTTTATTGATGTCCTACACATATCTGAAACATAAACCATAACGCGAAAATCGTCATTACAAACATGTTTTTTTCCTATCTGAGCCACGCTGCATAGTTGGCTACTTTTAAACCAAGAAAACCATGTGACTACTAATGTGTTATTTCATCCACGTCGATGTCTCTTTTTAGCAGGAATCTCATTCGTTCTTATTTAGAGATATTGGTGTGTGTGTGTGTGTGTGCGTGCGTGTGCATGTGTGCGTGCGTGTGTGTGTGTTTGTGCGCGTGCGTGCGTGTGCGTGTGTGTGCGTGCGTGCCCGCGTGCGTGCGTGTGTGCGCGTGCGTGCGTGCGTTCGTGTGTGTCTGTGTGTTTGCGTGGGTGCGTGCGTGCGTGCGTGTGTGTGTGTGTCTGTGTTTGTCTGTGTGTGTGTCTGTGTGTGTGTGTGTGTGTGTGGTGGGGGATATCACATTTAAAACATGCTGTTCCGCATACATAACATTCGAAAGAATGTCCGCTCTAATGTCAGCCCCGGCAATGATTAGCTCTACCTACCTTCATATATCCATCCAATTTCTCGCATCACAGACCGGGACGCCTTGGGCCACGCTAGGACCTCCTTGAGAGCTTTTGTCTTGTACACTGACAAAACAACAACAGAACTTTAGTAAGTAAGTGAAAATAACAAGTAAACAATGTTTAATACTTACGCACATGTTTAATTGTAAAATGTTTAAATTCAAACACAGCAGAGAGATAAGTTGTTGAATTATATTTGTTCATAGATAAAGAAAGACCATTGTAACACATACAATGGGTCCTTACATTAAGCTGACCTGATATCCAATTATAAACACGGGTTTAAGTCCCACACAGGGCCAAACTGCCAGGTTTTAGACCTAAAGTTAGCACCATATCGG
>CM017564.1:35197764-35222308 GCA_007844125.1 Sinonovacula constricta | reverse complement strand
AACATCTTACACAGTTCATGTTTAAATATATAGCTTTTATATTAAATGAATCCTTATGAATTTGTCAAAACTAACATCTATTTTTAACGTTCTTGTTACGAATATTCATATTGGTGTATTTGCATAATTAATAATTTCAGACCTAAGCTTAGTGTTAGTCTTCACTTAAGGAACGATATAAAAATATTCTGCAATGTTTTTGTTAGTTACAAGCATACTTTTAGCCAGATTGTGCCTTAAGATTTAATGTACAAAATATGGACGAAAATGAATAAATAATAATAAACAATCATAAAATAATCCAAATCATATGAAATTTAGACCATGTTTTACACTAGAAGGGGTACACAAACAACTTTAGACACTGTTCACTTTCTTAAAAATATTGGCTTTAAATAAGAAAAAAAATCTAATCAACTTTTCAAATATAATGTATATTCCTGATTCTAATGAAAAAATATATTCATAAGTGCTTATTTGCTTTGTTGACAATGACCATAATCGCCATTTAATGACCTTTACTTGAGTACCAGTTTTATATTTCTAGCTCCATTTTTGGAAAAATAATAAGCAGTCTTCTAAACATATCTTCCTATCAAATTTAAATGATGGTTGCCATAGAAACTGTTAGTTTTCATGTAACCCATATAAGTTTATTTTGAGTTCATCGGATATTCTGTTTCTTTGTCTGGTAGATAAAATTAAATATCTGTGAAAATTTTGATAGGACCTTTTCTTATTTACCTATTCTAGACACCCTAACGAACATTTTGGTAGCCATGAAAAAGTGTATAGGAGGGTGCAGGGTGGAGGTAGGTCCGCAATAACAATACCTTGCTGCCGGACTAATTGGTACGAACATTTATTACAAAGTGTCATGTCGTTGCAAGAAAAGTTTCTTGTTTTGCCAGCAACTATATACTTTGAGAGAAAAAGCAAAAAAATTTGAAGGTATACAAATATCCACATACACACACCACTTTTACCTGTACGATTCTAAGTTATACATCGACGTTATACGTTGATCAAGGACGGTACTTTCCGACCACTAAATAATGTATTCTGAAAGTTGTCTTTCCGTGAAAGCTTCAAGTAGAACAATAGAAACAAAGCTGCTCGATAGGTACGAATAGGTAATAGATACAAACATGAGCAGTTTCGGTCAATACGTATATACATATCTACATACTCTTCTTCCGACCTTCAACAGCTGTATATCTCTTACATAACAATTACGTATTTCCAGCTTTCATTATCAAAGAAATGTTTATTTGTCAGAATTGTTTGTTTGTGGAATATTTTAAAATTTGTGTGATATAAAAACAAAATGTCACGGCTTTGAGTTTAGATGCGTCATTTAATCTCGAAGGTCGTAGGCCATAATTTATGATCAGTTCGAAAAATTCGATCTGGAAATTTAGATGCATAGCGTGCTGTTGTTTTAGAATAGTTTGTTATTGCTATTATAATATAATATAGAGACTCTTTGTTTAAACAGATAGTAAAATAAACAAGATAAATAAACGAGAATGCAGGAACATGTCTTCCAGAATGATAACATGTAAAATTATCATTTTATTAGGAATACAGCAAACGAGTTGAGTGAGGGTTTCTTGACCAGCAACGTGCCAAACAGACTTAGATCTTAGTTACTAGATGAAATTATTGACGTCTAAACCAGGTTTGTTTCTATTAGATAAACTACAAAATAAAAGGTAAGTTTTTACAAATAAACGGTTCGGTAACCCGAAACTGTAAACGTGTTAATTATTGTTCATTTACTCTTATAAATTGAGCAATTTGAGTTGTGTAAAACAATAATATATATTGGCATTAGCATATAGTTGCATATTTTTCAAGAGCAAAGAATATTGCTTGCTAGAAGCTTATCAGCGGCTCTCAATTAAGTGCGGACAAAACCCAGGCTAAGTTCGTAATGTGTTTTCCTCACAATTGACAATGAATAAGTGTTAATCGATTAACCAGTCTGTAAGCCATTGATTTTGGTGTGATCGGACGACATTGAAGCAAAGACGGTGTCTTTAAATAGTATCAATGATCGACCAGACTCTACCTTGCTTGTACCTAATGGTCCCAAGAAATCCAATGCTTTCAAGACATCCATTAACTCCCACGTACCTGAATGATGAACGAGTTAGTAATTAAGCTTCTTTGCCATCGTCAAGATGATATTTTGTCAATGTATATACGTCACATTCTATGGCGGCTCACTAGTGAAAAATTAATATCATTTGGGTTCTCTCATTTTTTTACTTTGTACAAAACTCTGAAAAATGTACATTATCAGGTCGAATAAAAACGAAGTATAACCAGAAATGTATAAAATTATCTGTTTGGCGATAGTTTTAAAATTGTGTATTTTTGCGTATGATTTTTCGGCCTACCAACTGTATTTCAGATTTCTTTAAAGTTAAGCATATGTGAACAAACAAAAACAGTTGTGCAAACTTCAGAGAAAAATGAATAAAGAAAAGATCGCGAAGGATTACATAGCGTTGACATTATAAATGAACGGTCTATTTGCAAAACAACATGTTGATCAGCGTATTTTAGCATTGTTTTCTCAGGAGACCGATCACTGTTTTATCAAATTTTAATATGCGTCTTTGTATTTAAAACGAGAAAGATCAGTTGTGGTGAAATCTGATCAGTACATTCTCTCGAGCAATGCTCATCGTCTTGTTCAACGTACGTGGTATTTGAGATTTATTAAAATTGGGTGTTTAGGTGCATTTGTCTTAGGACAGATATAGCATATATATATTGTTGTTGATTTTGAAGTTTCTTGAGAGTGAGTAAAGCACTATTGTTGATTTATGTGCTGCATATATATCTTTTGTTCATTACTTAACATTCGACGTGTTTCATGTAATACTACCCACAACTGGCTTTGGAATAACTGCTATTTATAAGACTATACATGCTGTTTTTGGTTAATTTTTACCTTAACATGTAACTGTTCTGTAATATCACTGCCATCAAAATACCGTTAATAAGAATACGCATCTTACAAAACGTGACCGATACCAATAACATTTTGTATAAATACTTGCATTTTTGTAGATCTAAGTTATATACTTTTAACCTGCTAACTTAAGCGAAACTGAAGCTTCTTATGACGTTTTAACTGACTTTAAAAAATATAAGCTCAAGTGTATATCGAATAGTAAAAATCACAAGATTGAGAATAAAATAAAGTCTAGACAGTTATGTTATATTGTTATCTTTAGCTAGACAAGAATACAATCTTGATGTGTCACAAAGACCAGATATATTGATGAACAAAACTGGATTACAACACATTAGACTCTTTCCGCTAGGTCTAAATGGCAATATGCGTCAGGCAGGCATTATTTCTAAGAATCCAGTTTTTACTTTTCTATCTGACCGCCAATCCAAACTCTGATCTCATAGTAAAAGAAAAAGAAAACTAAATGTTAAACCCACATTAAGAGAAAATATTTTATTCAAGATTTGAACACAACTAGATTCGATCTTGCATTCTTGCTTCTTTTTGTGCAGTTGCCAACCTACTTTGAGGCTTTGATTTTTGACAATAAAGCGGACAAAATATAAAATGTAGCTACTCATCTTTGACATGATGTAAAAGTAAATAACGTTTAAAAGAGGGATTGATTTCATCGACGTAAGAAAGAAAACCCAGTGATTTATTACTAGCACGTGATTTTTTTTACCGCCATGGTTCTTCTCAAGTTTCTTGCTTCATATTCACAGTTCTCTTATATACCAACTGGTCATACTTTTATGGTGAGCTTAAACATTATTAGTTACAGCATTTATTCCTGAGGGGTCAGAAATATCTCCAGTCAGATACAATTAATTTTATTGTTGATGGAAATAGATAGCAGTTAAATTTGTTGAATGTTAGTGAAAAAACAGAAAACACGGAAAGTCCACTCAATATATGGAAAAAATGCAATTTAAGATAATAAACAATAGCGATTAATGTATTCGTCTAGTTTACGTAGAAATTTCAATTTCATATTGAAGAAATTATATAAAAATCCTGCACATTCATAATTGATTTGTTCTGGTACATGTGGAATGAGCGACACTTATCGCGTTCTAACTTCTCATCCCCTCACCACGTGGGTTAGAGTACTGATCGGGACTAGAACTTTAATGTGGGGTGGCTTTCCAGCTAACCTGCGGTGCGCCGGTGGTTCTACCCAGACACAAGTCTGGGCCTTCCTTCACTAACTATTGGCTGGACGTCACCAATATGACTAAAACTGTCTTTGCAATGTAACAGAAACAAAAAACAACAAACAAAAAAACAAAAAAAAAAAAAAAAAAAAAAAAAAAAAAAAAAAAAAAAAAAGAAAAAAAGAAATGTGCCGAATTATCTGTCAATTGTTAAAAAATTAACGTCGATATTCATGCAGTTATTAAACAGGCATGACAGATGTTGCAGATGTTGTCGAGATAAAGTTCGAATCGAAACAAAGAAACCTTCGCTGTACTGAATTCTTAATCTTCACAAAAACATTACCCATCACGACACATAGCTAATGCTAGCTCTAGCACTATCACTCCCATTTTTCAAACAACTTACCTATTAACGCACTGAATTTCGCAAACACTCTGTTTAATATTGCGGAAAAGTGTATTCACAAAATGTTTTGGTCTATAAGAAAGGCTTCTCAATACTCAGCCAAAATTCGTGTTTTTATCTTCTGTTGCTCTGTGGTTATTACACTACATTTTTCTACAATGTACACCTTTTTTATCTTATACCAAGCTGATCGGACTCTTATCGTAAAAAATAATCTTGAGCAATGTCAGATCACTGCTTGCAACATAAGTAAGTAATAATTTTTCACCAATCCATTCGCAGGTAAATTTTCTGTTTGTGAAGCTTAAGGTTTGTTATTTGATACCGTCTCTAAACTTGTTGTCACAATGTTTAGACGGGTGATTGACTTGGAAAATGCACAATCTTTATTGCAGATTTTCATACGTATTAAAACCATCCTCTACTACCGAATGCAGGATAATGTACTTTAAAATATCAAAGGTCTAATGAACTTTTTAAGTCAATTGACAATGTAAGAACTTGCATCTTTTTCTTAATATTAAAATGACTGGACAGGAAGTTGAGAATACATGCACACGGTGACATAAAGCTATAGCTGACAGTCCCTGTTGGATAACCGTCTCATCATCTGTCCAGTCATCCCCTCTATAGGCGATGCGACATAAGCAGTCTCCATTACTCTTTAGGAGGGATTGCATAGAAATGTTATTTTCGGAATATTGTGTTTGTCTTTATCAGTTTTCATGCAATTTACAGGTGTCAGTTCATTTGCTTTTTGTTTGTTTTAGGATCTCGTTATTTATAATCCCTCTCCAAATTTTAATTGTTTAATTTCATTGGAAGGATTTCTATCGTTTTTTTATATTTTAAGCACGGCTGTGTCCTTCGTGTTAGAAGGTTGTACATCTTTGTTTCAATTGTTGTGCGTCACTGCTTTTCTGTGATATGGCGCCATAAACTTTCTGAAAATCCCTCATATATTAACCTAATATAAAACCTTTTCTTACATATCTCGTTTACACAGTGTACACAGTTAAAATTATTTTATTGCTGTTATTCTGTTATTTGATTCATTATTTACCCATGTTGCAGAGGGACAATGGTAAAAATCTAACTTTGATTGGATGTTTTAATTAAACTGTTTACTTTTGCGAAAAAGCAATGCAAGATTAAAGCGCTCCGTTAACCATGTTTTAGCATTCTGTCTGATCTTTTGCCAACTGGCTGTTCTAAGGCTGCAACTTTTTTCCTGTTTGTGTTCTATCTCGTATAAGTGTATAAGTCAAATTTTAATGTATGTTTTTTTTCTCATAGGACTTTAGTCATATAAGACGTAATCCCAACTCAACATTTTGGAAAAATATAATATTTTAAGAATCAATATTTACTACGATTATAAAACTGATTACATCTATACATGTTAGTATACTAAGGTAACTTTAATAATACTGGCAATTCACACGATCGCAATTTCACTTAACAGCTTCTGATTTCTCTAAGATCAATAATTTGGGAGGTGGGGTTGGGGTGGAGGCTGAGGTCGCATTAAAACGTCACAATATATATTTATCGGAATTGACATGCGGCATATAGGCAAGCACTAATTATTTGTAGCACAGAAATTATAATCACGGACGGGACAACATCAGTTCGTTATACATTTTTCTTCAGATTATTTTTATTTTAAGACAATGAAAACGCGGCCTTTAAATATGGCCTTCGACAAAATTGCTGCATGATTAAAATACGTTAAAGCATTCTTTCCATTTATCGGCAGTGGGAAACGGACAACATATCGTTTCTGACGTGATTTTGAGAAAGGCAGCTATAGAAACACGGTGAACTCGAAATTTAAGACGATATTTCTGAAAGTACATTCCAATTTCTTCGTACATTTCCTTCCATACAGAGGGATTTCAAACATACAATTTGTTAACAAAACATGCCACAAATATAACTTAAGATAAATAAACAACAATCTTAGAGACAAGATGAATGTTTCAACACTTACGTTATTTAAATTCCATTATTAATCTTTTTTGCAATGCTCATGGGGCCTTGTTATATTTTTGGATTGGGACAACTTAATTATCAATGTTATACCTTATAGACTCACGTTTTCTATTGTTATAAACTATTTTATAGCTATGACAATGCATTGTTTCAAACTCTGTTACATAGCTATGACAATGCATTGTTATAAACTATGTTAAATAGCCATGACAGTTCATTGTTATAAAATCTGTTACAAAGCTATGACAGTGTATTGTTATAAAAATGTTATTTAGCTATGACAGTGTATTGTTATAAACTCTGTTACAAAGCTATGACAGTGTTTTGTAATAAACTCTGTTACATAACTATGACAGTATATTGTTATAAACTATCTTACATAGCTATGACAGTGTATTGTTATAAACTATCTTACATAGCTATGACAGTGTATTGTTATAAATTATCTTACATAGCTATGACTGTGTATTGTTATAAACTCTGTTACATAGCTATGACAATGCATTGTTATACACTATGTTACATATTTATGACAGAGTATTGTTATAAACTCTGTTACATAGCTATGACAGTGCATTATTACGAACTAAGTTATGTAGCCATGACAATGCATTATTAGGAACTCTGTTACATAGCTATAACAATGCATTATTATAAACTATGCTACAAAGCTTTGGCAGTGCAATAAACATGAATATGTCTCCGCCAATAAAATGTTGAATTTAAACTTGAAAGTGCATTGTTATAAACTCTGTAACATACCTATGACAATGCATTATTATAAATTATGTTACATAGCTATGACAGTGAATTGTAATAAACTATGTTACATAGCTATGACGGTTCATTATTACTGACTATGCTATATAGCTATGACAATGCATTATTATAAACTCTGTCCATAGCTATGACAGTTCATTATTACTGACTATGTTACATAGCTATGACAGTGCATTATTACTAACTATGTTACATAGCTATGACAGTGCATTATTACTAACTATGTTACATAGCTATGACAGTGCATTATTACTGACTATGTTACATAACTATGACAGTTCATTATTACTGACTATGTTACATAGCTTTGACAGTTCATTATTACTGACTATGTTACATAGCTATGACAGTGCATTATTATAACCTAAGTTTCATAGCTATGGCAGTGCATTATTACTAACTATGTAACATAGCTATGACAATGCATTATTACTGACTATGTTACATAGCTATGACAGTTCATTATTACTGACTATGTTACATAGCTATGACAGTGCATTATTACTGACTATGTTACATAGCTATGACAGTGCATTATTATTAACTATGTTATATAGCTATGACAGTTCATTATTACTGACCATGTTACATAGCTATGACAGTTCATTATTACTGACTATGTTACATAGCTATGACAGTGCATTATTACTGATACTGTTACATAGCTATGACAGTGCATTATTACTGACTATGTTACATAGCTATGACAGTTCATTATTACTAACTATGTTACATAGCTTTGACAGTTCATTATTACTGACTATGTTACATAGCTATGACAGTTCATTATTACTGACTATGTTACATAGCTATGATAGTGCATTATTACTAACTATGTTACATAGCTATGACAGTTCATTATTACTGACTATGTTACATAGCTATGATAGTGCATTATTACTAACTATGTTACATAGCTTTGACAGTTCATTATTACTGACTATGTTACATAGCTATGACAGTTCATTATTACTGACTATGTTACATAGCTATGACAGAGCATTATTACTAACTATGTTACATAGCTATGACAGTGCATTATTACTGACTATGTTACATAGCTATGACAGTTCATTATTACTGACTATGTTACATAGCTATGCCAATGCATTATTACTGACTATGTTACATAGCTATGACAGTGCATTATTACTGACTATGTTACATAGCTATGACAGTTCATTATTACTGACTATGTTACATAGCTATGACAGTGCATTTTTACTGACTATGTTACATAGCTATGACAGTGCATTATTACTGACTATGTTACATAGCTATGGCAGTGCATTATTACTGACTATGTTACATAGCTATGACAGTGCATTTTTACTGACTATGTTACATAGCTATGACAGTTCATTATTACTGACTATGTTACATAGCTATGACAGTGCATTATTACTGACTATGTTACATAGCTATGACAGTGCATTTTTACTGACTATGTTACATAGCTATGACAGTGCATTATTACTGACTATGTTACATAGCTATGACAGTGCATTTTTACTGACTATGTTACATAGCTATGACAGTGCATTATTACTGACTATGTTACATATGACAGTCATTATTACTGACTATGTTACATAGCTATGACAGTGCATTTTTACTGACTATGTTACATAGCTATGACAGTGCATTATTACTGACTATGTTACATAGCTATGGCAGTGCATTATTACTGACTATGTTACATAGCTATGACAGTTCATTATTACTGACTATGTTACATAGCTATGACAGTGCATTTTTACTGACTATGTTACATAGCTATGACAGTGCATTATTACTGACTATGTTACATAGCTATGACAGTTCATTATTACTGACTATGTTACATAGCTATGATAGTGCATTGTTATAAACAATATAATGTTTAATCAACTGTATTAAAATACTAAACAGTTAGAGTTTGAAAAAAAAAAAATGTAAAGAAAAGCAAAATAACACAGGTTCGCTATGCACGCTTGAAACTAGTTCATCGGTTAGGAGTAGATTATTGACAGGCTAAGAACGTAGATATATCGTTAATAAAATACAAGGTCAAAACAATATCCTTCTCACAATAGAAATAATTAATTCACAACAGTTTTTCGCTAGGGTTGCGTTTGTCGTTTAAAGTATATTCCAGATACACAAAGTATAATAATATACAACATTGATAAGCACATGTATTACCCTTAAAAGAATAATGTCTTGGGACCAGACTTTTAACCTTTACTTACTTTAATCAACATGCATATCATAACCTTCAGTTACATCCAAGTACACATTGTATGCAACACGCCTTTTGCTCTTTCTGTATACTTTTTCATCATTATCTTCCCTAACCACCACTCCACAGTTTTATCACAAAATTTGATCCAAGATGATTAGACTTTTGCAACCATAATCAAACTATAAAGCAATGCTAAACAATGCTTAATGATATTTTCACACTTCAGTTAATCAACGACGTAATGCTGTGTAAATATATACACAGCATTTATATATTTGTATATGTGCATTTGCATGATAATAATTGGTGTTTCGCTCTTATTTAATGATATAATGAGAACACGACAAGTAACTGGGCATAATCTTCCAATCAATACAATTGGGTGGAACAGAACAGTACTGATTCGGAAATGAAAAGAAACATGTTACACACACACACACACACACACACACACACACACACACACACACCACACACACACACCACACACACACACACACACACACACGCACACACGCACACACGCACGCACGCACGCACGCACGCACGCATGCACGCACGCACGCACACGCACGCACGAAGGCACGCACAGAGAGCAGTTTCAACTCAAAGAAAATAACAAATAACCCCTTTCCATTATTTAGCCTATTGCCAGTGTCCGTACAATCTACACCTAAATCTTTTGTCTGTACATGTAGCTAAACGTAGGTGTTTCTGCTGTTGTCTGATAAGAAATACGAGTGCAAGCTGGCCCAGCATAATCATGTCCTTGTAGCATTACATTTACAATATATATGCGCTAATTGAAATTAGGTTTAGTCCGTTAGTTAACTGGCTCAAAATGTGTTGGAGGGGTGTGCCAAAAAAAATGTGAGATGCGTGTGTATGAAGCAAGCAATTTAGACCAGGTAAGAATCGATGATACCATGTTTATAACTGTAAATATAATTGGAAGAGGGATTGGGATTGGGATTAGCCGGCATTTTTGGCCGATACTGCGCAGCGACATTTCTATCATTATAGCACAGGGGCACTTACGAGGTGCCCAGGGACTGAACCCGGTCGGTCCATTATACTGACACCGACGAGTCAGGCGTAATGCTGTCCCCTCAGCCCCGAGCGTTAGGAGAGAAGCCACTACTACCAACTTTAAAGTCTTTGGTATGACCCGGCCGGGGATCGAACCCACGACCTCCCGATCCGCAAGCCGACGCTCTACCAATAATTGGAAGAGGCTTGCTGCTTACGCAATAGGTTACATTACATGTGAGGCTATGCGTGTATCTCTTTCAGTCTTTTTATGCATAAGTACAAAACATAATACAATGTTGCGTGTGTGTCGTAAGTGTCCCAAATGTCGTTTTAAACATTGTTTTCTTTATTTTCTTACTTACTTTAAGCCTCTTAAACAGAAATATATTTTTTTTCAAATAATGCAATCGATAAAAACGTAAACCGAGCATGTGTTTATATTTCCTGCCGGCATGAGCATGATTGATCATTGAAGTACTCAATGGTTTAAAGTCATGCAATGACCGATATTAGTGGAACAAATAAAGTAACGAGAGAATAAGAAAGGTTTTCATACCCGTGACCCTGATGTTATCACAGTGTTAATGACAGAATTCTCACAGACTTAATTGAAACTACATTTACGCTAATAAGCTGAAACGTATATTAGCGAAGTTTCCCCGTTTCAACAAGTATTTGAGCTATAAATGTTGATATAAATAGGTAAAATTTAGTTTTGTTATTTCATATGATAAAAAAATTCAAAGCAAAAAGTATTTAAAAGATCAGAGTACTTGTAGGGTGTTTTTTTCAGTCATGTAATGGTAATCTTTTGTTAATCCTCGCTTACGAAAAACACCGACCTCTCAGTTGTGTATGTTACGTTATGATTTGTCTATTTCAATATATTACCTTTATGTTAATGCTAGCTGTACTTTCTGGTTATATCTGCATTTAATGCTTGAAGTGGTCATAAGCTGAAATTAGCTGTTTTTATTATTTTTATATGTTGTTTTCTTGCTTTACGAGGAATGCGATGATACGAAAGGAATATATAATGCATACTGAAATCATCTCTTGTTCACAGAACTTAATTCAAACCCCAATTGACTTCAAGGTATGATGTAGGCATTGGTTTATGTATTCTAGTGTAAACATTTCACGACTACATAGCTAAATTAAACGTCATCTCGATAATTAGATAAATTAATTAACGGGTGTCTGTTTACAACGATAAGTAACACAATAAAGAATTAAAATGACCCCTATCAAACAGCGTATTATTGATACTTTTACGCAAGAGTGGAATGGCTTAATAAGTAATAATAATGTGTTGGACTTTTATAAAAACATAAAGGACACACCAAATTACGAGCCATACTTAGATATTGTACCAAATGACTTAAGACATTTTATTACAAAAATGAGAATCTCTGCACATTCCTTAAGAATCCACACGGAACGCTTCTCAAGAAACCCTGTTTCTAGAGACAGTAGATGTTGTTTGTTATGCAATAATAGAGATATTGAAGACGTTTTTCATTTTATTTGTATATGTCCAATTTACAATGATTTAAGAAGAAGGTACCTTAATCCAACTATGTATAGTAGACCATCCGTATATAAAATGTGTTTGCTATTTGATTCGAAAGATAAAACCATACTTACCAATCTCGCTTTATTTATCAAGAAAGCAATCTCACTTAGAAGGACAATGTGTGTACTTAATACATAAAGTTTATTCTCTATTGCTGTTTCTTATATTCTTTATATTTATTATAATGAAATTATTACATGCGCAGCTGGAAATAGTGTCATTTGTATTTCAGACTTTTATGATAGTAAGATTATGATACTAGATTTTACATTGTTATTCCAAAACGATGATGTACATATGTACAAATCTGAATAAAATATGTTTGTTCTGTTCTGTTCTATCATTAGCAGGCTATCAAAGGACAAATGAGTGCGTATTGAGATTTGTATGTCGGGTTTGTCTCTCCTAGGGTTTTCTAGAAAGGCTGCACGACCAAAGTGGAATTCGAATTTCCGATTAGGCAAATCGTTACTTCATTAGAGTTGAATTCCTGGAACCAGTCGCATTAAAATGTCGCACGAAGAGAGACAAATTAATATGTTGTACACTTTCACAGCGGCGGATTTTGTGCAAAATCGCTTTCTGACAGACACACTCTAGACATAAGGCTTTTACGTTTCAATAGGTAAATAAGAAAAGGCCCTATCAAAATCTCCAGAGTTATTTGAAAATAATCTACCTCTAGACAAAGGCAAACAGGGTAAATGTAAATGTGACAAGAACACAAGGACGAGACATAACACACAAACAGAAAAAACATCAGTTACCGCCTTGGAGCGGTCAGCCGGCAAAAAGACAGACTATGATGCATAAACCTGGTTTCAACCTCGCACTTCCTGAAGGTTTTTCTATTAAACAAACAGTGTAGATAAAAATATCCCGTCAAAGTGAAACAACTAACAGTAAGCACCTGCATCGTGAAATAAAACAGATACAATGAACTTATATACAGACAAAATAGCTAGTAAACTATCAACATCTGTACAGTATGTACAGTAGATAAAAACCTCGGCTAAATTTGGTTTAAGAAACCCGATCATGCTGAATTATTAACTAATCTGACGAAATGATTGTCTTGCACATAAGAAGCTAAACTTCACAGTTGTAAGAATCAAGTTTTAATTGCGGTTTAAAGACCTCATATTAGTCGTTCACTTTTTCTAAATATTTTTTCCAAAATCACAATGAAACTTCATAAATGAGCTTATGTTTGCTGGTATGAAAATTTTAACTTGCTACTTTCAGCTTAAAATCTAATTGACACTTCATAAATAAGCTTATTTTTGTTGGAGTGAAAAATGTGACTTGGGCTTAAGTCATGACTTAAGAATGCTTGGTGAAACTATGACACTATAGCGTATATATCAGTTTAATTAAATCATCTACACTTGCTTTTCTTGTAAACAATTAAAATAATGTAATTAGCAGTGGGCGTCCGGGCCGTAGTGGTAGAGTCGCCGATTTGTAACTCTTCTGACTGCGTAGCCTCTGACCGCGTGGGTTCGAGTCCCGTTCGGGACGAAGGACTTAATGTGGGAAGGTCTTCCAGCTGACTTGCGGTGCGCCGGTGGTTCTGCCCAGATATTTGTCTGGGGTCTTCCTCCACCAGAAATCTATACAAAATAAACTAAGTTTCATTCCTTTTCATATCTGATTGTATATATATAATCAATCTCGAGTATCGCAGAAGTTGCTTTATATTTAAATAAAACAAACATACCAAAAAGTCTGTGAATTATATATTTTTCACATTTTTTTCACATATTTCACCATTTTTGAGGCAACAATACTTCTGTTTGTATAGAGGTTGTGTTTACCAATTCATTCAATGTGTCCCAACAACAGACGACATCACCTGACAATTGACCTTTTTTTGTTTTATTTTTCTACCATTTTAACCATTTCTCGGATTCTTAATTAGGTTTATTTTAAATCAGTTTGTGCGTTATGTGCTAAACACATATCATATAGAATAACTTATTGTCAAGAGACAATTTTATACCGTAGGTCAAAACAATAGATATTAGATCTGGCAAACAATTATACATTGTGTAACAGCTAAAATGGACGCTTAATAAAATACACATAAACTAAAACAATATAACTTAATATTTTCGATTTAAGGCTATAGTGTTGCGTGCAATTGCTATTTTAAGCGAGATTTTGATTTGCAATATCCAGACAGTTTATATAGTATGGACATAATACAAGTTATGCTGTAAATTATCACAAAATGAACACAGTATGTATTCTTTTTCCAGTTTTATATGCGAAATTTACTGACACCAATCTATATGCAATAATCAGAAGTTGCTTAGCATAACCGACCTGGCATTAGAACAAATCATTTGTAACATGGTCAGAAACTAATAGATCTTTCGTCAATCGCCATTGGTTTATAAAGCATTCATGGGGATGAGATTTATGAAGTTTTCGCGTTCAATGTCTTTTTAGACTATATCAGCCTTAATACATATATTCTCATCGGAAATGTACATGCATGTTCTAGGGACTAGGGATCAGCCGGCATTTTTGCCGATACTGCGCAGCGACATTTTATCATTATAGCACAGGGGCACTTATGAGGTGCCCAAGGACTAAACCCGGCCGGTCCATTATACTGACCCCGACGAGTCAGGCGTAATGCTGTCCCCTTAGCCCCGAGCGTTAGGAGGGAAGCCACTACTACCAACTTTAAAGTCTTTGGTATGACCCGGCCGGGGTTCGAACCCACGACCTCCCGATCCGCAAGCCGACGCTCTACCATCTACCACCTGAGCTATTGCGGCCGGTTTTGATTAACTAATGTATGTTTAAATACGGGTTTGCCCAAAACAGCGACATCGATGGGACACGGTTGGTTAATAGGAAATTGTTTAATAAGTCAAACAATAAGGGTAAATTGGTGTCTGTCGTTAAAATGCTCAAACTGGTATAAAACAACACTAGTTGTCAGAATGCACACGACAACATACAAAATAACAATGCTAAAAACAGGCATTTACAGTATTTACAATAACACCAATATAGGAACATTATATGGAGTATTCTAAATGCAACGATATCATATAGTGACTACTTTTAAATATTACATATTAGTAACTTAAATGTGAATAGTTTTCAGAATAGGAAATATTCTATACTTTCTTTAGGAAAAAATAAATAAAATCTTCATTTGAGTTATAAAATTTTATTGAAATCTACAAACATGTTTTGACTTTCTTACCGACACCTTTAAAAAAGAATGCATCTAAGTTCAAAATAACAATAAACACTTTATACAGATTTATAAAAGGGGTTCTTCATCTGGTGCAATTAAATTATTAGTAAACTTGGCATAGCTTAGCCATCAACCAGCGTTTGCACTTAGATTGCCCTCTGGTGTAGAAGTTAAGAACCCATTAATCAAAAGTATTAATACAGCATCTGCATGTATGTATTCATTCCACATATGACATATATTTTCACGCCGTATCAATTGGTACTTACAAAGCACGTTTTTATATCTCTAGGGATTATTATGCACATTAACACTAATGATTTTGCCACATTCATATTTCTAATGCATCCATATGCTAATTATAACAGTGTGTTTTAGTCTGAGAAATGTTTGCAAGTGAATATGTCGCTGATTGTACTATCTTGGTTATATCCAGGATCGCTCAACCTTCTCGAGATTGTCTAAATTTGATTTTTTTCTGTGCTTTGGAAAGAGATGTGATGAGTTTCGAATGTCTCGATTACACGCACACCTTAGGAAAGCATTACGAACACAAGTAACCAGTGCATGTTTTTTACACTATATTAGTCAATTACGATGAAATATATAACAAGTTCAAATGTATTAAGGTGCACATACATGTACTATAGTTCTAAATATACATAAGTGCTAACAAAACTGTCATATACTTGCAAGAATAGATAGTTTACGGATTTTCTTTATAATACACCAATACAAAAGGATATTAATATAATCTGTAGCGAACAGAGACATAATAACTAATAAAAAATTATTAAATGTTTCACCTTACTTATTTAAAATAAAATTTGGGGAAAAACGATTAAAAAACAAAAAAACACAACAAAATCACCTTGTATAGCACCTGGTTGGATGCCGAATATAAAAATCAACAAAACACAATTAATACAATTATTAATCGATGAGGAAAGCAAACACTTATATTGCCTTCGCGATTATTTTGTTACAACATGTTAAATAAAGGTAAATTTCTAATCGCAATAACATTTTGCAATAAAAAATACGACCAGACTCCCAGTACCTAACCGTATGATCATTTCTATTCCATTGTTTGGGTTCATGGTACAAAACCAATAACATGCACACTTGACTGCAATTATTACTGTTGACCCACGATTCACGAAAATGTCGATTCAATGAAATTTATTATTAAAGGCTATGAAATCAAAAGAAATCGCACATAAGTCCTTGAACTTGAAATCCTTAAACTTAGACAACATCTTCAATTGTATATTCAATGTATATTTTTACTCTTTTATGACACGGTAATGTCACATGTTTATTTCAACTACGTCACCGGTATATATATTTTATCGAACATTGGCGCCCAACATTATATGGAATTTTCTTGTCTTCACTAAACAGACTGTACAAGTTACTTTCGTTTCCGAATTTATAAAATGTAATTTGAATTAGTCAAAAAATGTTAGTTTGGTGTTTCTGCTGAAATTCATAGTAGTGTCATACATCTACTAGAAAAGAAAACGCAATGGAACAAATGTGGAATGCGAAGCGCTCCAAACTTTCGTGAACATATATTCCAACTTAATATAAAATACTGAGACAGGTAATAAGCAGAAATCAGTTGCAACAAACGTAAGCAGAAACAAAATTTTAAACTAAAAAGCACACAACAACGATGAATATGACAATAGAACAGAACGGACAATGAGAAAACAACAACAAAAGCGGCAGCAGCAGCTGCAAAATAACAATTAAACAAATACGGGTAATAACCTAGTCCGATCGTGTGCTGAAGACATCGCCAACGCCGCTATAATACCGATATTCCTGGCTTCTTCGGGTTGTTACTGCCAGAACACCGTGCGATAGTGTTACTGTACGGTCCTGACGTATCACTTCGCGATGTTTAGTTGTTCCTCGGTATCAGTCACGTTACAGTTTCAAATGTTATGTGTGTTAATAGAACGCTTGGAATAAAATGTGATTACATGTTCAACTGGATGATAAACGAACAATTTAATTATCAGCACACATTTTTATGGAACACTACAGCCGCGCATGTGTATTGTTACATACTTGGATTATTGGGTGCGTAAAGCGCGTTGTAATTATGCTTGTCAGAAATACTATTTAAGAGTGGAACTACTAGAAAGCTGAACATTTAGTGTATGTCAGTGGAGACATGAGTCAGTTAACATTTTAATTTTTTTATAAAAATACGAGTAAAAAATATCTCATTTATTCTTTTAACAATATGTTGTATATAACAGAACAAATATAAACGTTAAGTAACAAACAAAACTATTTCTGATTAGTTGAAATAATTTATATTTTGAGGAAGAAATGATAACGCTATGCGTATTTTTTTTATAAATGCCTGTTTTATATCATTCTATTAATGAATATTAAACTTTTTTATTTTCTTTGTTTACAGATGACCATGTCAATAATCAAGGACTGAACCTCCTTTCAACAATACTATGGCGATAATTATGATCGTGGACAGCACTGAGGAACTCGTTCAGTATGGATATCTTCAGATTGGCCGGATAGCTTAGCCAATTATCTCCGAAATTGTCTTACGTTTTCTGTCAATATCATAGTTCATGCTCATCGCATTTCATTGTCTTTGCATTTACTGAAGAATTATAAAGCCGCCAATACCCTTACTTAATGTAGGCCATCCTTTTTTCCAATACTTAAGACGGACAAACTCGGCCAACCCAGCTGGCTCCTAGAGCCTACACTTTATCACCTACAGAACAAGTGATCGTGCATTCATATCGCTCTCAGTGGATTTAGAGGGATCAATCGTATTCATGGAGATAATTTAATTCTGTGTATAACGATGTTTCACCATCCTTGTTGACAATGTTTCTGGTGTCAAGGCTCATTATAAAGTTGTGCCTGATCTGCCCCTTGTTCGGAATAGGTGAAGTGTGTTGCGTGTCCAAGTTTGAAGGCGTGAAGAATGTGACCAATATCACAATAGGATATTTAACGGTGGATAAACCGGCTTTTTCATCAGGGAGAAACAAGGCCGGGTTATTTCCGGAGCTATCACGTACGCCATAGAGCTTGTAAATAATGACACAAATCTTCTAAAGAGCCACCGGCTACAGATGGTGTGGGGTGACACGAAGGCCGATACGCTGATTGGGACCAGGTTGCTGACCCAGCAGTGGCGGGATGGTGCCAACGCTTTTATTGGCCTGGAGGATAGTTGCAGTGTAGAGGCTAGGGTAGCCTCCTCCTGGAACCTTCCGCTGATCTCGTATGTAAGTATATTTCGTGCAATGCCAACATTCAAATCATCATGTTATATTCACATTTTTCTATTAATTAATAAAGCTAAGCCATCGTATATATTAATATACTAAAGAGATCCAGTGAAAGATCATTTACACGGAAGGAAACAGAATGTCATACAAAATTATTCTGTTTTGAGCTCACTAATTACATTCCGTGGCTAAGCACGCCGTATTTGCATTTATGTATTCATTCACAGAAGATCATGCAATGAAAATAGAAGCTGACTTACGAGGTTTCTGTTATGCACAGTAGATCGTCGGGCATCTATATAGAAGGGTTCTTAAATGTCATTGTTTATCAATATACTCTGTAACCGCTGTAACAGGAGCAAGATTTTTTTTTCTGAACGTGGTGAATGGAAGGAATCTGCTTTCACCTTATTATATTTCGGTTGTTGATGGTGCAGAATGCAGTAACTGAATGTTATTCGAGTTAATACGTTTGTAGCTGGCTAGTCACTTTGTTCAGAAAAACAACCTTATACATTTATGCAATATACTTCTAATACATATTAAATATCACGTTTGCGGAAACCAAACTGTCTACGTCAACAAAGATTTAATCAAGTACTTTCACAACAATGATTTGTTTTCTTTGGTAAATCATGTATATAGAAAATAGGATATGAATGCTTTGTCACCATTAGTGATAAATCTGTCAATAAGAAATTTAATAAAGAACTATATTAGTGTGTCAAAATCAAAAAGTTTACCTCGCCTTACTGTCTCACAGCTTCTAATAACAGCTGATAAGTATTGACCCAGTCACGTTGCGACTGACATAGCACGCAGTATTGCTCTAAAAATAGGCAAAGGTTATTTGGCTATGCTCCAAAGATACACTATATTAAACATTTACAAACTTAAATAGAAAAATCTCTTACATTTAGAGGTTAAAACATTGCGCCTTTGTCTAGAGCTACTCCAGATTTCAATATCTGTTATAATTCATTATAGCACCTTTTAAATTTTAATATTTTATGGTAAGAAACACCACAAATACAATAACAATTTAAATTTAGATAAAAAAAGAATACACACAATAACCACTGCTTCATCATAAGTTATAAAATGTTTGCGGATTGTTAAAGCCATTAAGCCAGTCGTTGTGTTTAATTGCGTTTTTTAAAGGTTAGTTAGGTTCTTCCACATGGAATGTTTCACTCTCTACCATCGGCTCATACATTCACTTCTGTTATTGGCTCACTTAATGTCGGGACTACTTTCGATCCACGTGACTTTAAAAGTCACGTGATATTAAAGATGTGAAATAACCAACACTACCGGATTTTCTCTGGTCTCTTCGAATATGAAGGGTAAAAGATGGAAAATAACACTTTTATCATACCCAACGGGGAAGGCTAACGACAAGACCACATTTGCTCTTAACCACGTAGGTCAATGCCTCCCTCTGTTTATTTTTTAAACCAAGTTCTTGTCGTATTTCTTAACTGCCTCGTGGATCACGTCCATGTTTATTTACAAATGCGCATTAATATCACTATGTTATTCTTCCAAAAATAGTGCGCTTGAATTAATTGAATATCTTTAATTATTTACTTCAATATATGTCTTTTTAGTAGATGTTTATTCATTTTATGTAGAAGTATTATTTAAATTTGAAAATATCCTTAAAATAACACTTTAAAATTTGTCGAAAATCTGACGTGAGCCTATTGCAGAGGTGTCTGAGAGAGGAACGAACGACAACTCTGTATGGGAGATTGGGAATGTTTAAGAGAAAGTATGGTTTAAACAACACGAATTATTACTTTAATGTAATCTTTATTCTCATAAGCGTGGCATTTGTTGCTGTTTAAACATGTTAAAAATATTCTAAACAATTTCAAAGGTTATTTTAAATTGAGACCTTAATCACGCAGCAAATTGTTTAAGAAGCTGGGAATTTAAGTGCTTTGTCAAGGTACTTGTTTTGTGTAAAATCGTTAAAAATCATCAGCTTCTGATAGTCCTTTTCACGTTATTTTATTTTAATGTAATTGTGAAAACGGTCCACACTAAAAACACTCTTTATAAGATATTATTGAGTTAAAAACTGCAAGATATTTAAGAAATGCACTAACGTGCTACTAAAGGTGTTTAAAAGAATTGTATTTCTTGAAAGAAACATTCTTTTATATATACTTGTTTTTAAGGATTTAAAACTTAATAACCGGAAAGGAATGATAGATATAAAGTATGCTGTAAAATGTCTACCAAAGTCAATGATCAGCAGTACTAAGTCACATTGGAAATAAATCTGACCTTTCCGTCCCGCTTGGTTAACTCTTTAAATGATTTAAGGCATCGTTAAGAGACTCCAAATCTTGCAAATCTAGATAACATCCGTCATCTATTTCGGACCCGATCTTCAGATACCTGTGGCATAGTGACTAAGTAGCGTCATCGATTACTAAAGCTGCATGCAATTAAAGAGATGCCCGTTGTCGAGTGCTTAGAGTTGCCGACTTGTACCATTTGTGAGTCGTAGTAATAATCTGGGAAAGTCGATCAATAATCTGCGGGGTCCCTAAAGTCGTACAAATATTTTGTATGGGTCTTTCCATAGCTGGTGTCGCTGTAAAACAAACAAAATAAGAAGTAATTAAAAAAAACATGTTTGTATCATGCTCATTTTACTCCTCTCAAAAATCAAACCGTGTAAGATAGCATGTAAATCATTTAAATTTCACAAAATTAAGACAAAATTCATGCAAAAGCCGCAACTTTTAAAATATTAATGCTTATGTATTATATTTATAAACGAAAAGTAATCGAAACTAAACATCGGGATGTTATTAAAATGTATTAGAGAGAGAGAGAGAGAGAGAGAGAGAGAGAGAGAGAGAGAGAGAGAGAGAGATAGAGAGAGAGGAGAGAGAGAGAGAGAGAGGAGAGAGAGAGAGTAGAGATAAGAGAGAGAGAGTAGAGAAGAGAGAGAAGTAGCGAAGAGAGGAGAAGAGAGAGAGAGAGAGAGAGAGGAGAAGTTTGTGGCTTAAACGCAAGTGTGCCATCTTTAGCATACCTGTCATTACCTGGTAATTTACATTCATCCTCCATTTATGAAGCTAATACTATCAGCTTCATCTCTTCACCGATTTAATTGCATGCACCGAATTCTTGTTCGGAAATAGATCGCTTGACTGTTGTGTGCAGTTATGACTGACACAGTCGCTTGGTTATAAGAATCTATGCGGAATCGGTATTTTGTTAAACTTGTACAAATATCTACCTTTTAACAATACTGTCTTTACTTAAAACGTTAAGAAGCAAACACATAAAACACACTATAAAAGAAATGCTGCCTTGATAACAAAGTAAAGCATATTCTGTCCTTATGTGTTTTAATGAGTATTATGTATAATGTATCGTCTGTAATACACTGCAAACGCCGAGCACATTTAGCAGTTGTCAATATTCCATATAAACACGTTCCATCCCAACTTGACCCTTGATTGGAGGTCCTACGTCCTACCCTCAAGATTGGCACAAAACGTTAGTGCAGTTCTTTGTTCCATACCGGGTTAAAGGTTTGTTATACTTAGAAACAAGTTTGAACAAGAAATTGGGCGTCATAAATAACATACGCATCAAGTCTATGGTAAAACATGATTAATGAAATATGTTTTGTGTGGCGCCAAACCTAAAAGATAAAAGGCTAACATACAACACATAAACAAACATATATCTTGTAATTTTTATTTTTTCTTAAATTGATGTTTTAAATTAACACCCTTAAGGTTTCATGATTTTACCAGACATGCCTTGTGGGCGTAAAATTCTTTACTGTCGGAATAATACCACTACAAAGTCCTTGTAAACATTATGTTAAGGGCATGTCCGAAACAAAGTCCCGTGTTTTTACCGATCACGTTTTGATACTGTATGTCGGGGCGAAACATCCGGTAAAACGGAAAGTTTAGTCAAACAAGTCTCAGTGCACTAGTGATAAAGCCGTTATAGTTTATCCGATATAGGAAACACAAACACACCCACCCCCAACCCCCTGCGCCAAAAAATTCTAAAATTTGGAATAGCACTGGTTCTTCTCAAGCTACGATGATAAAAACATGTGCGCTTTGGTGTACTGATTGGTGCCAACAAACACCTGAAAATATGAACAAAATCGTTAGAGAAATTATTGCTGTAGATGCATTTGAAAAGTCAACGTTACTTGTATATTGTTGCTCGGATTGCTAAAGTTTCAGTGAATGAAATGTGATAAGCAAGTAACATCTTATATTTGATCACGATAATTCCATTTTCGTTATCGGCGTTGTTACTGTAAAGGTGCGGCTCATTTCCGGTCGAATCCGGTGTAACCCGTCGTGATCCGGGTTTGCTCTGTGATCTCAGATGGTAATTTCTAGTTGTGTGCCAGTGCCGAGCCGATTTATGTTAGTGGATTGATTAGATAAACGTCACTTGTTTCCTTTTTTGTTTCAATAACAAATATGCACCTTATTATTAATACGTATGTTTGCATAAAATTCAACCCGCTAAAGTCCACGAAACAAATAAGACATTTCCTAACTTGGGAGACCCGCGACATTTACAAAATGATTGTTTACGATATTTGTTGATGTAATCAGGGTAGCTGAAAATTGATCCTTTAATTCTGACTCTGTTTTGAACTTTTAATTTCAAAAATTCTGACTGTATGTTGTTTATTCTATCCACTCATCGAGGCTCAAAACAACACCGATTAAAATTAGAGATTGGACACCATTAGGTAATGCATTTTCATTTCAAGATAGTCCTTGATTATCATGGTTTTCAACTGATATATACCAGTATGAACTGTTTCAAATCGGGATCAGTGAAACCGTGACCAAAGCTTGCATAATACATTTGCTTGACGATTGGTAATTATACCACGACATCGATCCTACTAAGTAATGAAAAAAGAACCCACACACGATTCCGCTATTTCCACATACAAGACACGGAATGAAACAGTCTAGTTCGCTTGTGTGATTTAATCAGTGGTTTTGTTTCTACTGATTGTGTGGCGTTATGTGGGCCTAAGACAATGACTCGTATTTATGGTCAGTTTGACATCTTTATAATTCATAAATACTTAACCAAGTAATCAAACTCTCATTGAGATTTTAATGATTGTTGCTGTTTTCAATTATATATCCAACAACATAAAGCAGAACTCTTCTATGTATTACATACAACTATAACAGAAAATCCAACTTTCGGCAAGTTATTCCGCACGTTTAAAGACGATTTCTACATTACATTTTTCCTTGTAGTTTTAATCGTTTCATAGATTTCTTAAAAAACTTTATGTATTGCAGAAAAACAAAAACATAATTTCCATAAATTAACACACACTTTTGTAAATGTATGCGATTTTAAAGAAATGAACATGTTTTAAAGGATGTTGTTGTTAATAATTAACCTTGAACATACCCATTTGTTCCAATATTTATCTCAATGCTTCTTTTAGACTTGTTCATTAACTCTAATTCTATTTTACTTCTAATGGTTGACACATCTTGCCTAACAAAAATTATACAAACGTGAAAAGCTTTTTTTATATCACATTTGACAAGATAAAAGACGTAAATATTGATGATAAAAACCCATTAAAAATCAACAAAGTCGTATTGCATATGTTGTTATAACTAAATGAATTATTAGTCTATATTCCTTACATGCAATAATGTCTAATGAATAAAGAAATTGCCCTACATTATTACCTTTATACATTGACCTTACAAAACTAAGTATCGAAATATTCCTCTTTAAATTGCGTATGTGCAAGAATGATAGTAATACATGGTTTCTAAAGTTT